>CM060922.1:894066869-894541869 GCA_030737875.1 Allium sativum | reverse complement strand
ATCAAAGAAAACAAAGTGGACGTAGGCTCGTTAACGCCGAACCACTATAAATTGCGTGTTCTTTACTGCTTTTTGATTCTATTTTGTTGAATTCATACCTAATTTGGGTGTTATAGCCAATTTTTGGTCTAACATTTTGGTGCTTTCACTGAGAACTTTCAAATTCTAAGCCTTTTTGGGATTATCATTCTACTGTTTGGACCTTCAAGTTCAAAGAAGTTAATCCCCTTTCTCCGACATCTTTCAGTACTTGTTGCCTAATCGTTGAAGAATCAAGCATTATGGTTAAGACCAAAGGAAAGGAAGTGCAAGGCGCTAGGGGAAATGATGCTAGAGAAAATCAGTAAGCTATCGTGTTAACAAGGTCACGCGCTCAAAGCTCTGGAGCAGATCACTCCAATCAGGAGAATCCGGATCGGATCGGAAGGGCTGATCCAAACCGAGAGGAAGCGAACCGGATCGTGCTGACACCGATCCAACCTGAAGGCCCGATCTGAACCGATGGTGCTGGGGGCTCTCACTCCCTCCATCCGAACTGCCCCGACCAGGCTGCTATGGGCCGATCCGATCCGAATCAGAACGAAGCTGGAACTTCTACTCGAGCTCCATCCGATGCTCCAATTCCAGCCACGATGACCAATGTCCAGCCTGATACATCTGCACCCATTACTCAGGGAGATTTTTCACGTTTTGTCGACATGCTTTAGAGCACTAAAGAAGCATTGGAAGCCCAAAGGTGTGACAACCTTCGTATGCAGGAAAACATGATCACCATGGGAAGAGAATTACATGAGCTCCGGAGGTAGAGAACTCCTTCCCCACCATGCCACATTCCTACAGATGATTCGGCTTCTTCGGAGGAGGAACGTCCTCGCGAGAGAAGGCCGCTTGAACGACCTCAGAACCTTGACCAATTGACTTTTGGATCTTTAGGATCCCGAGAAGATGTTGCCCGTGTATTGGGTCCTGATGACCCGAGTCTACAATAGCCTATGTTGCTACCTATGCGTGGATCCCACGTCCTACCCAGGGATCCTAATATTACTAACCCCACACAGCAACAACTTCTCCAACCATTATCTCCAGAATTGACCGGGAGCACAGAGAGCAACGTAGAGCAACTGCCGCCAGAAACAGAAGGTTATCCCCTGATCAGGAACCCAGGGGTAACCCGAACATCAGATCTAGAGAGCCTGTGCAGACACTAACCAACGCCGATGTACAGGCGATGGTGCGACAGATTATGTCGGAAAGCCGGCGGTATACTAATGAAGATTGGGGCATTGAGCGAAGTCATACCCCTTTCACAGATGACATCCTGAATTACTAATTCCCCCGACGATTCAATTTGCCTCAGATGGATCGATATTCAGGAAGGACAGACCCAGGGCAGCACCTAATGAGATATGCATGGTTTATGAACATGGCAGCAGCTCCCGATGCCGTAAAGTGCAAAGCTTTTCCCATTTATCTTGAAGATGTAGCATTAATGTGGTTCACTCGACTTCCTCCTCGGTCGGTGTCCAATTTTACAGAATTGAGTGAGCGTTTCATGAATCAGTTCCGACTCCATGCCCAAAAGTCCAAGACCGTCATAGAGTTGTCACGAATCAAACAGGGCTCAGGAGAATCTTTGAAGTCATATTTGCATCGCTTTAACATGGCCGTCACCGAAGTCACTGATCCTCATGAGCCCACTATCTTGATGACCTTGATAGAAGAAGTGGATCCCGACACAGAGTTCGGAGATTACCTGGCTGGAAAACCACCTCCTACAAGAGAATTATTCTATGAAAAGGCTAATGTTCGCCTGAGGTGAGAAGAAGCTAAGGAAAATCGAAAGAGAAAATCCGAAGGGACCTCGAAGGAAGGTGTTCAGGGTAATGTCGTTGTGAAATAGTCTGGTGACAGTTCAGGAAAAGTAGAAGTAAATGTTGGCAACCAGAGTGGTGGTAATGGCAATAGAAATGGGAACGGCAATAGAAGGAATAGAAACCGTGGGAACAACTCCAATAAAAGACCCAGATTCCAGAGCTTTGAAAATTACACGCCGTTAAATGATACGTTGGAGAACATCTATCTAGACACATACAACGTATTGCAGTACAAAAAGCCACCACCCAGAGATTCTATAGAGAAGGAGACTAAGACAGGAAAGTTTTGCTTGTTTCATGGTACACACGGTCATTCCACCAATGAGTGTCGTATTTGAGGGACATCGTCGAAAAATTGCTGCGAGAAGGGAAGTTGGATGAGTACAAAGCTGTCCCAAGGGACAGGGGGCAAGGGGGACAAGCCCCGAATCAAGAAAAACATGCATCAAAGCCCATGGCTCAGCAAAAGGGTAAGAGGATCGTGGTTAACTCCATTATAGGCGGACCTCACTTGATTGGTCATAGTTTTAAAGCCATGGACCTGTACGTCAACGCCACCAAGCATTATGAAGTAGGAGAATGCAGCAGCCTTGAAGACGTCACTCCAATAAAGAAGCAAAAAACGATGTCCAATGATGTCGTATTCCGCAATAGAGACGAGTTTGGAGTTCTATCCCCAACCGACGATCCGCTGGTGATAACCACGACAATTGGCCCCGCTCTGGTTCATAAGGTGTTAGTGGATAACGGAAGCTCGGTCAATATCCTCTTCAAGAAAGCCTTCGAACAAATGAGGCTCGAAGCAAAAGACTTAAAGCCATGTCAAGGATGGATACGTGGTTTTAACGGAGTATCCACGGCTCCAATGGGTTTTTGTGGAATTACCGGTCACACTAGGGCAGGGGGATCGCTAGAAAGTATGGATCCTGCCGTTTGTAGTTCTGGATTTGGAATCGCCTTATAATGCCTTCTTAGGCCGACCAGCCGTTGCCGAATTTAGGGCATGTATTGCGCCTTGGTGTTTGCTGCTGAAATTCCCGACTGACTCGGGAGTTGGAACGATGAGAGGCGACCACGCTACGGGACGAGCTTGTTATGTGGCAGAGTTAAAGATGCTAATGAAGGGGCTGAATATAAATGCTAAAGATGATTCCGCCTCTCCAAAGGGGGCCTCAGGATAGCAACTAAGGGGTCCTGCCCCAAGAGAGTCGCCTTTAGACGTGCTCGAGGATATAGATCCCATAGAGGATAGAGACCCTGGGGACATGAAGGCAACTCCCAATGAAATAACAGTTGATATACCTATTGATGAAACAGATCCAATAAAAGTGCTAAAGATTGGCTCGTAGCTAGATCCGGTTAGAGCAAGAGAATTGGCTGATTTTCTGAAGGCAAATATGGATGTGTTTGCCTGGACTCACGCTGACATGTGTGGAATTTCGCCTACCATCATGAGTCACTCCTTGTGTATTAATCCAAAGCACCCACCAGTCAAGCAGAAGAGACGAATGTTGGGCCCAGAGCGGTCAGCAGCTTTGAAAGAAGAAATAGAGAAGTTGAAAGGTAACAGATTCATTAAGGATTTGAAGTATCCCGACTGGATATCGAATCCTGTCCTGGTCAAAAAGTCAAATGGGAAATGGAGAACGTGCATCGACTTTTCTGATTTGAACAAGGCATGCCCGAAGGATAGTTTTCCTCTCCCCAGAATTGATCAACTAGTAGATTCAACTGCCGGGCATGAACTTTTATCCTTTATGGACGCTTATTCCGGGTATAATCAAATTCCCATGTACATACCAGATCAAGAGCATACAAGCTTTATTACAGACTTGGGATTGTATTGTTACGTCGTAATGCCGTTTGGATTAAAAAATGCGGGAGCCACATATCAATGCCTGGTCAACCGCATGTTTTACAATCAAATTGGGAAGACTATGGAAGTTTACGTAGATGATATGCTAGTGAAATCCAAGCAATCTCCCGATCATACGAAAGACTTAGCAAAAATGTTCGGCATACTACGAAGATATGGGATGAAGTTAAACCCCATGAAGTGTTCCTTTGGCGTAGCATCAGGCAAGTTCCTTGGCTTTATCGTGAGTTCCAGAGGAATTGAAATCAGCCCAGACCAAATAGCAACAATCCGGAATATAGAGGAGCCGCGGAAAATTAGGGATGTTCAGAGCTTAGCTGGGAAGGTTGCAGCACTGGGCAGGTTCATCTCCAAAGCAACAGACAAGTGTGTGTCTTTCTTCAATCTCATAAAACGGGGAAAGCAAAATTTTGAGTGGACCCCCGACTGTGTGGAGGCGTTCCAGAATCTGTTAGACTTCTTAGAAAAGCCTCCAATATTATCAAAGCCCGTGCAACATGAGGATTTGTTCGTCTACTTGGCGGTATCATCTCACGCCGTCAGTGCAGCACTAGTACGTAAAGAGGAAAAAGTCCAGAAACCTGTGTATTACGTAAGCAAAAAACTAGCTGCTGCAGAACGCAACTACCCAAAGATAGAGAAGCTTGCTTATAGCCTCCTGATTGCTTCCCGCAAACTCCGCCATTATTTTCAGGCACACCCAATAGTTGTGTATACCGACCAACCTTTGAGACAAGTGTTGCAGAAACCTGAAGCATCAGGGCGGCTACTCAAATGGAATATCAAACTAAGCCAGTTTGATTTGAACTTTCAGCCGCGAAGGTCAATACGGGGGCAGGCCTTGGCTGACTTCATAGCTGAATTTACAATTCCTGAAGAAGAAACGGTGGGTGACAAGACAGTTACTTTGGATCAAGAATTAGAGCTTAGTCCATGGAAATTATACACGGACGGAGTCAAGAACGATAGAAAGTCCGGCACCGGAGCTGTTTTAATAACTCCTGAAGGACGATCTATCTACTATGTGTTGCGGTTAGAGTTTGTTGCTACTAATAACGACTCCGAGTATGAAGCCCTGATTGCTGGGCTGAAACTCGCCAAAGATTTGGGAGTGAAGACACTAGATATATATTGCGATTCCAAAATAGTGGTATGTCAAGTTCGGGAAGAATTTGCTGCTAAGGGACCTCGGCTCGTCACTTATCTCAAGAAAGTAAAGGAGTTGTTGGAAGGTTTGGAGCATTACAGCATAACACACATTCTAAGAGCAGAAAATCAGAAAGCAGATCGATTGGCGAAGCTAGCAAGTTCAGGTAGTCTTAAAGAATCCGAAATGGTTCCGATAGAGGTGTTGGATTCACCCAGTTTCGACCTGATGGAAGTAGAGCTAGCCTTGGAAGCTGAACCAGAAAGAAAATCCTGGATGACACCAATTAAGAACTTTCTCAAAAGTGGAACTCTCCCATTGAAAAAGAGCGAAAGACGAGCTGTAAGACGTAAGGCCACGAGATACGTTTTACAGGACGACGTCCTTTATCGTCAAGGGTTCTCAATGCCCCTGCTACGGTGTATCGCACACGACGACATCAAGCGTGTACTGCAAGAAGTGCATGAAGGTGAGTGTGGAGATCACACTAGGGGCCAAACCTTAGCAAAGAAAGTATTGCGGTACAGATATTTCTGGCCTACCGTGAACAAAGACGCAGCTGCTTATTCATGACGCTGCGACACATGTCAAAGATATGCCAAAATTCCCAGAGCGCCTCCTACTCAGCTCAAGTCAATGGTAAGTCCATGGCTGTTTGCCATGTGGGGAATTGACATTATTGGAGTGCTACCCATTGCCAGAGGAGGAGCCAAGTATGCGATCATTGTCGTGGATTACTTCACGAAATGGGTGGAAGCTGAACCTTTAACGACCATCACAGCAAGGAAAGTGATCATTTTTATGGTGAGAAACATTATTTGTCGATTTGGGATACCGAAAACCACCATAACTGACAATGGGACGCAATTTGGTAGCATAGAGTTCAGAAACTTTTGCCAGAAATACAAGATTGATAAGCGATACACTGCAGTAGCTCATCCACAGTCAAATGGACAGGTTGAAGCCGTAAATAAAGTCATTAAATCAATCCTAAAGAAGCGGCTGAAACAGGCTAAAGCCAGATGGATAGATGAGTTGTCCTTAGCCTTATGGGCATACAGGACGACCTTTAAGACGGCTATCGGCCATACTCCCTACTCACTTTCATTTGGGTCTGAAGCGGTGATCCCGGTAGAATTGGAAGTCCCTTCTCATCGAGTTGCGTACTATGACCCGATGACGAATAAAGCGCTCCTCCTAGAGTCTCTTGATATGATTGAAGAAAAAAAGAGATGAAGCTGACTTGCATGCCTCAAGACATCGACATCAAGTAGCACGTTATTATGATCCAAAGGTTCGCTTCAAAACCTTTGAACCAGGAGACCCTAGTCCTGAAGCGAGTCTTCCCGCCTTCAACCCGGTTGGGTCCAAAATGGGAAGGACCGTACGCCATCCAACGGAAGCTTGATAAAGGAACATTCAAGCTAACGACCGTGGACGGTGAAGAGATTCCCAAAGCCTGGAACGCTCAACACTTACGACGATATCTGAGCTGAATATGAAATGTCATTTCTTTTGTTTTCATAAGCTATGTAAAAAGGCACGACTTGCCTTAAAAAGTCTGCTTATGTGAACAAAAGATCATAAAGTGGATGTAGGCTACGACTTAGCCGAACCACTATAAAAATATCGTGTATCATTTACTTTCCTGCATTATTTATATCTTCAACTATTATTCTATTATGACTGTGAAACACGAAATGTTAAACTAAAGTTGAAGATGACCTATATGCGGGGACAAATAAAATGACTGTTTGTACGATAAGACATACAAGAATGGGAAGACGACATTCTTAACTCTAACTCTCAAGAATCGAGAGAGAGTATAAAGGACGGGAAGACGACGTCCTCTGAGGCGTGAAGGTGCACCCAGATGAGAGACCGCCTCAGCGAGAACTCTAACCTGGATATGAGACAGGAGAGTATAAAGATGCCAGAAAGAACAGGCATCAATGACAAAAGGAATATGACCCCCGTTAGAGAATCGGGGATAATTGAATTTTTTAATTTAATCTTGAATAGTTCCACCTCAGTCATTCAAGATTGACTGGGGGCATACATGTACACACATATTCCCCTTCATCATGATTTCATTACATAACTTTAGTATGACATGCATTTGTATTTTTACATAAGTGCTGAGCTAACGACTAACAGGCATTGCAGGAAATAAATTATTTTTATTTACAAACGTGTGAGTTTGTACAAGAAAAACAAGCAAAAAAGAAGATGCGAGGGCCACACTCGCTGCAACAATTGTGGGCTAATTAAATGCTAAAATAAAACAAAACACTTCATCACTTAGGCATTGGAGTGGATTTGGATTTTTTAGCAGCTTTCTGAGCATCCTTCGCCTCTCTTTCAGCATCAGTTAAAATGCGCCTTGGTTTTTTCCTCCTTGTGACTGAAGTGTTGGAATCGGTTGATTTTTTCCCAGGAGTCGGAACGCTGGAATCAAGAGAAGACTTTTTAGGAAGCTCTTCGGTAATAGACCTAGTCGAAAGCTTGACAACTAACCTTGATCAAACATCCACCATTGCGAGAGGTTTAAGGCTTTCGGGGTCCAGTCTTCAACTTTAAGCTGCATACGTTTGTCTTATTCGGCTTTCAATGCAGCTAAAGTGATGTCATCAGTGCTTTTTGACTCCCCAACTATAGCCACCTCAGGGTCTTCCTCATGTCCCTCGTTGCCGCCGTCATCCTTTAAGGCTTCTATCATCCCGTCATCCTGAGGAGCATCAGCCTTATCCTTTTCTACTTCAGCCTTCTCCGCGGATTCTGTTCCGGCGGTGGTCCCCTGAGGCACGTCTATCCTCTCGGACGGTTCAGCACCTACAGAATTAGAAGCAATAGTTATCAGCTCGGGAGAAAATAAAGGATCCTTCATTGATTGCCCGATTATGTGATAGAAAGTGGAGACGACTTTGACGAATTGGGGTGAAAAGGTAGAAATACCTTCCGATGATTTTTCAGCTGGAGTAACTGCCGCCTCTGACACCGTCTCAGGAATGGGGGATAAAAGAGATGCCTGAGGGATCGCCGGGTTTTCGGGGTCATATCCCTCGACTTCAGGAGTTTCAGCGGCAGTAGAAGAAGAACCAGCCTCAGAGATATGCTTTTGTTTAGCCCTCCCCTTTTCCTCCTCCATGGCAGCAGCGATTAGGCGACGCCCCTCAGCCAGACGTGCCGGCTCGTCAACTCTTAGATATTTTTCCATGAGCTTGTCCTCGTCGATGGAATATACCTTGAGCTCTTCTTTCTCCCATTCAACAATTTGGCTCCACACATGAACCAAGGTAGTCGGATAATCTTCGATCCAAGAGATGTTTCGGTGGCGGATTATATGTGCAAAAAATTCGATCATTAGTTCGCCGAAACCATGCACATCCTCCTGGGCCTCAGACAGCTGCTTGCGGGTCTCCTCGGCTGACTTAATGACACTTTCAACATTGCCCTCCGCTAGGGCAGCCCTGTTTTCGGCCTCCATCAGCGTGGAAGCCAGGTCAGCATTCTTCTCTTCCAATTCTGCGTTTTTCCTCGCTAACTCGGCCTTTTCTCGCTCAAGAGCAGCATAAGCAAGTTGCATTTTGGCATTATCCGACTTAGCGTCTTCTGCTTGCTTCTTCAGCTCTGAGCGCTCTTGACTATGAGACTCCTCTTCAAATTGTTGCTTGAAGCTAGCAGCATCCCGTTGAGCAATAGCAAGTTGGGCCTGTGTATCCTCAAGGTCTTTCCCCAAATTTTTCAAGGCCTTTGCGTCGGCTTCTGCATTCTTTTTCATCGAGTTAGTATCCGTGATTAGAGTTCGGATAATTCTGGAGAGGTTGCGCGAGTACTTGAACATCTCCGAATATTGTTTTTCGACTGCATCAATCTTTGCTTTGGCCTATCTGCCCACCTTGAGGAAATAGGCTCAAGAGTGGGTAAGAAAGTCAAGTTTTCAAAATAATGTTCGGGGAACTGCTCCTCCAGATACGCCCGCTTAACTGCAGTTTCAGCATTAATGGTCGAGGTGCGGGGAATGTTAGCTCGGTATCCTTATGTATGGAGGGCTCAATGGCCTCTTCACCCTTCTTAGGCCGCTTAGCAGGAACCTTGCGCTTGCTTCGCGAGTCGGTATCTCTCGGTGGGCTCCTTTCCCTACTGTGTTTTTCTTGAGAAGAGGTTTGATCTTTTGACTGCGACGTGCCATCTCCTCGACGACCTTGGTAGCTTTTGTATCGCTCCGGATCCGATCGAACGGGAGAGCGAGAGCGCGAGGTCCGCGACTGATAAGAGTCATAAGGCCTTCTATCCTCTCTACCGCGGCTTTCGCGGCGATCATGCTCAACATCGTGAGGGGGCCTAGTCATGCTGCGGCGTAGTTTCCTGATATCATAGTGAGTACGAGACATTGTACCTGCGCAACAATACAAGTGGAATTCAGAATCAGTATTCTCGTAAGAAGTAAGTGCTGTGAAGTGGGGTGCTATTGTGTTAAGTGCATCCTAAGTGGTATTCCCCCCCCCCCCCCCGACAAACCAGAGTCCGAAGCCAAGCCAGCACGAGTGCGCTCTTTGGCCTTGGCAGGAGTAGTCTCCTCTGAAGAAGTAAAAACTAAAGGATTCGTGCCAAAATCCTCGAAAGTGTAAATAGTGTCAGGAAGGGGGAGATCTCCCAAGCCCTGAAATGTAGGATCATCAGTAGTAGGGGCATCTCCTTGGGAAGCACCTGTTGGCTGTTCTTTAGGAGATGGTGATTTCTCAGGAGAAATAGCATCCTCAGGGACGGTGAACCCTTCTCGATGTTTCTCGGGTATGTTGGCCAGTTCATCGTCTTGAGTCGAAGATGGAGAAGGTGAAGTTCGAAGTGGTATTGTGGGGCTTTTCGAGCTCTCGCCCATTCCTGGAATTACATCCACTGGAAGAAGGTGTGCTACGTGTGACAGAGATGCAAAGTAAATACATGAAAGCATAATATAAAGGTCCAAGGAAGCAGTGATGTTCAAAACAGTTCTTGATATTCGTTCATGTTCGCAGGACACTATCCTAACTATCCATCAAGTTGAAGATTATATTAAGAGTCGGTTTAACCAACTAATCAAGGTCTTATGTGCAATCTTGGACTGTCTTTCGATTCGTTCGGATACACATATTAGGGTCGGATCAGAGAAAAGGCCTTGTGCTAGCCTGGGACAAGAGTTGGTGCCCAGTGACCAAAGTCGGATCGGTTCGGAGGTGAGTACTTGAACGGTCCAGATCGGATTGTCCAGCCACGCTTCTCCCCTTCTTTGTTTCACATTCCGATCCGATCCAGTCAAGTGAATCCTATTCTTCTCTTGGCTTGTAAGTTCAACCCGATCCGGTTAGTTGAGCCTCATCCTCGTTTCTGCCCTGTCATCCGAACTGATTCCCTGAACTTCTCCTCTCCCTTTTTCCTTCTCTTTGGGGTCAAGCTTGATCCTACATTGAAAGTCCTAACTAAAATCAAGAACTGACGCATTTGAACGCTCAACTAAGGGTTTTTGCCCCCTCCACCGTCGCCTCGAGAGAAACTTAACACTATTAACGACGACGACGGAGTGGAGGCGGTCATGGCAGCGAAGTTCATCGAAAACATTGCTGGAATCGTTCGAAGAAAACCGCGAATTTAAGTTAAAAACGATTATAAAGAGGAGATTCAAGATTATGAAGCTACCTATGTATTGGATTCGGGGATTAAAGCGAGAAGAATTTCAGAGTTTTTAAAATTCTAGGGTTTTGATGCAAATCTCGCTGGAAGAAGGTAATAAAAGAGGAAGAAGAAGAAGGAAACGGAGGGGGTACTTATATGAAATTTCAGTGACCACTCGTATTCCCAGTCTCACCCAACCCGTCCAGATCGGAATCCTAACCGAAGGGAATCATTAAATGACTCTGGCTCAAAGGACGTCTTGTGAATTGCTTCGAAGCACACTTTATCTTAAATAAGAGTGTACTTCGAGGGGGAAAAATGTTAGCCTACTTTGTGAACTAGGCTACATAAAGAATAAATAGTGAGGAAGACATCGGATCAGATCGGAGGAGAATAGCGCTGGACATGAGTAGAGATCAAAGACGCAGAGTCCACATCGGATCGGATCGGAGAGATATGTCAGTAGCCTCATTATATCGGATCGGTAATACGTCAGCAATACCAAAGGATAGCAAGTGGCCTTATCGGTTCGGAACGGAAGAGCACGTCAGAAATACCAAAGGATAGCAAGTGGCTTCAGCGGTTCGGTCCGGAGGAACACTCCAGCGGCAACAGAAGAAAGCAAGCAAGCCCAACGGTTCGGATCAGATGAGTATGTCAGCAGCATGAAGGGGCAGCAAGCAGGCTAAACCAGATCGGATCGGAGGCTCCGATCTGAACCCCTTTTTTCCTATGAATTTGTAGTCGTTGCTGCGAATATCCCCTAAACACGCGGACAAGATCTGACCATTTCTTCAGCGATCTCCTACTCAATCAATGCGCTGTAGCCATCTTAGAGCCTCCGAACCCGACTCTCAAGGGATGGATGCCACGCAATTCCGAATCGGAGCCACTTCGAGGAGACTTTTCACCTATAAATACACCACCTATAGGCATTTGAACGGATCTTTTGGCAAATTCTCAGTCCATACTTCCTCCATAGATGAATTCTACAATCATATTCAGATCAAAATCATCTCTTAAAGCCCATTTTTGAGAGATTTGAGTGAGTTTATGAATTGTAATTGTGAGGTTGAGTGAGAATTCTTGCTGTATTCATAATCAAATCAAAGAAAACAAAGTGGACGTAGGCTCGTTAATGCTGAACCACTATAAATTGCGTGTTCTTTACTGCTTTTTTATTCTATTTTGTTGAATTCATATCTAATTTGGGTGTTAGAGCCAATTTTTGGTCTAACAATTTTCAAAATATAAAATTTCAAATAAAATGATTCTAGAAAATTTTAAAATTATAATGTCGATGTTTTCGTTTGTTTGAATTTCAATTTTGCTAGCTCCATTTAAATCGTTTTATATAAACGGTTAATGGTATCGTCCATAACAAAATAATGAAATTTTAACATAAATGTAAGTTTTCAGTGTGTTATTTCATTCGTCTATAAAAATATAATGAAATTTTTACATAAAAAATAAAATATAAGTTTTCAGAGTGCTATTTTGTTTTGAGCACAACTATATTTTATCTCATGTATTTTGACACTCTGTTTAGACTGTAGAGCGATTTGATTTTTTTTACTCGTTAGTCCGATTAAACGAGCCTATTGCATTTATTAAAGCATGTATAAATATACAATTAAATATTTAAATCGGTGTGATTATTGCTCGATTCTTTTGGGTGATCTCGCTTGAGGGAATTGGTAAACACTTTCAAAAACTTTTGAAATTATAACCGTACTTTATTAAGGTTGCACAAAGTATGGTTTTGGTTGGGTTAGACCAAATACTTCATCCGATCAGCATATGTATGGATTTAAGGTAACTCAACCCGATTCCGACTCTATATGAGGTTGGATATGGGTTGGGTTGAAGTATGGGTTGAGTCGGGTTTAGTAGGGTTGGCTTGGATTGCATAAATCTTATAAAAATAAGGGAATAAGAGGGATTTTTTAAAATATATATTAAAATATTTAGCATAATATATCAGATTTTAGCTAGCCTAATGCATCAAAAATAACATATTCATTATAATACCTATTTTATTAAAATTTCATTGTAAAACACATCATAAAAAATTAATTCACTACATAGTAGAACAAGTGTTACATTTTAAAATACATTAAAATGCTCTTAAAAACATCGTTGTTAAATTCTATATAATCTAGATTGACATAAAATATATATTTTTGCATATGTACAATAGAATACATAAACATTATTCTAGAATTAGACTATTCTAATTTTTAAGTGGACTGTTATTAAATTAGTTTTTTAATGTAAGGTTGGATTGCGTTAAAATAAGGTTGGGTAGAACAAATATTGCACCCGACCTGTATATAGTATGAGTTGCAAATTGTAACCCGTACCTGACCCAAACTAGGATGGGTTGGCTTTATGTGGGTTGGATTGGGTTGGTGGGTTGGGTCGGAATGGATACGGGTTGTGTGCAGCCGTATACTTTCTCATTAAATTTGTTTGATATTTGCTTCTCTCCCTCCTCTTTCTTCTTCAATCCTAAAAGACTACACATACAAAAATTCAAAACACCGAACTCCTTCCTCCTCACACATCTCCACCATCATCCGAGGCTTATTTCTCATGTAGAATAACCTCATCCTCCTTAACTACAAACTCGGCCTGACCTCCACCCTCATCACTGTTGCACCAACATCCTGACAGGATATCCTTCGCCTGACAGTAGCTACAGCTCCACCCTCCTCTCAGCTATGACCCTGACCAAACCTTCCTCACACACCATCTTTCCCTTCGTCGAAACCACATTATCACCATCAGCTCAGCCTAAACCTGAATCCGCCACGGGTCTCAGTCCCACCTTGTACCGCACCATGCTCTACTCGCATTAGCCTCTGGCCACCGAGCTTTCCTACATCGCCGCTTCCCGCACCACCACCAGACATATCGCTTGCGTCTAAATTTACATTGCTTTTCCTTTAACTCGACTTCATTTCCACCCTCCTACTTCGATCAGCCACCCTCCACATAGCTTCCTCCGCTGTTAGTCCCCTCGCACCTAACTCCACTTTCGCTTGGCCCAACAGCCGCCCCCGTCTCCGTCTCTTGAACCACTAGCATTGCAACAACCTTACATGCCACAACCATCTCCACCCTTATTCACCATCATAACAGTACCCACATCTATCCTAACAGTCCCAACTACCTAGTAAACCTTTCAACCAGCGTCGAAACCGACCACACACTCTACCTTGCACAGCAGTATTTATTCACATCACATTATCCTATCCCGGAAATTTCATTGCTCATGCAAAAGGTGAGTTTAATAACTCATGACTAATACTTTTATGCAAATTAAATTTATTAAATTCACGACATATATTGTTATGCAAGTTATTTTATTGAATTGTCAATTGGTGAATTGAATTAACACTAATGTGTAATATTCTTGTTGATTGATACCCATCATTTACTTTTAATTGAATTGGTTGTTAGTTAATTGTTGTTGACTTATTACATTCGAAAATAAATTCATTATATTGAACTTCAAGTGAATTAATTGGAATATTATCATCATTTTAATCAAAGTTGAAAATTTGAATTTGAAATATCGACATTCAATATTGATTTGAAATAAGCCAAATTCAAATGAATTTGAGAGTTTTTGATCTAAAATTTAATTTGATATTAAAATTTAATTTTATCGATAGCCGAACACACTAATATATGATTGTTGTGTTGTATATTGATTTGGGTCTTGATTATACGCATGAACATATTGATTATTATGACAGATGACATGTTTTCATGTTTATTGTGATATATCCTATCACTGCATTATTGATTATCAAAATGATACTACCATTTAACGGTTATATACCATAATCGAAATTGAAATCCCAAAATAGGTTGAAATAGTATGCACTTATGACATTTATTATATGTTCAAATGATATATATCCATGATATTTATTATAGGTTGGAATGATTTACACTCATGTAGTCGAAATTTATTTGAATTACCTAGATCAAATAATTTTAAGTGAATTTGTTAAAATTTAATTTAAATGTAATACTACATTTGGCATTTTAACTTGTTTAATATTAAACTGGAGATTCAAATCAGTTAGTTGTTAAATTGGAGTAAGATATGAATTACTCTAGTCAAAATGATCACTACAAGAAAACACTGATTTTGCAGCGGAAAAATCCATCGTTAAACCCTCGCTAAAGGCCTGTCAGCGACGGATTTGCAGCAGAATGCGGTTGTCACTAAAAAACATATCGGTATTTTAGGCACAATTTTGCGATGGAAATTAACGTCGATTCTCTGTCACTTCAGCGTCGTTTTCTGATATACTATCATTTCATTTTAAAATATTTCACCGATGGAAATATATAACATAATAAAATCAGTAAATATTTTTCCGTCGCTAAATCCACGCTATTAAGCGAGGGATTACCGACGAAAATATATAGCAAACATTACATTCCAATTATTCATCGGTAAATCCTAGCTATATAGCGACGAATTACCGACGGAATATAGCAAACATTTTGCTGCATTTCTAATCATCAATCTAGACATCAAATAAATTCATTTCAACAATACTCATCATTCAATACTCATCGTGCAATGAAACATATATACATATATATCAACTAGAAAAATTAATGTCACAAAACATTATATAACAATAAAAAATAGTACAATAATTGATAATATATTCATATAACATCCAACATTCATAACATTATCCGATACAACTAAAAACTAATGTCACATTAACAAAAAATTATGTTTACATAGTTGATGGATCTATGCATCATAATGTTTAAAGTTCAAAAAAAAAAAAGAACTGCACATATATATATATATAAAAAGCTTCTCATTTTCTGCATGAATCTATCCTGAATAGCCATCATGATTACCATTGTGAATAGCTGTCATGATTTCCATTGTGAATAGCCGTCATGATTTCCAAACCCTACATAATTAAAAAGAAAACAAAATAAAGCATTATAAAGAAAAAGAGTTAAAAAAGGATAAATGAGTGAAATGCATGTTTTCTTACCTTCAATGACAAAGTGTCATTATAAACTCCTGAAATGAGAAATTTTCACTTCACAGGCTGTGAGCTCACTGTATATACATAGCACTGCAGGAATAAAATATGTGGTACGCCAGGCAGTGGTAGGCAAAATATTGTAACATAGCACGTAATAACAGTATATATATAGCATGAACAGTTGGGTAGCAGCGTACCCAAGGTTGGCCAAAGAAAAATTCAAATATATTAGTGATTATGAATACCTTATACCAAATGACATCTCTTTTCACACCCATATTGTCATCAAAGCATTTGTTATATTTGTAGCTTGATTTAGATCCAACTGTTTAATGCGTTACAAAGAAAATGAAAACTGAAGCCTGTAAAGTGACTCATCCTAAGAAGCAAGGTTCAAATACTTAAAATTATTAAGAACTTATATATGCATGCTTTTTTGTGTGTGAGTAAAATAAGGAACATAACCACTTGTATTCTAAAAAGTACAAAGGAACAAATACCATCTTAACTTCAAAAACAGACCCGTCAAAGCATGCAAAAATGAAACATTGTTGTTAAGGTTTGAGAAGCTTCTTATGTCCCTTCGGATTATGACTTGCAATACCTGAAGTTTAATATTCATTACTCTGTATCCTTCTTCCTTGCACCCTTACCTCATTTTGCTTCCTCCATGAAGTCGGAATTGATAGATTTTAACAGTTAGAATACTGTTATGAAAATACTATTTTCACTCATCCAAAATCTTAATATCAAACCACTTATATATTGTAGTATATACTTGTATCTCTAGAAAATAGATTACCACGTTTTAATAGTTTGCTCGGTGTGTAAAATAAACATGCAATCACCTTGTAGAAACATTGGCTGCGAATAGGTTATATATGCTCTGTCAATTTCTGTCAAAAGGCTAGATTTGGTAATTTATATTTATCCATTACTTGGCATGAAAATTTATTTTGCGTGTATATTATATGCTCATGATCATGCCTTCGGTTCATTCTGTAACCTGATGACATGTTTGTAAATGAATGTATCACAAACACATTGTTGCAGGCATATGTGAACATGTGAGTATGTATATATCACAAGCGCACGGTTGCGGGAATGTGTACACGTGTGTATGTATATATCACAAACGGATGGTTTCATCCATGTACACGCATACATATCCACACACATTCAAGCTTAATCGTCGTATAAATATTCATTCAAACTATAACTCACATACTTAATTCTCTAATGAGGAACTGTAACCTAATATATTGTGCTAAATACACTATTAAAAAAGATTATTTTTCTCATATTTAAAAGAAAAATTTTAAGTAAAGCAAGAGGATATAAGGGCGATTAATGTGATGATCATATATTAGTGGCTGAATTAACATAAAAAGAAACTAACTCTCTTGATCAAATAAATGATCATCCTTAAAAAAAAATCAAAGCAAAAATCAAACTAGGTATTGAATTAGTTTGAAAAATAATAACAAAAGAAAAAATTGGATGAGAATTAGATTGAAATTGTAGAAATTAACTGTACTAAGAAGCAATGAACGTTAAAACACTAATCGTTTGCAACTGCCAATCAAATCTTCTTTTGCATTAGAAAGGAATTTCATATGTAAAAAATAATATAATATTGACAAATACTGAACTAACATTTATTCCATGAAAGCAATCGAGATAGGGTTGCAATCATCATCTCCTACATGGCAATCTACGCAGATAGTCGGTTTATAAATATTTAAATTATACGTTTATGTAGTCCATGCAAAGCTTCTTTTTTTCTTTTAAGAAGAAATCTATTTAGAAGTCTACATTATATGCTTAGCTTGGTAAATAAAAGAAGAAGAATTTGTACCTGAAACAAAGTAAGTTGACAGTGCAATTGAAATCTTAAAGATGATTTGTACCTTGGTAGTAGATTAGAAATTATGCAGAATATAATCTAAATGAAAGAGTATGATTTGAGCCGTAATTTAATAGCATAGACGGTATTCACGTTAAAACTATTTAGTATTTATCATTACAGCAACTCACATGCAGATTTCTCTAAAGCTATTCACTTAAGAAGCTTTTAAGTACATCCACAGGAGCTTTTTGTAGAAGATTCTGGTTCTACCATTAAAAAAAGAACGTGGTAGATAGAATATTTGATGCATATAATAGAAAAGAACAAACTGACTTTCGTAAGGAAAATGAGATGTAGTACCTTCCAATGAGAATCCTCAATGGCCATAAGATGATGGTTCAAACTTCTAGCTTGTACGTTTTTCTTTTTGTTGACAATCAAGGTATGATTGCATACAAACTTTTTTCCTTGGCAGTTTGCTGGAAGCACATTTTGATTCATATGATGCTCTCATACCACAAATATTTAAATAAAATGTTCTCACTATAAATCCCAATGCAGATTAAAAGAAAGACAACAAATAAATTTATCCTTTCTAATATGAGGCACTAGGATAAAATCCGTGTACATCATTATATTTTACATGAGCCTATAAGTTAATATGTTCAATTAGAAACCTTTACAATGGATATTCCTGTTAGTAAGGATATGGTTTTTATTATATCATTCCAATAGTTAATACGTACAAGTCAGACTATTTCTATTACGCTGCAACCACTGAAAATGATGTGCCAGAGATAATGGCAAAAAATCCTTCTAATCTTTGATAAAGCATAGGCATACGTTAGTGGGTATAAAAGAAGAAAAGGCCATCAAGACATGTTATTTTCTATACGGCAGAATCAAAGATCGGACCAACACACAACCTGTGAATACAGACTATAGGTATTCTGTTAAATTCTAGTGATTGGCCTTTATTGACTTTTCTGTTATTTACATACATTTGGGTAAATTTTGTCCATATATTGTCTTTTCTATACCGTAAAAATTAACTGTACTGCGAGTTTCGTGCTTATTTCTGCTAAATTCTACTGATTGGCCTTTTTTTCATACGGTCCAGGTTTTGGTGTAACATTACATGCATTTGATAGTAGGCCAAACTGAAGAAATTTCTCCGCTTGTATTTTCTTTGCACCTATGCATAATAAGTTGTTTTCTGAAAACAAACTTCTCCCAGTCGGTTATATGATATTGTAAATTTGCTCTTTGATTTAACTGAAGCCTACATCGTTATTATTACTGTTTCTTTTTTTATTCCATAGGTAGCACCAGGGTGTGTAGCCAAGCAATACTGTGATTTAATGTGTAAGTTACAGAATTATTCTATGCCTTGAGTAACCAAACTGAATGTAGTTAAAGTATTACCTATTTTATATGATATTTAATTAAATCATAGTACCATATAATTAATCAAATAATTATTTTCATTTCCATATGTTGGTTTACATTAGTTTACTTCTGTTTGTTTGTTAACGACCTTTATATTTTGGTAATTGCCTTAACTGAGTTTGCTGTATTATTTCTGTATGCTAAAAACAGTAGGGACATAGAACAGTGCAAAGTTTCGATCATAGGTGCAAGAATATGTTGTTCCAAGTCTGCATAGTCGATGATAATAATAATAAAAAATTCCAGAAGTTTTATTACCATATACTTATGGATCAGTTGGTAACTAAATTCATATCTCACATTATTCCAAGGTGAAGTTAATATTTATTGCATAAAATTTTATAACTTGTAATATTTTGGACTTTGTTGACTCATGCCACCATTATGCAATTCTAATTTAAACCTTCTGCTGGTGCTGAATAATTTACACACAGTATAGAAAATATAACGAATTATATTATCAAATTTTAAAGCATGAAATTTTTAACAAGAAAATGTTCGCAGTCCAATCACTTGGTGACTATTCCAACATAAATTCGTTTATGATCTTAATGTTTATAATATTTTTACTACTGTCATTCTACTATAACATTTAATGCAAATGTTTTTGCTCTTTTTCACCAAAAGGGGACACATATAATGTTGTATATTTTTAAGGCAGTTTCATCCTGGTAAATCAGAAGGTTTGGAAAACAAGAGGGTTTAGCTAAAGTGACTTTTGAAATTAGAAGGTTTCATTCTGGTAGCTTATTAGAGGTGAAATAACGGTACTGTTCTTAGACTATTCATTCTTATATGCTCTATTACAGAAGCCATAAATCAATCAAAAAAAGTTATCCTTAAGGCAGAAGAAAACAACAATAGTGATATTTGATGGAAATCTGCACCTTTTTTTTTCTTCTGATCAGTATTTCATGGGTTGCTAATTTTTATCCTAAATTTTCATTTCTCGATGGACCAAACTTGACATAATTTTCTCCCTTTCTATTGCTAATATATCTTTTTACTGCTATATATATGAATATATATATATATATGAATATATATATATATATATATATATATATGCATATGTGTATGTGTATGTATTTATGTATGTGTGTGTGTATGTAACATCATGTTATGTTTGTTTCAGTGGGATGACAGTAAACTTTGACATATTATTAATTAAAAAAGATTTAAGTATTGCACATTGGATATTGAAAAGAAGATACAAAAGTCTAGCACCGAGTTTGTTTATTTTACTTTACTCTCCTACATCAACTGGAACAAAGTTAAGGTGCATTTGCGGTAAGCGACTAACGGAGTATTTAAACCGTGCATTTCAACTGATGTGCAAGTACATCGGAGAATATGTTTACGACTTTGACTGGGATATTTTAGTTTTGGACGAGTCTGACACGTCAATAACTCAACCTGTCCATTTTTGTTCAGGTTTTGCCCAAAGGTCCGACATGAGCTGCATGACTCACTATTGAGCTATAATCCCCTAAATTGTACCGTCTGAATTCAAATTTCCCGGTTTTTTTGAGCTAATAACCCCTTTGGAATTCAGATTTGATCATTTAATCGGATTCAAATTTGATCGTCAATTTGAATTCACAATCAAATCAAACCGCCAATAAGATGTACTATTTTGGACGGAGCGCTGCTCTGCACCCGCCAATGAGTTTTGTATTAATCCATTCATCTATTAAACATATAGCCTAATGGAAATGCTATCATAAGCTACTTATTACAACAAATAATCTAGCACAACTTCATGAAATAAATATATGGTGGATTCCCCTACAGTTGGATACAGTGGTATAATTCAACAGTAAACACCAATTTTGTAATTCCTACATAAGCTGATATCATTTGTTAATGGTGAAATACTTTATTGTCTAAACACAGACCTTTTGCAGATGTTCGCATATGCTTTTTTACAAATTTCAACTGTTCAATATCTAAGTACCACTGAGAAAAAAACAAGGAGAAAGATCAAACATCAGCTCTAACCCCTCCTTTGGACTTTGCTTTTTGTATAATTTCATTTTCTAACAGGTGATATTCTTTACTGTTTTGGGTTAACATCGATCATCACATTATGTACTAAGTACTTATGTTTTTATATGTATTGTACTGGGCTTCTTAACTAACTATGCAGTGTCAAAATTATTCTCAAAATTGTTCAGCTCACGAATAACCATCCTACCCACATCTACTGGTTGTCCTTTTTTTACAAAAGCATTATGAATATGTGCTAGATAACGTATTAACTTATTCCACGAGGGTTATTTAGGTATCAAAGTATCACTTTTTTCTAATCATTCTGTATGTTAAACCTTATCGTACCGATAAAACAAGTTAATTGTAATTAATAATCTTTCTTGCTTCATTACGTCAATGTGCAACTAATATGAACTACATAGCACCGATTAAACACTAGTAATTAAAAAAATCAAGAATCATAATAATGAGCAGTAAAAAAATATATGATAAACCTTATAGTACCTGTAGCACCCTTCGCTATTTTGGAATCCCAAATCGCGATTCCCAATTTTTACGGAGCATGATAGCAGCTATTTGGGGAGATACAGGATCGAATCTGGTGCTATTTGATAGTACTTGTAACACCCTTCGCGACTTTGAATTCCCAATTCACGATTCCCGATTTTTACGAAGGATGATAGCAGCGATTTGGGGTGATGCACGATCGACTCCGGTGTTATTTTCAAAGATGCAAGATGAGTTGAGCACACGGGATTTAGACAGCCATCTGAAGGCGGCGACGACGTGTTGTCTTCGGGAGGCGGAGACGAAGAATTTTATACGAGAGGCAGATCTGAAAGAAACTGCTTTAGGAAGGAAAAGGTCTTCAATTGTATTAAAATTTCACGTTTAACATCGTATTAGTTGTTTTTCTAAAGGTTTTCAATGCACGCGGATGACCAATTACAACCGTTAGATAGTTCAATCTCAATGACTCAAATTAACACTAGTGTGAGGATGTGGATTGCCCTCTATTTATCTTTAAAAAAACATCACTTGCAAATTTGTCGGAATTCTGCTGCAAAATAGGTTCTATAGATATTCGTCTGTATTCTGCCTGAATTTGCAGCAGAAAATAGCGGTAGAAATTTTCCGTCGGTGATTTGTCGCAATTTGCAATGGCTTAGTGAGGGATGACAGAAGATGACGGTGATAAATAAAAGAAAAAAATTTGAAAAAACAAAAAACCATCCCTTGCAAATCTCTTGGAAATCTGTCGCAAATTAACGACGGAAATTTCCGCTTCTAAATTTTTGACGCTAAATCAGTGATTTCTTGTAGTGGATAAATCAGTTTAAGCTAGAAATGAATTATAATTTTGTTTTAAATGAATTTGAATAATAAATTTGCTTGATTCAACTTTACACTAATCTAAATTTGATTTAAATTGGAGGTTAAATTTACTTTAAATAAAATTTGAAGTTCAAATGGTTTTCAGTTGATGCTTAAAATTTAGAGTGTTTTGAAACAATGTTGTCTACTTGAACTGTTTAACTAAATAGTATAGATTAATGACGATGTATGATATAATAAGAATATTTGAAAATAAATATTAGAAAGTAATCTTATCTGTGAATCCCTTTTATAGATATGTTTATAAATAAATGAGATTTTTGAAGTGTTATCCGAAGAATGCAACCTTGATAAATTTTAAATGATTTTCAATGGTTTGAATAAAAAACATCAATATTATTTGTGAATATTTATAAATATTTTCCAAATGATTTGTAACAGCAAGTTATAAATTAATTTGATATCTTTCTAATGATACAAATAACCCATAAGTGAAGATGGGGCTCTGATTCGAAGATTTATTTATAATTTGAGTATTACACCTTAAGGGACATATTATGATCAATTTACTTATTTGATTATTCAATCGGCTTTGACACATTAGACATATTATTGGAAAAATAATCCAGATCGGATTGCATATCTTTTGATATGATTTTTCGTAATATCTGGATTTGAAATTAAAAAAATTCAAAAGTAATTTATTTCAAATCTTAAAAGATATATTTTTAAATATAGAAAATGAATATAATATTATTTCAAAGATTTTAACATCAACTAGTGAATTAGTTAAAAAGATTTTCTTTGTAAAGAACTGTAAATGGAAATTACTAAGTAATTAGATTTTATCTCATGAGGATTTTGAGTTATTACACCTTTATTTCCTAATTTAAATTTACTTACATAAGGATATTTAGTCCGGACTCGAGTGTACTATTTTCATTCATTACCCTAATGTCAGTCTGAGTTGTTTCGGTTACCGAAGACATTAGTTACTTGGAGATAAAGCCGGTGTTTGAAGATCTCTATATTTACTACTATTATTTCCACTGCAGTTTTGGTGCGTTTGTTAAATGTATATCTTTAATTATATTGTAAACTTAAATCGAATGTATATATTGTTAATTCACTCCATGAACTGTTTACATTATTATTATATTTTTTTCCTTCAATTGTGAAATTCTAAGTATTAATTTGTCCCTTGTCTTCTTATTTCTTTTTCTTGTATTAATCCCCATTGATAATTCATCATTTTGAAATGCTTTGAGTTAGACATGTGTGGTTTATTATCGACTTAAAAACGTTTGAAATGAAGGTTATTACTATTGCTATTAGAGCCATCTTAAGGAAATACCAAAAACTATTGGGTTACATGAGAGCATACTTGTTATTTTTCTTATATAATAGTTATAAAAGTTAAACGATTTTGGATGGTTATATATGTTAGAAGTTCTAATCAATTAGCAATAGAAATGTTAGAAAAACTATTACAAAACTATGGCAATTTTGCCACAATAATCAAAAACGGCTCAAAGCGTTACTATCACTGTTGCAATTTTAATGTTACTTACAGTAACAACAAACTGTCACAGAATCGTCAAACGAGCATGATAATTATTGCTGTGTAGTTTACCAAATGTAAAACAAAAAGAATTTTTTTTACCAAGTAGAGTTGTCTGAGTGCAGTGTAAGCTATTTCCTTGAAATAATATTGCCGTTGTACGCACTGTTTGGTTTGTCAACAATTTGTTCCTCAGGATGAAACAGACCACGCCGGCAGTGTAGTGCACGCAAAGGGAGAAATGACGAACCGAATGAGATTATAGAACAAAAAGCAGGCCCAATTGGCAGCGGGTTGCCCATTTAATCACAAGGTCCCAAGGGCCTATCGGTGACATATTAATAATAATATTAAGTAAGGTTCTACATGCCTTCATGCTCCTACAAGTCCGAATGCCTCTTCTCTTTTTTATTTGTTATAGCCTATTGGGTTATGATATATAAACAGAAGTAGCGGTGCTTATTGCATGATGTGGGACTTTGCTACAATGCTTTCTTCTTCCCAAATCTATCTCTACTCATTCATTCATTTCTAATAATCTCCTACATGAACGAGAAGTTGTTTCTTAGTTTCACGATCCATTTATCGTATCGGTTAAAGTAGCACATAGGCCTTGAACTTTCCTAAGTATTACCTATTTGAATTACAGGCGAATCAGTAGACATAAACTGTCCTTGAACTGTAATCCTTTTGTGTATTTTAAAATAGATAACATATGATAAATGTTTTTTATAATCCTTTGTTCTCTGCATGTGTTCGTTTTTGCCATGGACACTTGCTAGTCTCATAAGTGCTTAGAGAATTTGGTATCATAATTCTATTTGAGGTGGCGCTTTTACACTTACATAGGTGCTTATGTAAAGGGTATTCTCTAATTCCTCAAGTACAGATGTAACACCCCACGTCCATTAATGTCACTCTCAAAGGGAATGCATTAACTTTCATGGAGTATTATTGGTGTATAGAACAGAATATAACAAGGTAGATACATATATTGGTACTTGAAAATTTAAAACAACTTTTATTGCAGCGGAGAAATAGTTTGGTTACAACAACATCAAAAACCAAAAATAAAACCAAGTACACTTAATATCCATCTTGACGAATTATTTTCTGAGTACATAAAGTTAAAAACATAACCCCAACATAAATAGCCATAAAAGAGATGAGATGAACTTTACTTTCAGCAATCCAAACACTTCCAAAAGAGAGAGAAAGATTCAAATCAAGCTCCACTAGCACTAGTCCCACACTGAGAACCTGGGGGGGGGGGGGGAGGAAGAAAAGAGGCGAAAACAAAGGGGGTCAGACATAAAGTCTGGCGAGTCCAATAACTTTAACAATATAATTATTAAAGTAATTAGGATAAGGCATAAACTGGTAAAAAAAGGAATGACTGTGAAACAAATGGGCAAGATAAAACAAACAAGAGGAATATGCTGGCGTCAATCGTGCTCCTAGTCACTATAGGATAATTACTATACTGCACCATTACTAGTCACCCTAAAAGTTGATCCCGCCTACTGAACAAAATAATCATAATGGTTGTTTCGTGTACCCCTAGCTATCTTCAAAGGTGCCGCCTGCCCCTATCTCCACAAGTTGTACCCACTACTCCCATGCGATCGGCTCCCTAACTCGTAGATACCCGTGCTGGTCCCATAGTGGGGAGTATCACTCCCCAAAGTGGCAACCCGATACCATTAAAAATGCACGGCGTATATCTACATGATGCAACAAAGTCTTACCTATCAGCCCGGGCCCACGCACGCACATGACCCCGTTGGACTTGCGTTGCCACCGCTAACCCGTTTTGACCTCTTACAATCAAACCCAGTAAGCGTGTCCCATCCTCGATCTAACTCGAGCTCACAAAGATACTTAATGGGTTACTGGTTTGAAAAGGGTCCCCCATGCTTGACACAAGTTTTCCACCTATGCTTGGTCCCCACTTAGGATTTCCCACTTAACCCCTCTTATTCATGTCTTCTTACATGTTTCAATTTGGTTAAGTGTTTCTAATCGTATTTCACATATCACCAATGCCACCCATGTGCCACCACATGTTAATCTCGGTTAAGTGTTACTTAATTCATTATAACTGTATCCTTGTAAGACCTTCCACATTAGACTACCGTTTGCGGTTGCTGGATTTATCGGGCGGGTCCGGGCAGTCTTATACCGCAAACGAGCCTAACCTCGTGTCTTTACAATTGTTACACATTTAATTTATGCTTCGACCTCTCACATTAGACTACCGTTTGTGGTTGTTGGATTTGCCGGGCGGGTCCAGGCAATCTTAGACCACAAACGAGTCTAACATCGTGTCTTAGGCATCTATTATTACATATAATTATGTCACCCAATATGAATTAATTATCCCTATTCAAATTATCAATAACTTCTAAATTAATCTATGTCCATAATTGTCACCTAAATTATGTCCGTACTTTTCAGGTATATAAATTATACCAATAAGTTTCTCAAATTAATTATATGCCTTTAAAGCCATTTTATGCCAATTCACAATATGTATATTTAATATTTTCCCATTTTCCCCACGTCGTTCGTAGTTTAATATGAAGTTTGTTAGACTCGCAAATAGTCTAACTCATAATAAAAGAAACATCACAACTTGCATAACACATAAAATAGATCTAACTTGAAAATAAAAATTATAACATAAATTTGCATAGCCAATAACTTGCATAGGCAATGAACATATAGAACATAAATTTGCATACACTATATACTGCCATGAATCTAAATATAGATCTAAACATGAAATTGTGAACTTGCATATATGAATATGGTTTTCACCTAAACTTGCACATGGAATATAGTTTTCACCTAAACTTGCATAAGTGAATATAGTTTTTCACCTAAACTTGCATATGGATTCCTACAAACTTGCATATGAATTAAAACATATAAACTAATATCACATATTTTACATATAAACTAGCATATGTATATACTTGATTCACATATAAACTTGTGTATAATTCGCATACAGACTTGCATAAGATTCACATTCAAATTAGCATATGTAAAAACGGACTTGCATGAGATTCACATACAAATTAGCATATGTAAAAACAGACTTGCATAAGATTCACATACAAACTAGCATATGTTTTACATCCCAAACTTGCATATAAACAGATGTCATAAAATGAATCAAGTTAAACATATGTGATTAGACATAAGGAACAGATCTACCAACATAAGTTAACAAAACTGTCATATATTCACCAACAGACGATAACAAATTTAAGTAACATCACATGATTCAACAGACATGTTCACATAATCCCAATTATAACTCATCATGATTAATTTATTTATTATTTTGTAAAAGAAATTGTACTCACAAAGACGGATTTGAGAAGAGAATAATTCGTTTGCCGTTTGTATTAGAATCTTGACTTGCAATTCCTTGGCTTTAAGAAGAAGAAGAACTATTCCAGCAATAGCATGGAGGCTAAGAGACTAATTTAGTTTAGGTTTAGAGCTTGAGTCTATGCGTTCTTTTATAGAATTTTAAATCAATATAAGCCGTTAGAATATCATAGAAACAAATCAGAACCATTTAGGCTAGATAGAGTTATCCAGAATTGCCACCTATGCCCTAGTTACTCAGCAACAGGTCCAAAAGGACTCAGCAACTAGTCAGAATCTTCACAGTTCAGATCTGCCCGGGGGGTAGGTCGACCCCCAGGTCGACCCTTAGGTCAACCTGTATACGGGAGGTCGATCCCCTGGTCGACCCCCTGGTCGACCTGGCCTGGGGCGGGAAAAATCCCCCCAGCCTGCTTCCTTGTTTGAATTTGAATTTTGAATTTCATTCTGAACTATTTTTTAATTTATTTAAATTTCTGAAACTTCTGAAGGCCATAACTTCCTCATACGAAGTCCGGTTTACGAAAACTTGGACTCTATTCCAAGCAGAATTTCGGGATGAACGCAATGGCGTAACCCGTTTCCCTTAATTCTCACTTTAACAATTAAGTATTCTTTGATTTGTTCTTTTAACAGTCACAGAAAATTCAGGGTGTTACATTCTCCCCTCCTTAAAGGATTTCGTCCCCGAAATCTTCAAGTCAAGAAGAATGTATATCCTACCATCCAATCATCCATCTACTCAACCATCAAACATATGCATCCATTGTCCTTACAAGATTTCAAATGCTATATGAACATATGCAAAAAGTGTGTGTATATGTTCCTTATCAAATGCAAAATCAAATGGTTTACTGATTCAGTTGACCTCCTTAATGCAAATCATGATAGTGCCATGCGTCCATTATGTATGCGAAAGAATCCTAACGATAAATATTATATCTACATGTGTGCCCAACCATTCATCAAAATGCAGCATCCATATGATAACACAACCATTATACATCCATTAATTTAAATATGCACACGCATTTATATGCAATATGAAAGTGACTGAGCCGATCTAGTGCCTAATGTGTGTGTACATGCATCCACGAGCAACCACTTGCAACCATCAATCATAACATGTTTCAAATACATGTTTACATCCATTGGTTTCTACCTAAGGATAAAGAACAGGACCGAGGAGATATACTTAAAAGATAGATATAAGTATAAATAAACTTATGGGAAAAGAGATCAAGGAGGTACCCTCAAAAAGAAAAGGGTAGGCTACACGTATTTTTCTCTCAGTTTCCCAAGTCGCGTCTTCCTCAGCGTCACTCCATTGAACTTTAACAAGCTTGACTTCACGGTTGCGTAGCTTTTTGACTTCCGTACCCAAGACACGAGTTGGAATTCTTATCACAGTCGCTTCTCGTTCCACTTCTACTTCTTCTATTATACTTAGCTCTAAAACTTCCGCAGACTCATGTAAGCACTTCCGTAGTTGAGAAACATGAAAAACATTATGAACTCCAGCCAGTCTTTCATGTAGCTCTACTCTGCAAGCCATTTTCCCAATCCTTTCAGTGATAGGAAATGGTCCTACAAATCTTGGTGCTAACTTTCCTATGGACCCAAAGCGAATGACATTCCTCAAAGGAGATACTTTAAGGAACACCCTATCTCCAGCCTCAAACTCAAGGTCGGTCCTTCTTTTGTCTGCGTAGAACTTCTGTCTATCTTGTGCAGCCTTCATCCATCTTCTTATCAAGTCCACCTTTTCTGAGGTTTCTCTAATCATGTCTGGCCCAAGTAAGAGCTTGTCTGTAGACTCCCACCAACAAGTTGGTGATCGGCATGGTCTTCCATATAAAGCTTCGAAGGGCGCCATGCCTATGGTGGCTTGGTAGCTATTGTTGTAAGCGAATTCCACCAAAGGAAGATGACCCTCCCATGTCCCTCCAAAGTCAAGAATGCACAATCTCAAGAGGCCTTCCAATACTCTGTTCACCCTTTCCGTCTGGCCATCGGTTTGGGGTGATAGGCTGTGCTTAAGCATAATTGTGTGCCTACAGCCTCTTGCAAACTCTTCCAAAACTCGCCCGTAAAGATAGGATCTCAATCACTCACTATGCTGGAAGGTATCCCATGGAGCTGAACTATCTCTTTAAGATAAATGGATGCTAGGGACGAGGCAGTCCTTCTACTCTTAATAGGTATAAAGTGAGCGCTTTTAGTGAGCCTGTCCACTATTACCCAAATACTGGTATTGCCCCTTCTTGACCTAGGCAACCCATCAACAAAGTCCATCGAAATGTTATCCCACTTCCACTGTGGGACCTCTAGAGGATGAAGCAAACCACCAGGCTTCTTCTACTCCGCTTTGACTTGCTGGCAAATCAAGCACTTAGCGACGAACTCAGCTACATCCATCTTCATGCCATTCCAAAGAAAACCCTTTTTATATCTTTATACATCTTGTCTCCTCCTGGGTGTGAGGTCAATTTAGAATGGTGTGCTTCTTCGAGAACCGTCTTCACTAAATCCCTTACTTGTGGGACGCATAGCCTTCCATCCCGTATCAACCAACCCTTGTCATCGATGGAGTATCTATTGAGGTAACTAGAAGTCTCATCCCTAACTAGCTTATCCATCATATCAACTAGCTGAGGGTCTTCTCGTTGCGCGATTCCTATTGAGTCCAAAAGAGTAGGCCGCACCTCTAGCGATGCTAACAGATCAGACACGATTTCAGAGGAGGGTCTATAGTTAAAGTTTGCGATGTACTCCAAGCTTTGCCTTTCTACAAAGAGAGGACTCAAGGTTAGCTTCTTTCTACTCAAGGCGTTTGCTACCACATTGCCATTGCCAAGGGTATAGGAAATCTCAAAATCATATGAGGCCAGAAATTCCATCCACCTCTATTGCCTTAAGTTAAGATCTTTCTGTGGGAAAAGGTATTTTAATGATTTATGCCCAGTAAACAATTTGAACCTTTCTCCTAGTAGGTAATGACGCCATGATTTTAGAGCGAAAACAATGGCAGCTAGCTCCAAATCATGAGTTGGGTAGTTCTTCTCATGTACCTTCAATTGCCTTCCCCCATAACAAACTACCTTGCCTTCTTGCATCAAGACAACGCCCAAACCTGTACCGTATGCGTCTGTATATACGGTAAACATTTTGCTCCCATCAGGCAATGTCAAAACTGGGGTTGTTGTTAGAGCCCTTTTCAAACGTTGGAAAGCAATATCGCAATCCAAATCCCAAGCGAAAGTTAGGTTCTTCTTTGTCAATCTTGTGAGTGGGGCTAAGATTTTTGCAAAGTCTTTAATGAACTTTCGGTAAAAGCCCGCTAGCCCGAGAAATCTTCGGACTTCGGTTGCATTCCATGGGACCTTCCAATCTTGCACCGCAACTACTTTTGCGGGATCCACAGCTATCCCGTCTTTGGACACCACATGACCAAGAAACCTCACTTCTTCTCTCCAAAAATGGCATTTGGAGAATTTGGCTTTCAGCTGATGTGAACGAAAAGTATCCACGACTTACCTTAAATGCAAAGCATGCTCTTCTTCATTCTTCAAGAAAATCAAAATGTCGTCTATGAAGACCACCACAAACTTATTAAGGAATTCCCTGAACACCCTGCTCATCAAGTCAACGAAGTAAGCGGGTGTGTTTGTCAAGCCGAACGGCATGACAAGACATTTGAAGAAACCATCCGGGGTTCTGAACGCGGTCTTATCAGTGCTGTCTTCAGCCACTCTTAGCTGATGAAACCCGGTAGCTAGATCCAGTTGGGAGAAAACCAATGCACCTACAAGCTGATCAAACAAGTCGTCTATTCTTGGAAGTAGGTGCCTATTTTTCTTGGTCAGCTTGTTTAGCTCCCTATGATCAACGCATAGGCGAAGTGAACCATCCGCTTTGATTGTGAATACTACTGGAGCACCCCATTCAGAAATACTCCGCCTTATAAACCCTTTTTGAGCAACTCTTTGATTTGCTTGCTGAGCTCTTTTCTCTCCCTTGGAGCCATATGTCTAACGGGTAGAGCTACGGGTTTTGCATTATCAACAAGGTATATGCGGAAGTCTATCTACCGCTTCAGAGGTAAGCCCTTCACCTCTTCAAATACATCTGAGTATTCACGGACTACTCTAACAGACTACAAGTTTTCAACAGACGCATCAAGAGATTCTAGATTGCTAAGCATAACAAAATATTTGGGATTATAAGAGATTCCGAGAATGTTACCGAGGTGAGTCTTTAGTCTAACCACTCTCTTTTCACAATCGAGGATGGCACCATTACTGGATAACCAATCCATACCTAGAATCAACCCATAGCCCGTGAAGCCAAGAACGAAGGCGTGGCATTCAAACCCAACGCTCAAGATAGACACTCTCAAATCCCGACAAATCATTGAAAGATGAGCCGTACCACCAATAAGATTTGAGACTACTATAGGATCCATAACTAGACTAGTATTTAGGTGCATTGTTTCAACTAACGAAGCAGACACAAACGAGTGTGAAGCGCCAGAATCAAACAAAGTATGAAGAGGATGATCAAACAGAAAAACCAAACTTTCAACAGAAATATTTCTACCTCTCTCCTGTCCTGGTGCCATGAGAGCATAAACTGCCCTCTTGCCTACCCTGGTGCTATGAGAGCCTGAACCTGCCCTCCAGGAGTAGACCCTGTCCTCTGCCCTTGCCCTTGTCTTCACGGGGAGTCTCTAATCAGATGTTCTGCCTCACCACAGTTGGAACAGCCAGTCTTCTTCTTCTTCCTGCAGTCCTTGCTCAGATGGCCTGGTGTTCCACAATTAAAGCACCTTTTCTTTCCTTTGCTATTGTTATCCTTACCACCTTTCTTAGATTGCTGTTGTGACTTCTTTTGATCCCCTTTCTTTTCCGGTGCCTTATTAGCATTAGTGCCTTTCTCCTCTTCATGCATAAGCGCCATGTCAACCAGTTTCTCAAAGGTAGCCCCCATAGGAATGTGGGTCATAGCCAACCCATGTAGCGGCTCATTCAAACCTTTAACAAATCTCAGGGACTTCTTTTCAGGTGTATTCACCAAGTCTAAGCCAAATCTCGCCAATTGGTTGAACTTGTTGACGTACTCCTTTACTGATAAATTCCCCTGCTTCAACGCCAAGAACCTCTCCATGTATAAATTCTATTCTGCTCGTGAGAGAAATTTCATCTCGAACCTATGCCTAAAATCCATCCATGTCTCCACTAGACGCTCTCCATTCGTGACCTCCCACCAAAACGAGGCTTCATCCTTCATTAACCATGCAGCTAATTGGACCTTCCTTCCATCTTCTATCCCGAAGATACCAAACAAATCTTCCACCTCCTTAAGCCAATTTCGAGCTTCAACAAAGGTCTTTGACCCGTGAAAAGGTTTTCCGCCCATTGCCCGAAAGTCTTTGCATACCTTCGAAAAAGTTTCAACGCGGAGAGGGGGAGGAGGAGGAGCGACGTAGTTGGGGGAGGAAGAACGTCTACTGAGCCTACGACGATGGCCTTAGCCTCCAGATACCTTCTGAACCAGGTTGGTATCGGTATGCCCTCGGGTATCTCGGGTATCCCAGACATGCTAAAAAGAAAAAGGAAGAGATTCAAAATGGAGAATCAAAGGAAGGATATATGGCTCTTGGGGGTTATGTTTTTAAAACAAACTTTTCTCTTGAAAATACTCTCCTTAAAGCATATTTTTGAAAGTTTTTCAAAATCTCTTATCTGTTCTTGTAACCTTCAGCTCTGATACCACGTGTAACACCCCACGTCCATTAATGTCACTCTCAAAGGGAATGCATTAACTTTCATGGAGTATTATTGGTGTATAGAACAGAATATAACAAGACAGATACATATATTAGTACTTGAAAATTTAAAACAACTTTTATTGTAGCGGAGAAATAGTTTGGTTACAACAACATCAAAAACCAACAATAAAACCAAGTACACATAATATCCATCTTGACAAATTATTTTCTGAGTACATAAAGTAAAAAGCATATCCCCAAAATAAGTAGCCATAAAAGAGATGAGTTGAACTTTACTTTTAGCAATCCAAGCACTTCCAAAAGAGAGAGAAAGATCCAAATCAAGCTCCACTAGCACTAGTCCCACACTGAGAACCTGGGGAGGGGGGGGGGAGGGAACGAAGAAAAGAGGCGAAAACAAAGGGGGTCAGACATAAAGTCTGGCGAGTCTAATAACTTTAACAATATAATTATTAAAGTAATTAGGATAAGGCATAAACTGGTAAAACAAGGAATGACTGTGAAATAAATGGGCAAGACAAAACAAACAAGAGGAATATGCTAGCGTCAATCCTGCTCCCAGACACTATAGGATAATTACTATACTGCACCATTACTAGTCACCCTAAATGTTGATCCCGCCAACTGAACATAATAATCATAATGGTAGTTTCGTGTACCCCTAGCTGTCTTCATAAGTGTCGCGTGCCCCTATCTCCACTAGTTGTACCCACTACCCCCTTGTGATCGGCTCCCTAACTCGTAGATACCCGTGCTGGTCACACAGTGGGGTGTATCACTCCCCAAAGTGGCAACCCGATACCACTAAAGATGCACGACTTATATCTACACGATGCAACAACGTCTTACCTACCAACCCGGGCCCACGCACGCACATGACCCCGTTGGACTTGCGTTGCCACCGCTAACCCGCTTTGACCTCTTGCAATCAAATCCAGTAAGCATGTCCCGCCCTCGATCTAACTCGAGCTCACAAAGATAGTTAATGGGTTACTTGTTTGAAAAAGGTCCCCCATGCTTGACACAAGCTTTCCACCTATGCTTGGTCCCCACTTAGGATTTCCCACTTAACCCCTCTTATTCATGTCTTCTTACATGTTTCAATTTGGTTAAGTGTTTCTAATCGTATTTCACATGTCACCAATGCCACCCACTTAACCCCCATGTCCCACCACATGTTTATCTCAGTTAAGTGTTACTTAATTCATTATAACTGTAACCATGTAAGACCTCCCACATTGAACTACCGTTTGCGGTTGCTGGATTTTCCGGGTGGGTCCGGGAAGTCTTATACCGCAAACGAGCCTAACCTCGTGTCTTTACAATTGTTACGCATTTAATTTATGCCTTCGACCTCTCACATTAGACTACCATTTGTGGTTGCTGGATTTGTCGGGCGGGTCCGGGCAGTCTTATACCACAAACGAGTCTTACCTCGTGTCTTAGGCGTTTATTATTACATATAATTATTTCACCCCAATATGAATTAATTATCCCTATTCAAATTGTCAATAATTTCCAAATTAATCTACGTCCATAATTGTCACCTAAATTATGTCCATACTTTTCAGGTATATAAATTATACCAATTAGTGTCTCAAATTAATTATATGCCTTTAAAACCATTTTATGCCAATTCACAATATGTATATTTAATATTTTCCCATTGTCCCCACGTCGTTCGTACGTTTAATATGAAGTATGTTAGACTCGCAAATAGTCTAATTCATAAGAAAAGAAACATCACAACTTGCATAACACATAAAATAGATCTAACTTGAAAATAAGAATTATAACATAAATTTGCATAGCCAATAACTTGCATAGGCAATGAACATATAGAACATAAATTTGCATAAACTATGTACTGCCATGGATCTAAATATAGATCTAAACATGAAATTGTGAACTTGCATATATGAATATGGTTTTCACCTAAACTTGCACATGTGAATATAGTTTTCACCTAAACTTCCATATGTGAATATAGTTTTTCACCTAAACTTGCATATGGATTCCTACAAACTTGCATATGAATTAAATCATATAAACTAATATCACATGTTTTACATATACACTAGCATACGTATATACTTGATTCACATATAAACTTGTGTATAATTCGCATACAGACTTGCATAAGATTCACATACAAACCAGCATATGTAAAAACAGACTTGCATGAGATTCACATACAAATTAGCAAATGTAAAAACAGACTTGCATAAGATTCACATACAAACTAGCATATGTTTTACATCCCAAACTTGCATATAAACAGATGTCATAAAATGAATCAAGTTAAACATATATGATTGGACATAAGGAACAGATCTACCAACATAAGTTAACAAAACTGTCATATGTTCACCAACAGACGATAACAAATTTAAGTAACATCACATGATTCAACAGACATGTTCACATAATCCCAATTATAACTCATCATGATTAATTTATTTATTATTTTGTGAAAGAAATTGTACTCACAAAGACGGATTTGAGAAGAGAATAATTCGTTTGTCGTTTGTATTAGAATCTTGACTTGCAATTCCTAAGCTTTAAGAAGAAGAACTATTCCAGAAGCAGCATGGAGGCTAAGAGACTAATTTAGTTTAGGTTTAGAGCTTGAATCTATGCGTGCTTTTATACAAATTTAAAATCAATGTAAGCCATTAGATTATTATAGAAGCAAATCAGAACCATTCAGGCTAGATAGAGTTATCCAGAATTTCCACCTATGCCCTAGTGACTCAGCAACAGGTCAGAAAGGACTCGGCAACAAGTCAGAATCTTCACAGTTCAGATCTGCCCGGGGGGTAGGTCGACCCCTAGGTCAACCTGTATAGGGGAGGTCGATCCCCTGGTCGACCCCTTGGTCGACCTGGCCTGGGGCGGGAAAAATCCCCCCAGCCCGCTTCCTTGTTTGAATTTGAATTTTGAATTTTGAATTTCATTCTGAGCTGTTTTTTAATTTATTTGAATTTCTGAAACTTCTGAGGGCCATAACTTCCTCATACGAAGTCCGATTTATGAAAACTTGGACTCTTTTCCAAGCAGAATTTCGGGATGAACGCAATGGCGTGACCCGTTTCCCTTAATTCTCACTTTAACAATTAAGTATTCTTTAATTCGTTCTTTTAATAGTCACAGAAAATTCAGGTTGTTACATTCTCCCTTCCTTAAAGGATTTCGTCCCCGAAATCTTCAAGTCAAGAAGAATGTATATCCTACCATCCAATCATCCATCTACTCAACCATCAAACACATGCATCCATTATCCTTACAAGATTTCTAATGCTGTATGAACATATGCCAAAAGTGTGTGTATATGTTCCTTATCCAATGCAAAATCAAACGGTTTACTGATTCAGTTGACCTCCTTAATGCAAATCATGATAGTGTCATGCGTCCATTATGTATGCGAAAGAATCCTAACGATACATATTATATCTACATGTGTGCACAACCATTCATCAAATTGCAGCATCCATATGATAACACAATCATTATACATCCATTAATTTAAATATGCACACACATTTATATGCAATATGAAAGTGACCACTACAAGAAAATCCATAATTGGTAACAGTATGTAGCTGCGTTTGGTAGATAACTGCAACCATTCACGTGAAAAATACGGAAATGAAAAACTTCAACGTTACTACACGAATCCCGCCAACACTTTTGGTGATCTTTACTTTCCCCGCTTTTTTCCTTTTCACCCACTTCATTAACATCTTCAGGAAAAAGTCATCCGAACCCTAAGTTTATCTTTTCACAATACAAAACAATAATAATTCTTCCTCTCAAGTTCATGCGCTCAGATTTCAAAATTTAATTACGAAGATGTACATCGTTTCAGATTCTTCAAGTTTAAGAACTCTCGAATTATCTGTGTCCTAAAAATCAGAATCTTCATAAAGGTATGCATTTACGATGCCCTGAGTTTTGATTGTTTCTAGATTAAGCTGTACTTTCTTTTCTATCAAAATAATTTCTTATTGAATGAATTTACTAATTTTTCCGATTTTGTTTATTTTTTTCGTACAAGTATTTTCTAATTTTTGGTTAGGTCATGGAATATGTCGAATAATGGAGTAAACGATTTATTCAGCTGTGCTAGGAAATATAGGAAAAAAAGATTGCAATAAATTATTTATCTAGTCTAAAATCAAATTATAGAGGTCCAATAATCAGCGTGATTAAATGAACTTCTATGTGCCAAGTGATTAGATGTATGTATCATGCTAATATCTGTTTTAGACTTAAGATTGAAAATGTTGACCAACAGATGCTTGACACATATATGCTAATACAAAATGAAAATTAGTTAAAAGAAAAGCATAAATATAATGCATTTAGAGTTTATCTCACCATTTTTTTTAATTTATTGGTCTTTAGATAAGTATGTATCATATATATATATTTGTAGATCCAATATTAAGTATGCAAATCTGTATGTATTATGAGGAAAGAGAGAGTACATAGAGAGAGTTTGAACATTTAAACAAATCTCTGCATTTTAACTAGATTTTGTAGAGAAAGTTTGTTTTTCCTAGAAGTCATCCTGGAAGTAAAAAGCTTTACGTGGCTGATCAGTATTCATTAATTAACGAATATTGACCTTTTGTTGATTTTCTATTGCTTTTGAAGTAAGCAGAGATAATAAAAGCTTAGATTTGCTTATATACTAGAAGGTTACCATTTTAAGGGTCTGTTATTATTGTTTTCTTTAAAGGAATCACATAATCACATTACTGTTTGATGCTACAATTACGGTTATTCTATTCTTTGAGACACATTTTGATCAGTTTACGCCTTGTAATAAGACTGTAAGCATGACTTTCCTGAAAATCAACATTAAGACAAACATCTATGATTTGATGACATCCAAAAATAGGCGGTTAATTTGTTAAATTTACATGGTAAGTTGTCCCTTATGTAATGATATTTATGTTAAAGAATCTAAAAAGTTAGGGGCAACGTTGACTAAAAGAATGATTAAGCATTGAAATATGCATGTGGGAAAATCTCAAAAACAATTCGAAATTACCCAAAATCCAATCTAATTTACGACGGTTAATGAAAGTAATACCCCTCTCCAACTAAAAAAGTTATTTGTGTAATTAACTTTCCTTAACTATGATTTATGAACAAACTCTTGAAATACAATATCAACAGTCATATTATAGTTTGTTGTTACCCTCTCACTATATTGTTATTAAGAATGTAACTGAAATCGACAGTAAGGTCTCACAGTAAGAAGATGTTTTCCGCCACATCAGATAATTTTCTCCATAATTGTGCTCTTCCACTAATAGTGTGTTTTGCATATACTGTTGACAAGAAGCATTTGAAATCTCCCTTTTAGATCAAAATGCAATTAAAATGTTGGTCTAACATATTAACATATATACTCACATTCTTGTACGAAATTCAAATATTAAAACCAGGAAAGCAAGATAAGCCAAATCAAACCATAAGCAAGCAACGTTGGCTAAACCCTCAAATAGTGAATACAGATGCATGCATTCTACATCCTTTGTAATCTGATTGCAGGCAATCATTTCGTCAGTGTTACAGTAAGGAAAATCGCTAAATGCTTTGGCTCTTTCAGTATGAGTTTGTTTCTTGGCCATCTGATACAGTGAAAGGAACACATAAGCATTTCCTGACACTCCATCCAAGAGCCCAATCTCATAGTTTAATCTTCGGTTCCATACTACTTCGCCAACTTCTATAGAAGAATTTCCGAACTCAACCTCCCTAGGAAAAACCTGAACGCACAGCATTGCTTGAGTTACTTGTAAAATATAATATGCAATATTTTTATAATAATATCATAACATATATACCTGAGCAGTCCTGCAAAGCATGAGGGCAGTGCCACCTGCTGCATGAGACCACTGCATTAAAAGGTCCTTATAAGTTATAACCTTCCTCGCTTGAAGGATAGTTCTCACTTTTGTGCATGCCTAGTTCTTACCAAGTACCCAATTGTTTCCTTTACATCATTTTGATCCTCAATATTTAGCTTGAAACGAAGCAAGACATGCAGTATTCCAGCCAAACCGTGAGAAGAAAAGAAATTGATCTCATAGTAAGAGAATGCAATCAAGGTTTTCTTTCATAAAGATATGTTACTTGTTTATATATCATGTTTTACAATCGGTGGTTTGTTCATTGGGTATTTGGGTATCCATTAATAATAATTATTGTTTAATCCTAGATGATTTTTACAGCTTTGTGAAATACATATATGAAAAGTATGTAACAACTGCATTATTATTTGCGAAAGAAGTTATAATATCACTAATATTTTAAAAGGAAGTAATGAAGTTAGTGTCATCCTTGTTTATGTAATTTTTATGTTTAGTTTATTTAGAATTTGACATCTTCTTATCAGCTGTTAGAGATATAGGATATGACGACATTATTCTTGAGATGTCGCTCAGGTGAGCTATGCGAAAGATGCTACAAGATTCAAACATAAGGCATCTCATAATGAAGTTCAATAATTCCATATTTTAGTGCGAATTAATCTTTGATTACACAGGTAATATTTGATGCATTTTTTATGGACTTACTTTTTACCGTAGTTTATATGTTTACATTTTCCTAGAAAATCATAATGATGTTCACAAGGTAAAAATCCTATTTTCTTGGCATTGTTATATTTGATCATGTATAATGTATACTAAGCTTGATAATAGTGGTTGAGAATGAAAATAGGGATTAATGCTTGAATAGATGATATCATGTTAAAATACTTAAACTACGGATGAATGCTTGAGTAATGACAAGTATTTATTTTTCTGATGCCTTAGATCCAAAGACGGAAAGCAAATTGCTATGAACAAGCCTTGACATTTATGTTCCAAGAGATGACGGTTTGTCCATTTTAAAATGTTAGATTTTCTTTATTACTCTCTAAAATCAGTAGTAGATGCATTCATTCCTTTCCTAAAATAAATTTTCAACTGACCCTTACGAAGATGTGCATCGCCTCTCCAGAGGTTGATTACCAATTCCCCTTGTTTGACTTTCGGATTCAATCAAACAAGCCATTCCTTTACCAATGATCAAGGCAGCGATTAGCACTCAAAATGGGCAAAGCTTTCTTAAGTACCCAATTTCTCAACTTATTCAAGGTCTGTGCTAGCATAATTTGTTTTCAATCGACATTGTACTGGTAATGGTAGTTGATATACAGCAGCAGATATAAGGGAAAACGTAAATGGTCTAAGTGTTCAACAGTGTTCTCTTATCATTTGTAAAGTTTCTGACTGCTAAAATTTATGTGTATATATGTACTGAAAAATTAGCGACTTTCAAGCCTCGGAGCAAAAAAGACACTTAATTTTGGATCATCATGGCGCATTGATCCCATACTTGAATAGAATGAATACTACCAACAACAATGTTTATGCAACAAGAACAGTTCTCTTCTTAAGCAAACATAGTACCTTGAAGCCATTATCCATTGAGCTCAGTTTCCCTCACCCGGATGGATAACAACATATCGCGATCAATGAAGTATTCACATGGGCAGAACTAACAAGAGTTCAATGTGCGATTTGGGAATCAGAAAAAGGATATGTTAGTGTCAATGACTATGGAGTCCATGAACTCATTAGCCTGGTAAGCTTAAATTCTTAACTATCGCAACATGTTAACTTAACAATTTACTTGGTCAGAATATAATACTTGTAGGCTTAAAACCCATGCAGTGGCAGAGCCATTCATCCTGGCAAAAAATAAACATTGGAGCACATTGCATCCAATAAACAAACTTTTAGCCCCAAATTATCATGGCACATGAATATAAATTCATTAGCTCGCCAAGCTCTTATAAGTTGTGGCGGAATTTCTGTATCAATAGTGTTCCCAGACAAATATGCCATGGAAATGTCAGCAAGGATTTACAATGACTGGAATTTCATGCAACATGCTTTATCTGTTGATCTCCTCAAAAGGTATCTATTATTACATACAGTCTGTAATCGTAAACATTTAATTTGATTAAAAAGCCATTACTTTGTTTTGTAATTGACAAATCAAGCCCGCACAAACCCAACCTATCAAGGATTATCCATGCGCGGTAGATGGACTTGGAATTTGGTTAGCACTTGAGAAGAATTGCTGGTATGTCGGCAAGGATTTACAATGGCTATTATTTTTTGCTCGGTATTATGTTTTCTCAGTATTTCAGGCTACTTAGTTTTGTTTCCATATCAATGTTTACCTGCATAAATTATCCACGGATTATTAGTCAAAGACGACTTGCTGTTAATTATATTTTTAGATCATGCAACTTTGGCTAACTAGATTTATTGCTCATCCCAGTGATTATTTCAGAAAATCATTTCAGCAAAGAAGTTAGTGTCATTCCTTTGATGTCTCCCATTCCCCTACTTTCTGGTATGTTGCCTCCCCTTTCCCCAATCTAGTGGCTAGTGTTCTGCCTCTGGCATCTCCTACTGCTACCCTTATCCTAAGTTCTATAGCTCTTGCTTGGCATACCTGCAGCTTCTTTAGATACTCAAACTTCTTTTCCCTTCCTAAGTGCTCCGCTCCAAGGCACTGCACCACAACCTGGTGCATCCACCACCAAAGCTAGTTCTGGGGTCCACTTTCTTGCTCTTGCCTTGTTTGTTGCTTCAGGTGCTACTACTCTTGTAGCTCCCTTTGTCCTCCACTATGCACTGCCGGTGCATATCCATGCTCCCTATGTGTACTCACAAGCTTTAGTTGATGTTTCAAATGTGCCAGCTCCTCATCCTTTTGACTATCCATCTCATGCTCCATCACAGTCACAGCCTGCAGCTCTTATTGAATCATCCATGGTGTTTCCTCAGTTCCAAAGCAACCATGTGTGCAGGTTTTTATGCGTCCATCATTTTCCATCTCTCAGGTTGCAATCCTGATCTTGATGCTCTCTTCGTTTCTACTTTTGATTCGTTGCAGCATGTCATGGCCACGAATGTCCAACTTGCTCAATCCCAGGCTGCTTCTTCGCATGTTATTACCACTCAATACCAGTCTGTTTCTTTCCCAAACACAACTGAACATATGGCAGTAGGCATTGAATACAAGACGAACAGGTGAGCATTCACATGTCTATAGAAATATATTTTGGTTTTGTGCACGCATTTGTTTGTACTTATGAATGTGTGTATATGTATCAGATGACATGAAGCTCTGTAGCTTTGAGGAGAAGCATCTGGAAAGATGTTTAGTCCGATCAGCATGTGTATGATGAGGTTTTGGAAGTATAAAGTATACAAATGAAAGATAGGCCTGGATTATCTTACTCATTCCGCATATATTATTATGTAATATTCATGGGCCTGGGCTAAAGCCCAAATATTATGGTATGCTGTAAAAAACTTGTAACGTGTATAAATACACGATATTACTCTACAACAAATAATAATAAAATTCTGTTCTTTAAAATCTTTTATGGTATCAGAGCCTTAAGAGCTTAACAGCAATCAAGAAACAAATCAAAACAAAACAAATCAGAGTAGCTGCAATTCTGTTTTAAAAACAGAGATCCGTCAGATTTGATATCATCATCCAAATCCCTCCTATCAAAAAACAGAATTTCTATTTTATCATTTAGGAGTTGCTACTCAATAATAATAGTTTGTGCCACGCCTATCATTTCAAGCTGCATCAAACTATCATATTAAGTTTGATAAAAGAAAAATTCTGAAGTCTTGAAGTCGATCAAGAAATTCAAGAAAAGAGAATTCGCTGTAAAGAAGTGCCATACCAGAGTGCTTCATCAGAAAGAATCAACCCAAAGGGTTAACAATCATCACCTGAAGCTCTTCAGGTTGCAACATCTGCAGCCACATAATTTTTCAAGAATTACTCAATTCAAAGCTTCAAGATGCAGTGTTGTTTTGTCATCATCATGGTGGATGATCATAACTCCTCAACGATTCCTCCTAGAAATCAACCACCAATTACTCCTGAAAATTCATCTGCAAATCAAAACCAATCAACATCAGTGGATCAAAACATGTCCAGTGCAGAATCTCTTGTTAAAACAGGTATAAATCCACAGACTCAACTAATTACCATTCACCTCGAAGAAAACAACTACTTGCTATGGAAATTGCAAGTAGAGACAGCCATTCAAGGCTATGGTCTTGAAGGATACATTCTTGGTACTTTTGCTATTCCACCTAAGTTCATAACTGATGCTAATAATAGGGTAGTTAGCCATGATGATTATGTCAAATATCATAGATAGGATAGACTAATCTGTGCATGGTTATTATCATCTATAAGTGAAAAGATTTTATCCCAAGTAATTGGGTGTAAAACAGCCTATGATATTTGGACAACCATAGAAAAGTCCTTTAATACTCAATCATCAGCAAAGATAATGTTCTATAGAAACCAATTACAGACTGCCAGGAAAGATAACTTGTCCATGAGAGAATACTTAACAAAAGTTAAAGGAATATGTGATCATCTTGAGGCAGCAGGTCAAAGAATCAGTGATTCTGAGCACATTTTATCAATTCTAAATGGACTGGGTGAGGAGTATGAAGCTGTTGTAGCAGTTATCACATCTCAAAAGGTGACTAGTTCTATGGAAGATGTACACTCTATTCTTCTTGCACATGAGGCAAGAATTGAAACAAAAAGATCACAATTAAATGAATTATCTGCTAATGTTGCTGAAATCAAAAACAAGAATCAAAACAGAGGAGATTCTTTTAATCAAAGGGGAGGCTCTTCTAATAGAGGCAGAGGAAGAGGAAGGTGGAGCAATAATAATAACAGACCTAAGTGTCAAATTTGTGGAAAAATAGGGCATACAGCTGTGAAATGCTATTTCAGGTTTAATAACAATTATGTTGGTGGTGAAACACAAAGTAATCAAAGAAAAACAAATCCTACAGCAAATCTGGCAAATATTGAAACTGACAGTCAAAGCAACATGTCAAGAAACAGCCAAACAGATGACATTGGAGATGATAATTGGTATCCAGATTCAGGTGCTACTAATCATATCACAAATAATCTCAACAATCTCAATCTAGGCCAAAGGGAGTACAAAGGTATGGATTCTTTACGTATGGGTAATGGTAGTAGTGTAAACATTACACATATTGGCTTTGGCAGCATAAAAGGTAAAAAGCAACTATACCTCAATAATCTACTTATGGTTCCTCATATAAAAAAGAATTTACTCAGTGTATCACAGTTTGCTAAAGACAATAATGTGTATTTTGAATTTCATCCACATCATTGTTTAGTTAAAGATTTATTGACTAATGAAATTATTTTGCAGGGTAAAACATGCAATGGACTGTACAAATTCAATGATGTGAATACTGCAAGTAATGGTCAAGAGGAAAACAGTTGCTACCTATCAGAAATTAATGATAAAATCAGTGTATTTGATCTATGGCATATAAAGCTTGGTCATGCTAATGTAAATGTTGTCAAGAAAGTTTTAGACACAAACAAAATTTTATATAACAATATCCCTATGCCATATGTTTGCACTTTTTGTCAAATGGGCAAAAGTCACAAGTTGCCATTCACAAATTCTTTAACTAATTACACTAAACCACTTGAACTTGTTGCAGCAGACCTATGGGGTCCTGCTTCAACAAATTCAGATTATGGCTTTAACTATTATATTTCCTTTGTTGACTCTTATTCTAGATATACTTGGATATATTTTCTAAAATCCAAGTCTGAAACCAGTAAAGTTGTCATTCATTTTATTAATCAAGCTGAAAAACAAACAGGTGAAAGTTTGAAAATACTACAAACTGATGGAGGCATGGAATTTAAACCTTTAGGTGAATACTTTCAAAAGAAAGGTATAATTCACAGATTAAGTTGTCCATATACCTCTGAGCAGAATGGTTTAGTTGAGAGAAAGCATAGACATATTGTGGATTGTGGTCTTACTTTATTAGCTCAGAGTAACTTAACTATGAAATTCTGGCCTGATGCTTTTAACACTTCTGTATATCTAATAAACAGGTTACCAACCAAAACTTTGAACAACAAAAGTCCTTTAGAATCTTTATATAATGTTAAACCTGATTATGACAGGCTCAAAGTCTTTGGCTGTCTATGCTATCCATACTTAAGGCCATACAATACTCATAAACTAAATTTTAGATCCTCAGCATGCACTTTTATAGGATATGCAAGTGACCAGAAAGGTTACAAATGTCTTGATGAAAAAGGCAAAGTCTACATTAGTAGACATGTTGTGTTTAATGAAAAGGTATTTCCTTTCAAAGATAAAGACATAGCTACTACACAAAAAATATACAATCCAAAGAAGTCAATACCAGGAATATCTCTGTACTCTGACAACAGTACTGAAGATACTGGTGATGGTAGCTCAGACTCTTCTCAACAGCATGCATCATCATCAAGCAATGAGACATCTGAGCCTTCCAATCAACCCAGCAACAATCAGCAACAACATGAACATCTACAGCATGGATCAAGTTCAGAAGATAGAAATGATCAATCAGATACTAGAAATGACAATAATGAAACTCATGAACAGAGTGAACAAATTCAGACAGGTCATCCAATGATCACTAGATCAAAAAGGGATATTTTCAAGCCTAAAGTCTATAATGTTATCAGCAATTCAGATGAACCAGCAAATTACAATCAAGCTATTAGCAACCAGAACTGGAAACAAGCTATGGATGATGAATATCAAGCCTTAATAAAGAACAAGACCTGGACACTTGTTAAAGCCCCAGCAGATAAGAATATAATAGATAGCAAGTGGACATACAGGCTAAAAAGAAATGCTGATGGATCAATACATAAATATAAGGCAAGACTTGTCGCTAGAGGCTTCACACAACAATATGATTTTGATTTCGAAGAGACATTTTCTCCAGTTGTTAAAACAACAACCATAAGAATAGTTCTTACCATAGCTCTACATAACAATTGGAGGATACAACAACTGGACGTAAACAATGCATTTCTGAACAGTGACTTAAAGGAGGAAGTATATAGAGTCAACCTCAGGGATATCAGAAGAATGGAGAGCTTGTTTGTAAACTAAATAAAGCAATTTATGGGCTTAAACAAGCTCCCAGAGTCTGGTTTGATAAATTGAAACTTACTTTAACAAAATTAAAGTTTCAATCTACTAAATCAGATCACTCTCTGTTTGTCAAAATTACTGATAATATAACTATTTTTGTTTTAATATATGTGGATGATTTAATCATTACAGGAAATAGTGAAACTGAAATCAGAAAGCTCATTCAGGTTCTTGACAAACAGTTTTCAATCAAAGATTTGGGGGAGCTCAATTATTTCTTAGGCATTGAAGTTATTAAAACATCAAAATCAGAATTATTTTTGAGTCAAAGGAAATATATCAATGAAATTCTTGTTAGAGCAAAGATGGAAGCTGCAAATGCACTGCCTACACCAATGATAACAAATCATCAACTATCTAAATACAGGGGAGAAAACATTGTCAATATCAGACAATATAGGAGTCTAGTTGGAGCATTACAATATGCTACCATTACTAGACCTGAAATAACATACTGCGTTAACAAACTTTCACAATTTATGCAGGAGCCAAAAGAAGATCATTGGAAGGCAATGAAAAGAGTGCTCAGATATCTAAAGGGAACTATGGACTATGGTTTACACTTCACACAAGGCAATCAACTCAATATTATTGGATATAGTGATGCAGACTGGGCAACTGACCCTGATGACAGAAGATCAACTTCAGGCTACTGCATTTATTTAGGAAATAACCCTATATCATGGTGTGCTAAAAAACAATCTACAGTTTCAAGATCCAGTACTGAATCTGAATTCCGAAGTATTGCTAATGCAACTGCTGAAATTATGTGGGTACAATCACTTCTAAGCGAACTCAAAGTTACAATTTCAAAGCAGCCAGTACTATGGTGTGACAATCTAAGTGCAGTGTCATTATCATCTAATCCTATACTGCATTCAAGAACCAAGCACATGGAAATTGATCTATATTTCGTTCGAGAACAAGTAATCAAGGGAAAACTTCAAATAAATCATGTTCCAGCAAATTATCAAATAGCAGATATTCTTACAAAGCCATTATCAAACAAAAACTTTGCCAGATTGAGATCTGAACTTAAAGTAATAGAAAGATCAAACCTTGGAGAGAAAGCAAAGCGTATAAACTCAGATCTGAAACCTGTAATGTCTGACAAATCTATATGGAGGCCAACACAAGCTGACAGTTCAAGTATTGAAGACGTAAAGCCTGCAAAGCAAATCAGCATCTCACATCCAGAAATCGAGAGCATTCAAGGCAGAGACCACTTAAACGAAGCAAGTATAAGCTCTCATAGGCTGAATCCGCTCTCATAGGCTGAATCCTCGCCATCGCCTGCAAATACTTTGAGATCGAGGCTGATTCAGACTAGTTTCTGAGGAAATTTATCAAATTTCATCTGCTTAAGATGTGGCGGCGAACATTAGAAACCCTAGCTTTCATTTGCGGGGAGATATAAAGTATACAAATGAAAGATAGGCCTGGATTATCTTACTCATTCCGCATATATTATTATGTAATATTCATGGGCCTGGGCTAAAGCCCAAATATTATGTTATGCTGTAAAAAACTTGTAACGTGTATAAATACACGATATTACTCTACAACAAATAATAATAAAATTCTGTTCTTCAAAATCTTTTAGGAAGCATCTACCTCTCAATATGACGTGTTGACTGTTACAATGATGTGAAAAATAAAATCAGCCTTTAGCATATTTTGTCCGTTAAATGACAGTTTTAAAAAATTGGTGAATTAGATTTTTGATGCCAGTGTAATGCAAAGGTGTTTGTTCCTATTTCAATTAAGTTGCACTATATTTCCTGTTTAGATCGAAAAGGCAGAGAGCAATAAATGTTGCTTTTAAGTATTAATTGGAGAGAAATTCAATTTGTATTTATGGGTAATTTAAGGTCTTTGGTAGACTGAATGGTGATAATTATTAGAGGCTCAACCAAAATTCGGCACTACATATTATTTTGTGGTATAACCCAGTAGGTTGAACTGCTTTTTGGTGTTAGAGAATGTTTGGGCTGCTATGCTTGTTTTTGATTGGTGGTTGTATATAACTGGATTTGTTTTCTTTTCTGTTATTAATAAAGACATATGAGTCTTATTCAAAAAAATTTACTAAGTTTTATAACTTGTGTTGTCTTGCTCTGACCAAATCTCGCACGTTTATATTTGAGATTGGCTTGCTTTCCTACAAGTATGACCAACAGCTAGAGTGTAATAGCAAAACACAATCAGCTTGGAAGAAACAGAGGTACGTGACCACTACCTACCTCTCTGCTTATAATTTTATGCATATGCGTCCGATTACTTTGGTACAATTCGCCACTACTTCTAGTTTGTAGAAAAAGTATTTGTTAGCAAATATTTTGCATAATAACATAGGCCATTTTTTTAGCTAAAAAAGTATACTGTTATATATTACATTAAATTGGTAGGTATCAAATAAGTTATATCCGTTGATTGTGAGCATTTCTAATGATGAATTTCATTGGTCTAACGGTATTTTTCAAAATGAAAACAAAATCGTATTTGGTATGAAAATAATGTTATTATACATCATAAATTCGAAGATTGCACATGCATTTGCATATACAACCGTGTACTAAAGTAAAATAATGCATCAAAAGACAAGGAAACCGTACAACATCAATTACTTTCGTGTTGCTTCGTGAAATGGAACACTTTGATCAATGAGTTGATGATTTCAGCATTTGAATGATCTATTGGCAACGTATTTTCTAGACTAATATTAAGTGAACAATGATATGATATTTCCTGTGTCTAACTCCCTTAACTCCAAGCATCAAGTATCTTCTTATAAAACATATAGTGTTCAATTTTGTATCCTGATTCCTCCACCCAAGGGCTCTGTATAACAGTTACAATTTGCAGTTGACAATTTTCAATAGATTCATCTCTTCTTGATAAAGCATCCACAATGATATTTTCTTTTAAAGACTTGTGTTTTAGTACATAATAAAAACAAGAAGTTTGGTGAGCCATTTTTCCATGATTGCACCAATGGAATTTCTGTTTCAAAATAAACTTAAGGCTTCGTTGATCTGTACTAATTTTGAATACTCTTCCAAATAGATATCGACTCCATTTCCTGGTGGCATGCACTAAGGCTAATAATTATTTCTATTAAGTGTTAGTTTAACAGAGAGTAGTTCACTTCTTCGTATATTTTCTTAGTTATTGGTTTCCTCTTCTTTTCCTGTTGCTGCATTCTCTGATTTGGTTATTCAGTTTTTCAGTTGTGAATGGAAGAAAATAGATGGATTGTAAAAGAAGCTAGAACACTATATTGAATTGTAAGGAATAGTGAAATAAAACCAACTCAAAATTATGTAATGCAATCTTTGAATCCTATCTAATAGCATATTTACATTTCAGTTTTCTATATATACCAATTGCAATAACTGATGTTGTAGTTTGGTCACCCTATAAATTTGCGTAGTATACTTAGTTGGTTTTATTGTTTATGTTAACAACAATCAATTAATATTGTTTGAATTTTACTTGATAATTCATAGCAATTCTTATTGTTGATTATCGAATTTGTTTACAGATTATTAGCTTTTCCGAAGTGAAGATCATCAACAACAATGGACGTGGCTTCAGTTGTTATGTATTATGATATTAGTTAGTACTTATTGTGTAAACCTTTTTGTGAATGCTTGTGGTACGTGAGTTTGCTCATTTTGTCAAGCAACTATTATCTAAATGGTTATGAACAATACTTATGTAGCTAACTTGTTCTTAGTTATGTGAATATGTTCATTATATGATTTGTTGACTGTTGGTTTGAAAAAGGTAATTATTGTTGTTGATTTTAATATGATTATTACAAAGTTGGTTGCTGAAAATATATAAGCTATGAACAATACGTAGTAGGATTTTATATGTGCTACAAAACTATCAATACTTTTTAGTAGCGTTTTAGAAATGCTACTAAAACAGTTGTACAAATACCATCTGAATATATAGTGACATAAAATAAACGCAATGAAAAGTTTTTAGTTGATCAAAATAAACGCTACAGAAAAGAAAAAAAGTGACCTACAAACAGACCTTTGGTAGCGTTTGGAAAACGCAACTATGGTAAGCATATGGTGGCGTTTATTAAAACACAACCAAAATCTAGACTTTTAGTTGCGGGACCTGTAGTAGCATTTATTAAAACGCTGCCAAAAGCTTTGGTAGCATTTTTCAAACGCTACCAAAGGTCTCTTCTAGTGTAGTAGACTGAGCCAATCTAGTGCCTAATGTGTGTGTACATGCATCCACGAGAAACCACTATAACATGTTTCAAATAAATATTTACATCCATTGGTTTCTACCTAAGGATAAAGAATAGGACCGAGGAGATATACTTAAAAGATATATATAAGTATAAATAAACTTATGGAAAAAGAGATCAAGGAGGTACCCTCAAAAAGAAAAGGGTGGGCTACGCGTATTTTTCTCTTAGTTTCCTAAGTCGCGTCTTCCCCAGCGTCACTCCATTGAACTTTAACAAGCTTGACTTCACGGTTGCGTAGCTTTTTGACTTCCGTACCCAAGATACGAGATGGAATTCTTCTCACAGTCGCTTCTCGTTCCACTTCTACTTCTTCTAGTATACTTAGCTCCACAACTACCGCAGACTCATGTAAGCACTTCCATAGTTGAGAAACATGAAAAACATTATGAACTCCAGTCAGGCTTTCGGGTAGCTCCACTTGTAAGCCATTGTCCCAAACCTTTCAGTGATAGGAAATGGTCCTACAAATCTTGGTGCTAGCTTTCCTACGGACCTAAAGCGAATGACATTCCTCAAAGGAGATACTTTAAGGAACACCCTCTATCCAGCCTCAAACTCAAGGTTGGTCCTTCTTTTGTCTGCGTAGAACTTCTGTCCATCTTGTGCAGCCTTCATCCGTCTTCTTATCAAGTCCACCTTTTCTGAGGTTTCTCTAATCATGTCTGGCCCAAGTACGAGCTTGTCTGTAGACTCCCACCAACAAGTTGGTGATCGGCATGGTCTTCCATATAAAGCTTCAAAGGGCGCCATGCCTATGGTGGCTTGGTAGCTATTGTTGTAAGCGAATTCCACCAAAGGAAGATGATCCTCCCATGTCCTTCCAAAGTCAAGAATGCACAATCTCAAGAGGTCTTCCAATACTTTGTTCACCCTTTCTGTCTGGCCATCGGTTTGGGGTGATAGGCTGTGCTTAAGCATAATTGTGTGTCTACAACCTCTTGCAAACTCTTCCAAAACTCGCTCGTAAAGATAGGATCTCGATCACTCACTATGCTGGAGGGTATCCCATAGAGTTGAACTATCTCTTTAAGATAAATGGATGCTAGGGACGATGCAGTCCTTCTACTCTTAACAGGTATAAAATGAGTGCTTTTAGTAAGCCTGTCCACTATTACCAAAATACTGGTATTTCCCCTTCTTGACCTAGGCAACCCATCAACAAAGTCCATCGAAATGCTATCCCACTTCCACTGTGGGACCTCTAGAGGATGAAGCAGACCACCAGCTTCTTCTGCTCCGCTTTGACTTGTTGTCATATCAAGCACTTAGCGACGAACTCAGCTACATACCTCTTCATGCCATTCCAAAAGAAAACCCTTTTTATATCTTTATACATCTTGTCTCCTCCTGGGTGTGCGGTCAGTTTAGAATGGTGTGCTTCTTCGAGAACCGTCTTCACTAAATCCCTTACTCATGGGACGCATAGCCTTCCATCCCGTCTCAACCAACCATTATCATCGATGGAGTATCTATTGAGGTAACTAGAAGTCTCATCCCAAACTAGCTTATCCATCATATCAATTTGCTGAGGGTCTTCTCGTTGCGCGATTCCTATTGAGTCCAAAAGAGTAGGCCGCACCTCTAGCGATGCTAACAGATCAGGTACAATTTCAGAGGAGGGCCTAAAGTTAAAGTTTGCGATGTACTCCAAGCTTTGCTTTTCTACAAAGAGAGGACTCAAGGTCAGCTTCTTTCTACTCAAAGCATCTGCTACCACATTGCCCTTGCCAGGGGTATAGGAAATCTTAAAATCATATGAGACCAGAAATTCCATCCACCTCTGTTGCCTTAAGTTAAGATCTTTCTATGAGAAAAGGTATTTTAATGATTTATGACCAGTAAACATTTCAAACCTTTCTCCTAGTAGGTAATGACGCCATGACTTTAGAGAGAAAAAAATGGCAGCTAGCTCCAAATCAAGAGTTGGGTAGTTCTTCTCATGTACCTTCAATTTCCTTCCCCCATAACAAACTACCTTGCCTTCTTGCATCAAGACAGCGCCCAACCCTGTACCGCATGCGTCTGTGTATACGGTAAACATTTTGCTCCCATCAGGCAATGTCAGAACTGGGGCTATTGTTAGAGCCCTTTTCAAACGTTGGAAAGCAATATCGCAATCCAAATCCCAAGCGAAAGTTAGGTTCTTCTTTGTCAATCTTGTGAGTGGGGCTGAGATTTTTGCAAAGTCTTTAATGAACTTTCGGTAAAAGCCCGCTAGCCCGAGAAAGCTTCGGACTTCGGTTGCATTCCATGGGACCTTCCAATCTTGCACCGCAACTACTTTTGCGGGATCCACAACTATCCCATCTTTGGACACCACATGTCCAAGAAACCTCACTTCTTCTCTCCAGAAATGGCATTTGGAGAATTTGGCTTTCAATTGATGTGAACGAAGAGTATCCATGACTTACCTTAAATGCAAAGCATGCTCTTCTTCATTCTTCGAGAAAATCAAAATGTCGTCTACGAAGACCACCACAAACTTATTAAGGAATTCCCTGAACACCCTACTCATCAAGTCAACGAAGTAAGCGGGTGCGTTTGTCAAGCCGAAAGGCATGGCAAGCCATTTGAAGAAACCATCCGGGGTTCTGAACGCGGTCTTATAAGTGCTGTCTTCAGCCACTCTTAGCTGATGAAACCCGGTAGCCAGATCAAGTTGGGAGAAAATAGATGCACCTACAAGCTGATCAAACAAGTCGTCTATTCTTGGAAGTGGGTGCCTATTTTTCTTGGTCAGCTTGTTTAGCTCCCTATGATCAACGCAAAGGCGAAGTGAACCATCCGCTTTGGTTGTGAATGCTACTGGAGCACCCTATTCATAAATACTCGGCCTTATAAACCCTTTTTCGAGCAACTCTTTGACTTGCTTGCTGTGCTCTTTTCTCTCCCTTGGAGCCATATGTCTAATGGGTAGAGCTACGGGTTTTGCATTATCAACAAGGTATATGCGGAAGCCTATCTCCCGCTTCGAAGGTAAGCCCTTCACCTCTTCAAATACATCTGAGTATTCACGAACTACTCTAACAGACTACAAGTTTTCAACAGACGCATCAAGAGATTCTAGGTAGCTAAGCATAACAAAATGTATGGGATTACAAGAGATTCCGAGAATGTTACCGCGGCGAGTTATTAGTGTAACCACTCTCTTTTCACAATCGAGGATGGCACCATTATTGGATAACCAATCCATACCTAGAATCAATCCATAGCCCATGAAGCCAAGAACGAAGGCGTGGCATTCAAACCCAATGCTCAAGATAAACACTCTCAAATCCCAACAAATCATTGAAAGATGAGCCGAACCACCAATAAGATTTGAGACTACTATGGGATCCGTAACTAGACTAGTATTTAGGTGCATTGTTTCAACAAACGAAGCAGAAACAAATGAGTGTGAAGCGCCAAAATCAAACAAAGTACGAACAAGATGATCAAACAGAAAAACCAAACTTTCAACAGAAATATTTCTACCTCTCTCCTGTCCTGGTGCCATGAGAGCATGAACCTGCCCTCTGGCCTACCCTGGTGCCATGAGAGCCTGAACCTGCCCTCCAGATGTAGACCCTGTCCCCTGCCCTTGCCCTTATCTTCTCGGGGAGTCTTTAATCAAATGCTCTGCCTCATCACAGTTTAAACAGCCAGTCTTCTTCTTCTTCCTGCAGTCATTGCTCAGATGGCCTGGTGTTCCACAATTAAAGCACCTTTTCTTTCCTTTGCTATTGTTAGCCTTACCACCTTTCTTAGGTTCCTGCTGTGACTACGTTTGATCCCCTTTCTTTTCCGGTACCTTATTAGCATTAGCTCCTTTCTCCTCTTCATGTATAAGCGCCATGCCAACCAGTTTCTCAAAGGTAGCCCCCATAGGAATGTGGGTCATAGCCAACCCATATAGCGACTCATTCAAACCTTTAACAAATCTCAGGGACTTCTTTTCAGGTGTATTCACCAAGTCTAAGCCAAATCTCGCCAATTGATTGAACTTGTTGACGTACTCCTTTACTGATAAATTCCCCTGCTTCAACGCTAAGAACCTCTCCATGTATAAATTCTCTTCTGCTCGTGAGAGAAATTTCATCTCGAACCTATGCCTGAAATCCATCCATGTCTCCACTGGACGCTCTCCATTCGTGACCTCCCACCAAAACGAGGCTTCATCCTTCATTAACCATGCAGCTAATTGGACCTTCCTTCCATTTCTATCTCGAAGATACCAAACAAATCTTCCACCTCCTTAAGCCAATTTCGAGCTTCAACAAAGGTCTCTGACCGGTGAAAAGGTTTTCTGCCCATTGCCCGAAAGTCTTTGCATATCTTCGAAAAAGTTTCAACGCGGAGAGGGGGAGGAGGAGGAGTTGCTGCAGCTGGGGGAGGAGGAACGTCTGCTGGGCCTACGGCAATGGCCCTAGCCTCCAGATACCTTCTAAACCATGTTGGTATCGGTATTCCCTCGGGTATCTCGGGTATCCCAGACATGCTAAAAAGAAAATGGAAGAGATTCAAAAAGAAAATGGAAGAGATTCAAAACGGAGAATCAAAGGAAGGATATATGGCTCCTGGGGGTTATGTTTTTAAAACAAGCTTTTCTCTTGAAAATATTCTCCTTAAAACATATTTTTGAAAGTTTTTCAAAATCTCTTATCTGTTCTTGTAACCTTCAGCTCTGATACCACGTGTAACACCCCACATCCATTAATGTCACTCTCAAAGGGGATGCATTAACTTTCACGGAGTATTATTGGTGTATAGAACAGAATATAACAAGACAGATACATATATTGGTACTTGAAAATTTAAAACAACTTTTATTGCAGCGGAAAAATAGTTTGGTTACAACAACATCAAAAACCAACAATAAACCAAGTACACTTAATATCCATCTTGACAAATTATTTTCTGAGTACATAAAGTAAAAAAGCATAACCCCAACATAAGTAGCCATAAAAGAGATGAGCTGAACTTTACTTTCAGCAATCCAAGCACTTCCAAAAGAGAGAGAAAGATCCAAATCAAGCTCCAGTAGCACTAGTCCCACGCTGAGAACCTGGGGGGGGGGGGGAGAAAAGAGGTGAAAACAAAGGGGGTCAGACATAAAGTCTGGCAAGTCCAATAACTTTAATAATATAATTATTTAAGTAATTAGGATAAGGCATAAAATGGCAAAACAAGGAATGACTGTGAAACAAATGGGCAGGACAAAACAAACAAGAGGAATATGCTAGCGTCAATCGCGCTCCTAGTCACTATAGGATAATTACTATACTGTACCATTACTAGTCACCCTAAAAGTTGATCCCGCCTACTGAACATAATATTCATAATGGTAGTTTCTTGTACCCCTAGCTGTCTTCATAAGTGTCGCCTGCCCCTATCTCCACTAGTTGTACCCACTACCCCCTTGCGATCGGCTCCCTAACTCGTAGATACCCGTGCTGGTCCCACAGTGGGGTGTATTACTCCCCAAAGTGGTAACCCGATACCACTAAAGATGCACGGCTTATATCTACACGATGCAACAATGTCTTACCTACTAGCCCGGGCCCACGCACGCACATGACCCCGTTGGACTTGCATTGCCACTGCTAACCCGCTTTGACCTCGTACAATCAAACCCAGTAAGCGTGTCCCATCCTCGATCTAACTCGAGCTCACAAAGATAATTAATGGGTTACTGGTATGAAAAGGGTCCCCCATGCTTGACAAAAGCTTTCAACCTATGCTTGGTCCCCACTTAGGATTTCCCACTTAACCCCTCTTATTCATGTCTTCTTACATGTTTCAATTTGGTTAAGTGTTTCTAATCATATTTCACATGTCACCCATGTCACCCACTTAACCCCCATGTCCCACCACATGTTTATCTCGGTTAAGTATTACTTAATTCATTATAACCGTAACCTTATAAGACCTCCCGCATTAAACTACCATTTGCGGTTGCTGGATTTTCCGGGCAGTCTTATACCGCAAACGAGCCTAATCTCGTGTCTTTACAATTGTTATGCATTTAATTTATGCCTTCGACCTCTCACATTAGACTACCATTTGTGGTTGCTGGATTTGCCGGGCGGGTCCGGGCAGTCTTATACCATAAACGAGTCTAACCTCGTGTCTTAGGCATTTATTATTACATATAATTATTTCACCCCAATATGAATTAATTATCCCTATTCAAATTGCCAATAATTTCCAAATTAATCTATGCCCATAATTGTCACCTAAATTATGTCCATACTTTTCAGGTATATAAATTATACCAATTAGTGTTCAAATTAATTATATGCCTTTAAAGCCATTTTATGCCAATTCACAATATGTATATTTAATATTTTCCCATTGTCCCCACATCGTTCGTACGTTTAATATGAAGTATGTTAGACTCGCAAATAGTCTAACTCATAAGAAAAGAAACATCACAACTTGCATAACACATAAAATAGATCTAACTTGAAAATAAGAATTATAACATAAATTTGCATAGCCAATAAAGGCAATGAACATATAGAACATAAATTCGCATAAACTATGTACTGCCATGGATCTAAATATAGATCTAAACATGAAATTGTGAACTTGCATATATGAATATGGTTTTCACCTAAACTTGCACATGTGAATATAGTTTTCACCTAAACTTGCATATATGAATATAGTTTTTCACCTAAACTTGCATATGGATTCCTACAAACTTGCGTATGAATTAAAACATGTAAACTAATATCACATGTTTTACATATATACTAGCATATGTATATACTTGATTCATATATAAACTTGTGTATAATTCGCTTACAGACTTGCATAAGATTCACATACAAACTAGCATATGTAAAAACAGACTTGCATGAGATTCACATACAAACTAGCATATGTAAAAATAGACTTGCATAAGATTCACATACAAACTAGCATATGTTTTACATCCCAAACTTGCATATAAACTGATGTCATAAAATGAATCAAGTTAAACATATGTGATTGGACATATGGAATAGATCTACCAACATAAGTTAACAAAACTGTCATATGTTCATCAACAGACGATAACAAAGTTAAGTAACATCACATGATTCAACAGACATGTTCTCATAATCCCAATTATAACTCATCATAATTAATTAATTACTTATTTTGTGAAAGAAATTGTACTCACAAAGACGGATTAAAGAAGAGAATAATTTGTTCGTCGTTTGTATTAGAATCTTGACTTGCAATTCCTAAGCTTTAAGAAGAAGAAGAAGAACTATTCCAGCAGCAGCATGGGGGCTAAGAGACTAATTTAGTTTAGGTTTAGAGCTTGAGATTATGCGTGCTTTTCTAGAAGTTTAAATCAATATTAGCCGTTAGATTATCATAGAAGCATACCAGAACCATTCAGGCTAGATAGAGTTATCCAGAATTGCCACTTATGCCCTAGTGACTCAGCAACAGGTCAGAAAGGCCTCAACAACAAGTCAGAATATTCACAGTTCAGATCTGCCCGGGGGGTAGTTCGACCCCAGGTCGACCTGTATAGGGGAGGTCGACCCCCTAGTCGACCTGGCCTGGGGCGGGAAAAATCCCCCCCCAGTCCACTTCCTTGTTTGAATTTGAATTTTGAATTTCATTCTGAACTGTTTTTAATTTATTTAAATTTCTGAAACTTCTAAGGGCCATAACTTCCTCATACGAAGTCCGATTTACGAAAACTTGGACTCTATTCCAAGAAGAATTTTGAGACGAACGCAATGATGTAACCCGTTTCCCTTAATTCTCATTTAACAATTAAGTATTCTTTAATTCGTTCTTTTAATAGTTATAGAAAATTCAGGGTTTTACAACAGACATCATTAAAAGTATAAATACTTATCCTATTTTCCAGAATAATGCATTGACTTATCGTAAGAATGGTTTGTATGTAATAGTGTTATAAAGTTTCTTTTAAACTTCTTGTCCCTTTGAACCTAGATCTTGGGATCTCTAGTCAACTAGGTAGGTTTTTCCATTTTAGAAAAACTTTTTAGTTTATAGGCCTTAACCTCATTCCCATCGATAAGGTTTGAACTCTCTCTCTAGGAAAGCCTTTTGTTAGTGGATCCACTATGTTATTCTTAGACCTTATGTAGTCTATAGTGATAACCCCATTATAGACAAGTTGTCTTATTGTTTTATGTCTACGAAGAATATGCCTAGATTTACCATTGTATATTGTACTATTAACTTTTCCTAAAACTGATTGACTATCACAATGTATACATATTGGACGTACGTGTTTGCTCCAATTAGGAATATCTTCCATGAAACTTCGAATCCAATCTGCTTCTTCTGCAGTCTTATATAGTGCAATAAACTCTGATTCCATCGTAGACCTGGCTTTACAATTCTGTTTGGATGATTTCCATGATATTGCTCCATTTTCTAATGTGAACACAAATCCACTTGTATACTTTGTATATAGTGATCCAATTTGCATCACTGTATCCTTCCGCTATTAAAAGATAATTTGTATAGTGTAAACCATAGCTTTGCATATACTTTAGGTATCCTAGAACTTTGATTATCACTTAATATGTCCTATGATGTTTACCAAAATTGCTGGTAAATCTACTTAGCTTACTAACAACGTATACAATATCTGTCCTAGTGTAGTTTATAACATGATACTTCCTAAATACGAGAGTATTCAAGCTTATATATACCGTAGCCAATATTATTTACCCAATTTTGGTTCATATCTACTGAAGATTTTTTCATAGTTATTATATTGCTTGAATTTTTCAAGTATCTTGGCAACATAATGTGATTAGGATAATGCATATCCTTGTGGTTTTCTCAAAAAATTTACTTCTAATTTCACATCAGTCAATTCTAGGTCTTCCATATCGAATCTAGAAGATAACATATCGTTTGTAGATGTTATTAAAGTCTTGTTGTTGCCTAGGATCAATAAGTCATCAACGTAATAACAAATAATGACATATCCAATATGTGTGTGTTTTGCGTAAACATTTATCTGATTCATTTATTGTGGATCCATTTGATAACATTGTTTCATCAAACTTCTCATGCCAACTGTTTTGAAGCTTGTTTTAAGGCCATAAAGTGATTTTACTAATTTGCTCACTTTATTCTCATTTACAGAGCTCAGAAATCCTTTATGTTGCTTCATATAGATTTCTTCCTCTAGTTCACCATTCAAAAATGAAGCTTTAACATCCATTTGATGTATTTCTAAATTAGGTATGGATGCAATTGCAGTAAGCATCCTAATTGATGTTATCCTCGTTACTAGTGAATATGTATCAAAACAGTCCAAGTCTTCCTTTTTTCTAAATCTTTGGACTACAAGACGAGCTTTGTACTTATCTATTGAACCCTTAGATTTTTATTTCTTTTTAAATATCCATTTATTACCTAAGGTCTTACGTCCTTGAGGTAAATCAACTAATTCCCATGTATGGTTAGACATAATGGATTTGATCTCATTGTTAATTTCCTCTTTCCAATAAGTGGCATCGCTGGAGGACATAGCTTATTTGTTTGTTAATGGATCATCTTCTAACATAAAAGTGTAGAAGTCCGACGAAAAGGTTCTTGAAGTCTTTGGCCTTTTGCTCCTCCTTGGTTCATCCACTTGTTGATCAACACTGGTTTGCTGAAGGTTATCTTTTTCCTCAAGAGAATTGGGGATTCATCTTCCCTTAGTCTCTTAGGAGTATAATTTTTAGTATCCTGTTTAAAAGGGAATATATGTTCGATAAGTATAACATTTTTTGACTCGATGGTATTTCCATGAATATCATCAGCTTCAGACTTGTGTACTAAAAATCGATATGCGGCACTGTTTTGTGCACATCCAATAAATACACAATCAATAGTTTTTGGTCCAAATTTTACCTTCTTTGGTTTGTTATCTCTACTTTTGCAAGACACCCCCACACTTTTAAGTATTTGTAGGATGGAGGTCTAGTCTTCCAAAGTTCATGAGGAGATTTAAATATTTTATTTTGTGGTATTTTATTTAAAATGTGGTTTGCCGAAAGAATAGCTTCTCCCCAAAAATTACCTGATAAGCCAAAACTGGTTAATACAGCATTCGTCATTTCTTTAAGAGTACAATTTTCCGTTCGGTTATACCGTTGGATTGAGGTGAATAAGGTGATATACTTTGGTATGTAATTCCATGCTCGCCCAGAATTCCTCGAAGGGAAATTCATATTACACCCTTTGTCGCATCATAAAGCTTTAATTTTATTGAGTTGATTCTCAACTTCCGCTTTATACTGTTTAAACATATCGAATGCTTCATCCTTGCCTCTAAGAAGGTACAGCGACAGTACCTAGTACAATCATCAATGAAGGTAATGAAATACCTTTTTCCACCTGTGGCTTGACACATTTATAAATCCCATACATTTGTATGTATTAAGTCTAGAGGTTCAGTTTCTCGTTTAACATGATGATACGAGGTTCTTGTCAATTTCTCTTCTGCAAAAATTTGACATTTATAGTTGGAGATTATGTTACATTTTGGTATTAACTCTTGATTAACCAATTTTCACAATGTATCAAAATTTACATGCCCTAATTTAGAATGCCATACGTTAGAAGAGTCAACAATATAAACAGAAGATTCACTTTTAATTTTTGGTACGATAGTGGTTACATTTGCTTTAAATAAACCATCACACATATCCTTTTCCTACATACACTCCATTCTTTGATATTACAAACTTATCGGCCATAAAGGTTAATTTGAATTCATGCTTGCTGAGTAATGATCCCAAAATCAGATTCTTGCAAATTTCTAGAACATGGGGGACGTTACTCAAGTTATGTTCCTTTCCAGAAGTTAGTTTTAGCAAAACTTTTCCTTTGCCTTCTACCTTTGATGTCGATGAATTGCCCATAAAAAGTTGTTCATCATCAGTTGTAGTTTTATAGGTTGTAAACATGCATTTATTAACACATATGTGTCGAGGGGCTACTATATCTATAAACCATTTTTTCTAGTTACTAACAAGGTTGCATTTTGATATTACTGCACATAATTCTATATTGGTTATGCCTTCTGAAACGTTAGCCATATCTGCTTCTGACTTCCTCTTTTTGGGTATGTGACACTCGGCTGCTTTGTGCCCTTTATTCCCACAGTTATCGAAGGAACCCTGAAATTTCTTTGACTTTTTAGGAGCACTATCCCATTTCCTCTTGTTAGGTTTGTCTGACTCAACTACACTTGCTTTGATAGCCATATTCTGATAAATCTTTTTCTCATAATTCGTGTTATCTTCCTCAATAACTGAACTTTGAGTTCTTCAATTTTCATTTCCTTACTCATGGGCTTAAGGTAATTCTTGAAGTCCTTCCAAGAAAGAGGCAGTTTCTCAATGGTTGCGGCAACTTGGAAAGATTTGCTAAGAGTCTGTAACATCTGGAATTTTCGACCCAGAAAATCAACATAAATACACTGTCAATTTCTCGAGCATCGAAAATACCAGGACATTAATAGAAAGAATTTAGAAGGTGAGAAAGAAAAGATAGAACTAATAGAATAGAAGAAGAAGAAGATCACAACTGAACAGAATCAGAGTAAACACGAACTCACAGCGGAATGAAATAAATGTATTATATAACATTACTTTGAATTACAAAACTGTATTGTATATACATACCATATATCAGAGTACAATACATCACAGCGGAAATATCTCTACATAACTACTGGTGGAGATTCCTTCTTTGAGCTCCTCCAAGTAAATCTGTAAAAGCCTGAAACACTTGACTGCCCGTACAAATTTGGGCACCCAAGAGTTTAGGGAAAACAAACAAAATAAACTTTGGATCAGTCATGGGACTGGTGTGAGTAAATTCCAACCATACTGTTTAACTTTGAAAATCCTTTTCAAAACAAGGAGGTAATAGTAAGACCAGCCCACACATAAACATGGACGGTTTTTACCTTACTATAACCCAACATATTTTTATATCAAACTTCAGTGATATTATAATAATGTCTACTCAATTAAATCATCAAGTAGCAGAACACTTGCATCTCACGCTCCACATATATATAGTATAAAATCATAAACCGCAGGGCACTTATTGGAGATTGGATTTCAACAAACAAGGTATGGGAGCACCTTCTGAATAGTGTACTCTAGAGGGGATACACTCAGGGTTCAACAAGAACGTCTTGCAACCCGGCCACACATGACCGCTCACTCATTTAGCTTGAGTGTCGCGAATATATTATCACCACGGTTGTAGGCCATCCAACCGTCATCCGAAGATACAGAATCGAAAAGAAGTATAAATATGAATTTTCTCTAGATCGGTGACAATACACCCTGCTTGGGGATGACCCAACTAGCCATGCTGCCTAGCCCAACTTCTGTCACTTCCTGGTTGTGAGGCTAGAGGCTACGTCTATCTTCAGAACATCTGATCACCATTCACTTTGAATGTCACATCGTCAAATCCGTAATCACACATTGATTACAAAAATGCACACTAGGTGTAGAATAAAGAGAAGTCACCTTCTCCCCACCAACTTGGTATATTCATAAAATCAACGGCGTGACCGTTGGAAATACTCTGTCAGACACTCGTCCATACAAGTTGCCCTGGGACTGGACAAACAAATAAACATCATTCTAGAACTGGACGACCCTTGCATTTAACTCCGTCTTCAATTATCTTCAGCATATCTAATTCGCAGCGCTTATGCCTATACGGAGTGGTTTTCGGATAACGTATCCAACCGGTCTCTCCATATTGACAACGATGGTCAAAACACTTCGATAGTCGGTTATTTCTATCGAAGTAAAAACAACATTCATTCAATGTACAACTAACATCATACAACCACGGGCACTTTTATTTAACATTCGTTTTATTATTCGAATTCCCATATCTTACCAGATATTTCTCAAATCCCGTTTAAGGCTTTTCATACTTCTTGGAAAACATTTCCAGTTATTTTAAACTCTTATTCTTTCATGTTTCAGAAACATACGTTTATTAACGTTCGACTATTTCCATTAATTTCCCATTCTTTATTTCTATACTTGGATAATCACCCTATTTATATTGGAAAATATTCCCAATTTCCTTTTAACCCTTTAATCAGCCCCACGCTTACTTTTAAAACATTATTCACTTTAAAAGGTGAATATCATACTATTATAGAAATCTGAACACCTTTATCAAATAACTTCTTTATTTAGAAAATCAATATCATTATCTTGTTTACCGAAATCTCTTTCACACTTTATATTACAATCCACTTTATAAACTCTGTTTCTAAGTCGATTTCTTACCAAATAAATATCGAGTTTATAACTTAATACTGAATCCTATCCTATTAACATTTATTGTTTACAACTAAATGTTAATTATTCTATCAGATTATAATCCCTAAATTAGTTTACTTTTAATACATTCGACATCGTCGAATTCTAGTTACAAATCCTAACGGTTTAATTCTAATCACATTTCGAACATCGAAATGCTGTCATTGTTTTCTAACACGATTCTCCAATTTCTCTTTCTAAAACTGATTCTTATATTTTCTTACGACATCGTTATTTCTCACTTTCAAATAAGTGGATTTAAACTAAACTGCTTCATTTCCTAGGAAGTGCTGCTATATATAAAAGTCACGCTTAAGTCTAATCAACAGCAGTTAATTTGTTGCTATAGTTCTAAACTTGTCATACGCTGTAATATTCCCTTTATAACTAATCTCAACATTACAGTCACCCTTACCTTATCAACAGCGTTATTTTATCGCTATAGTTCAAACTTGTCATACGCTGTAATATTCCCTATATAACTAATCTCAACATAACAGTTACGCTTAAGCCTAATCAACAGCGTTTATTTTATCGCTATGCTGCCATATTCCTTTTATACAAATTTTAACATCTCTTTCCGTTACAAACTGATATCATTCCTCGATAATAGTGAAGCCGTTCAAGTTGGGGTATTTTATTTACCTCTCAGACCTTGATCGACAACGTTCTTACCTTAGAACCGATACAAGTCTGTATTCAAATTCCTTATTACTTAATATATTTATTAAATCGTATTTCCTTGTTGTATTTTGGAATATGGTTTTACAACACCATATCCTTACTTTGGAATCTCTGTGGTTTATGCATATTTAATTTAAACATTAACTCTTTGCTTTCTCAATTCCCCAGTTCTTATCTATAACTTCTTAAATGGTAATTAACTCTCATTAATTTCGATAAACTTATTTCTAACCTGTTTTCATTAGATTAATTAAATACCAATTAATCCAATAATCATGTTCCCAAATAACAGTTGATTAAATCAACTTATTTCCATCAGTAAATTCATTAACTGATTTTAATTACTTCTTAACATTAGGTTAATCTAATTAATCTAATGATATCTCTAAATTATTTATCTTAAATATAATTATCCAAATATTTAATCGTCGGATAGTTTTTACTTTATAAACTTGTTTAAATGTCAACAATCGCTTTTATTTGCTTTATAAAAACGAACTCTAAAATACTGGTTTATAATAGAACTTCTATTATAATTTAAAATTTCACTTTAATTATAAAAATAAAATTTCTATAATTAACTTCATTGATTTGCCTGACGGTAAATCAGTTTCTTAACAAAACGATGGTTTTACGGTCGATTGTTAACACTTTCTAAATCGATATCGTTTATTTATTTAATCTAAACAAATGTTGAATTTCCGTTCAACATCAATATTCACATGGGGTTTTAAATATAATTCAGGTTCATACAAAACAAACAATACATATAATTATCAAGGAATCCGGTCGGATTCCTCCAACCGGTTTCCGCATCCACAGATGTCAGTCAACACAATTTACACTAACTCTATACTAGGGGATATTCTAATTGATGGAATCAGAGTCCAACCGATGATGTGTACATATGTAACGGTATATATTGTAATCTACCTAATCGACCATCACACAACATTCAAACAACATTAAAACATAATTAAAATATTTTAAAATAGACCAGAGTTAGTGATTTTACTCACCTTTGCGCGTTAACCGTTAAATAACGATTTGCGTCGGTATCCCGGATCAGACGTCATAATTTCCAACAAGCTCCAGACTGCTCTGGATCAACTTCAGTACGTGGTCTGCGTCCATTCTTATTTCAACGCGACCGACGGTTCCTCATTCGTATTCTTTTGGGCTGGCCAACCCAGTTACTCTCTACTGATCCGGTATGGACTCTGCTACTCTTCATGAATCACGGTGTTCGAACCATTTCAGCTCTTCACATATTAACAGCGCGCACCACCCTCTTTACCATTTTCTTCCTGCCTGGACAACTCACGCTCTACGACTACACATACGCCTTGTCCCATTCTTCCACCTGCTTTCCCATCGTACTGACAACGTCCATCCATAGCTTCTCACCGCCTGCGACTACGACACCACCCAACCATCCGCACCACAGACCTCCATCATTTCCAGCTACCATCAGCAAACATCTGTACCTGGAACGCGGCCTCCTTTTTGTTTTAAAACATGCGGCACCTTTACTTCATTCATCAAAACAATAACCATTTAAACTTCTTCTCCGCCAAAAAGCAATGCACGCTACAGGCTTTCCAAGGCCACATCAACGCCACTTGCAGCCTTCCAGTTCTAGTCACCCATTCGAGTCCGAGCTCTGGCAACATGTGCGTCTTTCCATTTGTTACCACTGCCGACCTTTTTGCCAACCTGATCTCCTTTGTTTCTATTATGAAACCCACGCCAAAACCATGGTTTTACCAACAGCTCAAACATAGGAATTCCAACGCACTCTACTCCACGTCGTGCCATTTGTTTTCTAACTCCTGTATTAAACGCACGCTTCATGAATACTTCACAGTGGACATGTTTCCAATCCCGCACTTTACTCTTCCTTCATTTCCGAACGCCGCCTCGAAGTCCACCCTTGCCACCAGCGACGACTACCAGAGTCCGACAGGTTTGAACTCGACCTACCCCTATATGTAGCAACCGTAACATATATAAGAATGGGATCATAGAAGTACCCTTTTCTACTGAGTTCGCTGGCAGGATCCGTTCCTCTCCTGCTTCCGCACACCGCCCGGAACCCTTACCGCCTACATATACACAAGATCTACATCCTTATCCACTCATCTGTAGCTCGCCAGTCTGAGTTTCTCAAGTATGCAACAAGACGCGATCAAAATTTCCATCTCTCCTGCATTCTTCGAACCATACACCACGGCCAGAATTCACTCACGACTCTTCTTCTACTTCACCAATCCAACGTTAAACACTTCGCTCCCAAAATATAGTTCTCCTACTTCTCTCGTTATTGATTTTTGTCTTGCGTTTAGATTCATATTTTCTTTAAGACTCGAATGGAAAAGCAATGGCGGCTAGCTTTGTATTTGATTCCCGAACGAGAAAGAGTTAACATATTTATAAAAGAAGAGTCTTGGGCGTTAAGGAATAGGGGATGGACAAGTATAGGATAGCTGGAAGGAGCTATGAATTGAATACACATTTGTTGTGTCATTTCTTAGGTAGCCGAAGCCATGTGTTAGCTAATACAGTAGATAGTAGTTTATATTTTCAACATACCTAGGTTGTATGGCGCTGTTCATATGGTACGTGAATTATAGAGTAGCTGGAGGTTCCTTCATATCAAAGTTTGTATGTTGCATGTGCAAAAGTATAGGTATGAAGACTTCGAACATAGCTCATTAGGAGAGGGTATGGTTTATTGCTTCCATGTAACGTAATAGGTCTGACAGGCCATATTTGTTTTTGTACATTGTTTAACTATTTCTTCATTGTTAAGAAAACAAAAGGACGTGGGAGCATTTATTGGTGACGAGAATGAACATGCTTACTGGCTAAGTATGGGTAGCTGCTAGCTGATAGGGTGTGGCCATGAAATGATTGTTGCTTTGGTATGAAGTATTGGCTTGGGTCACGTTTCATTTTTATATTAGGTAGCTTAGCTTAAATAACTTTAATACTTACAATATAGGGTGATGGTTCAGACGTGGTCATCACGCGTTTTGATTTGCTTCACTAATTCCGATAGAATATACTTGAAAGGGATAGGGTATGCTATGCGTCAACTTCAGCATGGCTTTAGTACTGATTTCCCACGTTCTATCTCCTAGACTAGGCATGTGCGATAAATGAAGGATGGGTGATTGAATACAATACATGATTTTATTCGGCGTGAAGAGCTCATATCCACTAACCCTATCTCGTGAACTCCGAGCTATTACGGACTGAAGTAAGAATACGATCGTGTCCAGCGAGGTGTCACGATCCCAAAAATATAATAATACCGGTAGTTTGACTCATTCTGTGAAACCCCGAAATACCGATACAGGGTGCACAATACCCCAAATAAAAAGTTGCATATTTAATTAATTTAAAATTATAGTAAAATTCTAAAAATTAAATTATCGCTGCGCCTCAAAAGAACCTTGTCCAGATTTGCAACCGATATCTAGTTATTTCAAATAAACCGTTACGGTCAATATACGATTTTACAGCGACTTTTTGAATATTTGATTTGGTCATATCTTGCAGTCTGTACGACGAAATCTCCATTATCTACTTCCGTTGGAAAGATACAGTTCAACAGATTCCAACGTTTCTTGTTTCGAAGAAATCCGATTCAAAAAGAGTCCGGTACACTCAGTTGAAGTTCAGAACGTTAATTTACGAACTGCCGCGATATTACGGGCTCAATTATAATTAATATATATTTTTATACGTTCAACTTCGTTTTAATTAATATATAAATCCATTTATATTACAAATTCAATATTTAAACTGATTTAAATATTCAAATACCAACCGACAAAAATGCGAGACGTTACAGACCTTCCCCCTTAAAATAATTTCGTCCTCGAAATTGCTAAGATAGGGAAAATGCTACAATCTCTTATATAACATGGTTAAAAATCTTTTTGGTTTACTTCATAATTCCAGTTTCCACTGAACTGATTATTTCCAATTAAAATATTAATTCCTTATTATTTCGAATATTTTCAAAATTTCTGAAAATTTCCTAACAGCTTAAATTTTCAGAGAATCTCGCCAGCATCTCCTCTGCACGGCTCACTCGGTACTACAACAACTTGCCACTCCGGGCCTTCTCCAATCCAAAAGAAAATCAAACAGCCAAACGGCTTGCCCAAACTGACTCATAAAAAATCTCATACTCGTATATAAACGTGTACTTTCTCTGTTGGGCATTCAATTCTATCTCTGCCATCTGCTATCAAACCAGCATATCCAAGCATCCTTGGTTGATCTCCCATCAATCCGTTCTCAAACCAGTCTTTCGCTTTTACTAAGCCAAATTTCTATTTCAACTTTGATTCCACTCTCAGTTCTTAACCTTGTTAAGTTTTATTACGACATTCCATTTACTGATTTATTTCTCAAATCAGTTATCTCCATCTCTAATTCAAAATTCGATTCTTATTCTCCAAGAATCAATTCATTTTTAATAACTCGAATCTCCAATATTTTTCTTTTATAATTTTCATTCTGGTTCTTTCCAAATTCAGTCCAGTTTTGTTATCTTTGTTTAAATTCCATTTTTACCATTTTAACTCCATAAGTTAAATTTTTATTTCAGAATTCAAATTCCTGGGATTTATTTCAAATCAGTTTGAAATCATATATAATTCAAAACATTTGAATTTCTGACAACTTGTTTCTCAAACAATACAAAACAAAATCTTTGGTAGTAATCTGTCACTTACCAGCTCGAAAATGAACACCGATAATGTCGCGATCATCATCGGAATTTATTTTCCAGTCATCGAAGTGAGTTCAATACTATATCACTCTATTTTTGAAATTACTTCAAAATATTCTTTTCGAAATGCTTGGAAAAACATCTTTGAATTCACCCAGGATCTTAAAATTTCCATATAATTCATCCAAATATTATTTCCAGCCCTTTTCCAAGTTTCCAGTGTTTTAATTTAATTCTGGTTTTTAAATTCAGATTCAGTTCATCTGATTTTCCATATTATACTTATATAATATTTCGATTGGTTATTTATATAACCAACTCAATTAAAATCCTGTTCGATCATAATAATGATCACACATCCAATATATTATAATTATATCAAGATATATACTTCTTTTTATATCAAAATATAATTTGGGTAAAATTATTTCATTTACCCTCTTTTCAAAACATACTGTGTCGAATTACTCTGTTCAAGAGTTTAGAAACACCTATCGGCACAGTTTGCATTACTGTTTCGACCAGAATTTATAAACTACTTGACAGACCAGTCAACACAATATAAAACGGTTTTTATATTGGTTACAAATACGCGCTCATATATATACACTCAACTCAATCTAGAGTACTACTAACTCCATCTCTATTGAGTTACACCACAGAGCCAAGGTAATCACTTAACCTTCAGCTCTGATACCATCTGTAACGTCTGGAATTTTCGACCCAGAAAATCAACATAAATACACTGTCAATTTCTCGAGCATCGAAAATACCAGGACATTAATAGAAAGAATTTAGAAGGTGAGAAAGAAAAGATAGAACTAATAGAATAGAAGAAGAAGAAGATCACAACCGAACAGAATCAGAGTAAACATGAACTCACAGCGGAATGAAATAAATGTATTATATAACATTACTTTGAATTACAAAACTGTATTGTATATACATACCATATATCAGAGTACAATACATCACATCACAACGGAAATATCTCTACATAACTACTGGTGGAGATTCCTTCTTTGAGCTCCTCCAAGTAAATCTGTAAAAGCCTGAAACACTTGACTGCCCGTACAAATTTGGGCACCCAAGAGTTTAGGGAAAACAAACAAAATAAACTTTGGATCAGTCATGGGACTGGTGTGAGTAAATTCCAACCATACTGTTTAACTTTGAAAATCCTTTTCAAAACAAGGAGGTAATAGTAAGACCAGCCCACACATAAACATGGACGGTTTTTACCTTACTATAACCCAACATATTTTTATATCAAACTTCAGTGATATTATAATAATGTCTACTCAATTAAATCATCAAGTAGCAGAACACTTGCATCTCACGCTCCACATATATATAGTATAAAATCATAAACCGCAGGGCACTTATTGGAGATTGGATTTCAACAAACAAGGTATGGGAGCACCTTCTGAATAGTGTACTCTAGAGGGGATACACTCAGGGTTCAACAAGAACGTCTTGCAACCCGGCCACACATGACCGCTCACTCATTTAGCTTGAGTGTCGCGAATATATTATCACCACGGTTGTAGGCCATCCAACCGTCATCCGAAGATACAGAATCGAAAAGAAGTATAAATATGAATTTTCTCTAGATCGGTGACAATACACCCTGCTTGGGGATGACCCAACTAGCCATGCTGCCTAGCCCAACTTCTGTCACTTCCTGGTTGTGAGGCTAGAGGCTACGTCTATCTTCAGAACATCTGATCACCATTCACTTTGAATGTCACATCGTCAAATCCGTAATCACACATTGATTACACAAATGCACACTGGGTGTAGAATAAAGAGAAGTCACCTTCTCCCCACCAACTTGGTATATTCATAAAATCAACGGCGTGACCGTTGGAAATACTCTGTCAGACACTCGTCCATACAAGTTGCCCTGGGACTGGACAAACAAATAAACATCATTCTAGAACTAGATGACTCTTGCATTTAACTCCGTCTTCAATTATCTTCAGCATATCTAATTCGCAGCGCTTATGCCTATACGGAGTGGTTTTCGGATAACGTATCCAACCGGTCTCTCCATATTGACAACGATGGTCAAAACACTTCGATAGTCGGTTATTTCTATCGAAGTAAAAACAACATTCATTCAATGTATAACTAACATCATACAACCACGGGCACTTTTATTTAACATTCGTTTTATTATTCGAATTCCCATATCTTACCAGATATTTCTCAAATCCCGTTTAAGGCTTTTCATACTTCTTGGAAAACATTTCCAGTTATTTTAAACTCTTATTCTTTCATGTTTCAGAAACATACGTTTATTAACGTTCGACTATTTCCATTAATTTCCCATTCTTTATTTCTATACTTGGATAATCACCCTATTTATATTGGAAAATATTCCCAATTTCCATTTAACCCATTAATCAGCCCCACGCTTACTTTTAAAACATTATTCACTTTAAAAGGTGAATATCATACTATTATAGAAATCTGAACACCTTTATCAAATAACTTCTTTATTTAGAAAATCAATATCATTATCTCGTTTACCGAAATCTCTTTCACACTTTATATTACAATCCACTTTATAAACTCTGTTTCTAAGTCGATTTCTTACCAAATAAATATCGAGTTTATAACTTAATACTGGATCCTATCCTATTAACATTTATTGTTTACAACTAAATGTTAATTATTCTATTAGATTATAATCCCTAAATTAGTTTACTTTTAATACATTCGACATCGTCGAATTCTAGTTACAAATCCTAACGGTTTAATTCTAATCACATTTCGAACATCGAAATGCTGTCATTGTTTTCTAACACTATTCTCCAATTTCTCTTTCTAAAACTGATTCTTATATTTTCTTACGACATCGTTATTTCTCACTTTCAAATAAGTGGATTTAAACTAAACTGCTTCATTTCCTAGGAAGTGCTGCTATATATAAAAGTCACGCTTAAGTCTAATCAACAGCAGTTAATTTGTTGCTATAGTTCTAAACTTGTCATACGCTGTAATATTCCCTTTATAACTAATCTCAACATTACAGTCACCCTTACCTTATCAACAGCGTTATTTTATCGCTATAGTTCAAACTTGTCATACGCTGTAATATTCCCTATATAACTAATCTCAACATAACAGTTACGCTTAAGCCTAATCAACAACGTTTATTTTATCGCTATGCTGCCATATTCCTTTTATACAAATTTTAACATCTCTTTCCGTTACAAACTGATATCGTTCCTCGATAATAGTGAAGCCGTTCAAGTTGGGGTATTTTATTTACCTCTCAGACCTTGATCGACAACGTTCTTACCTTAGAACCGATACAAGTCTGTATTCAAATTCCTTATTACTTAATATATTTATTAAATCGTATTTCCTTGTTGTATTTTGGAATATGGTTTTACAACACCATATCCTTACTTTGGAATCTCTGTGGTTTATGCATATTTAATTTAAACATTAACTCTTTGCTTTCTCAATTCCCCAGTTCTTATCTATAACTTCTTAAATGGTAATTAACTCTCATTAATTTCGATAAACTTATTTCTAACCTGTTTTCATTAGATTAATTAAAGACCAATTAATCCAATAATCATGTTCCCAAATAACAGTTGATTAAATCAACTTATTTCCATCAGTAAATTCATTAACTGATTTTAATTACTTCTTAACATTAGATTAATCTAATTAATCTAATGATATCTCTAAATTATTTATCTTAAATATAATTATCCAAATATTTAATCGTCAGATAGTTTTTACTTTATAAACTTGTTTAAATGTCAACAATCGCTTTTATTTGCTTTATAAAAACGAACTCTAAAATACTGGTTTATAATAGAATTTCTATTATAATTTAAAATTTCACTTTAATTATAAAAATAAAATTTCTATAATTAACTTCATTGATTTGCCTGACGGTAAATCAGTTTCTTAACAAAACGATGGTTTTACGGTCGACTGTTAACACTTTCTAAATCGATATCGTTTATTTATTTAATCTAAACAAATGTTGAATTTCCGTTCAACATCAATATTCACATGGGGTTTTAAATATAATTCAGGTTCATACAAAACAAACAGTACATATAATTATCAAGGAATCCGGTCGGATTCCTCCAACCGGTTTCCGCATCCACAGATGTCAGTCAACACAATTTACACTAACTCTATACTAGGGGATATTCTAATTGATGGAATCAGTGTCCAACCGATGATGTGTACATATGTAACGGTATATATTGTAATCTACCTAATCGACCATCACACAACATTCAAACAACATTAAAACATAATTAAAATATTTTAAAATAGACCAGAGTTAGTGATTTTACTCACCTTTGCGCGTTAACCGTTAAATAACGATTTGCGTCGATATCCCGGATCAGACGTTATAATTTCCAACAAGCTCCAGACTGCTCTGGATCAACTTCAGTACGTGGTCTGCGTCCATTCTTATTTCAACGCGACCGACGGTTCCTCATTCGTATTCTTTTGGGCCGGCCAACCCAGTTACTCTCTACTGATCCGGTATGGACTCTGCTACTCTTCATGAATCACGGTGTTCGAACCATTTCAGCTCTTCACATATTAACAGCGCGCACCACCCTCTTTACCATTTTCTTCCTGCCTGGACAACTCACGCTCTACGACTACACATACGCCTTGTCCCATTCTTCCACCTGCTTTCCCATCGTACTGACAACGTCCATCCATAGCTTCTCACCGCCTGCGACTACGACACCACCCAACCATCTGCACCACAGACCTCCATCATTTCCAGCTACCATCAGCAAACATCTGTACCTGGAACGCGGCCTCCTCTTTGTTTTAAAACATGCGGCACCTTTACTTCATTCATCAAAACAATAACCATTTAAACTTCTTCTCCGCCAAAAAGCAATGCATGCTACAGGCTTTCCAAGGCCACATCAACGCCACTTGCAGCCTTCCAGTTCCAGTCACCCATTCGAGTCCGAGCTCTGGCAACATGTGCGTCTTTCCATTTGTTACCACTGCCGACCTTTTTGCCAACCTGATCTCCTTTGTTTCTATTATGAAACCCACGCCAAAACCATGGTTTTACCCACAGCTCAAACATAGGAATTCCAACGCACTCTACTCCACGTCGTGCCATTTGTTTTCTAACTCCTATATTAAGCGCACGCTTCATGAATACTTCACAGTGGACATGTTTCCATTCCCGCACTTTACTCTTCCTTCATTTCCGAACGCCGCCTCGAAGTCCACCCTTGCCACCAGCGACGACTACCAGAGTCCGACAGGTTTGAACTCGACCTACCCCTATATGTAGCAACCGTAACATATATAAGAATGGGATCATAGAAGTACCCTTTTCTACTGAGTTCGCTGGCAGGATCCGTTCCTCTCCTGCTTCCGCACACCGCCCGAAACCCTTACCGCCTACATATACACAAGATCTACATCCTTATCCACTCATCTGTAGCTCGCCAGTCTGAGTTTCTCAAGTATGCAACAAGACGCGATCAAAATTTCCATCTCTCCTGTATTCTTCGAACCATACACCACGGCCAGAATTCACTCACGACTCTTCTTCTACTTCACCAATCCAACGTTAAACACTTCGCTCCCAAAATATAGTTCTCCTACTTCTCTCGTTATTGATTTTTGTCTTGCGTTTAGATTCATATTTTCTTTAAGACTAGAATGGAAAAACAATGGCGGCTAGCTTTGTATTTGATTCCCGAACGAGAAAGAGTTAACATATTTATAAAAGAAGAGTCTTGGGCGTTAAGGAATAGGGGATGGACAAGTATAGGATAGCTGGAAGGAGCTATGAATTGAATACACATTTGTTGTGTCATTTCTTAGGTAGCCGAAGCCATGTGTTAGCTAATACAGTAGATAGTAGTTTATATTTTCAACATACCTAGGTTGTATGGCGCTGTTCATATGGTACGTGAATTATAGAGTAGCTGGAGGTTCCTTCATATCAAAGTTTGTATGTTGCATGTGCAAAAGTATAGGTATGAAGACTTCGAACATAGCTCATTAGGAGAGGGTATGGTTTATTGCTTCCATGTAACGCAATAGGTCTGACAGGCCATATTTGTTTTTGTACATTGTTTAACTATTTCTTCATTGTTAAGAAAACAAAAGGACGTGGGAGCATTTATTGGTGACGAGAATGAACATGCTTACTGGCTAAGTATGGGTAGCTGCTAGCTGATAGGGTGTGGCCATGAAATGATTGTTGCTTTGGTATGAAATATTGGCTTGGGTCACGTTTCATTTTTATATTAGGTAGCTTAGCTTAAATAACTTTAATACTTACAATATAGGGTGATGGTTCAGACGTGGTCATCACGCGTTTTGATTTGCTTCACTAATTCCGATAGAATATACTTGAAAGGAACAGGGTATGCTATGCGTCGACTTCAGCATGGCTTTAGTACTGATTTCCCACGTTCTATCTCCTAGACTAGGCATGTGCGATAAATGAAGGATGGGTGATTGAATACAATACATGATTTTATTCGGCGTGAAGAGCTCATATCCACTAACCCTATCTCGTGAACTCCGAGCTATTACGGACTGAAGTAAGAATACGATCGTGTCCAGCGAGGTGTCACGATCCCAAAAATATAATAATACCGGTAGTTTGACTCATTCTGTGAAACCCCGAAATACCGATACAGGGTGCACAATACCCCAAATAAAAAGTTGCATATTTAATTAATTTAAAATTATAGTAAAATTCTAAAAATTAAATTATCGCTGCGCCTCAAAAGAACCTTGTCCAGATTTGCAACCGATATCTAGTTATTTCAAATAAACCGTTACGGTCAATATACGATTTTACAGCGACTTTTTGAATATTTGATTTGGTCATAACTTGCAGTCTGTACGACGAAATCTCCATTCTCTACTTCCGTTGGAAAGATACAGTTCAAAAGATTCCAACGTTTCTTGTTTCGAAGAAATCCGATTCAAAAAGAGTCCGGTACACTCAGTTGAAGTTCAGAACGTTAATTTACGAACTGCCGCGATATTACGGGCTCAATTATAATTAATATATATTTTTATACGTTCAACTTCATTTTAATTAATATATAAATCCATTTATATTACAAATTCAATATTTAAACTGATTTAAATATTCAAATACCAACCGACAAAAATGCGAGACGTTACAGAGTCATCCTTCCATCTAGTTGACGGATGCTAAGTACAAGTTCTTGAGTTAGATTGATCATTGTCTTTAAATCTACCATTTTGAATACGAGAAAATTTCCAATAATGAATTTCTTCATGCGTTCATTTTTAGTTTTGTACTTCTTTTATAGAGCCAACCAGAGTTGTCTGGATGTAGCAACAGTATAGTAAACATTGTAGAGGCTACATCCAAACAATTCAGAATATAGTTTTTACACATGAAATCTGATTTTTTCGGGTATTAATAGCCTCTAATTTAGTAGCATCAGGTTCAAGTTTGCCAACCATAGGAGCATCTTTAGTTAGAAATTTGGCGAGTTCCAATGTTGTTTGATAAAACAACATTTTTTGTTGCCAACGCTTCAAGTTGATACCGTTGAACTTCTCTGGCCTTTCTCTATGAGATATATCCATGGTTGGAAGCACATGCGCATGCTAAGCATTGGTCACCGTCTGTGCTGGTGTAGAGTTACTATTGCCGTTTTGTAACATAGTCATCTGCAATAATCAATATTGTTTCAAGAATGTTAGAAGCACTAATCATTTAGTAACATAAATGTTAGAAAAACGATTACAAAACCGTTGCAGTTCCGTCACAGTAATCAGAAACGTCCCAAAGCGCTACTGTCATTGTTGCAATTATAATGCTACTTATAATAACAACAAACTGTCATAGAATCATCAGACGAGCGTGACTATTATAGCTGTGTAGTTTACCAAATGTAAAACAGAGAAAAAATGTTTTACTGAGTAGTGTTGTTCGAGTAGTGTACGTAAACTGTTTCCTTAAAACAATACTGCCATCGTATGCACTATTTGGTTTGTCAGCATTTTGTTCCTCATGATGAAACGGACCTGCCCGGCAGTGTAGTACATGCAAATAGAGCAACGAAGAACTGAATGAGATTATAGAACGAAGAGCAGTGTTTATTGCAGAAGAAGCAATGACAACGAGAAGAGATTGAATGATTTATCTCGATTTCATGATGCTTATTTATAGGCTAGAGAAAGAACCTGTTTGAGCGGTCACGACCCCTGGAAAGGTTGCGACCCTTTAACCAGGAAGTGCGCCCCCGTGCATGCATCTAAAAAGAAACCTCGCACCTTTTCAAACAAACGGACATAGCCGATCAAAAATACTATTTCAGCGCAGTATGTCCAAGTGGCAGTCGGTGGCCCATTTAATCGCGAGACCCCAAGATCCTTAAGGCCCAAGGTCCTATTTATGACATATTAATAATAATATTAAGGAAGGCCATACATGCCTTCATGCTCCTACAAGCCCATATGCCACTTCTCGTTTTATTTTATACAGCCAATTGGGTAATGATATATAAAGAGAAATAGTGGTGCTTATTGCATGATGTGGGACTTTTCCATAATGCTTCCTTCTTCCCAAATGTATCTCTACTCATTCATGCATTTCTTATAATATATATAAGAGAATAGTGGATGTTTTGAATCAAGAAGAAATGTTTTGTGAATAAATGGTTAATTGAAACTATTGTTAGTTCTACAAGAGTACAAGCAATGGTATAAACTTTGAAAGTGTTAGTTCGGAAAAAAATGAACTAATATATAACTTAAGCAAGTTATGAATCTATGTAATAATATCCTTTGAACCTGCGTTATTTTGGTGATTTTAAATAGTCAGAAACTTCCAGATTGAAATAACAAACTAAAACAAAGTGTTCTAATAAGAATGCAAAAATGAATTTTGGAATTTTTAAAATTTGAAAGATAATAAAATGTTACAAAACTGTAGTGAACATTCTTGTGAAAGAAGTAAAATGAATAAAATTACTTTAATGAAAGAAACTCATGTACTTCTTAGTAGCCTGGGCAAAACTTCCAAGGAATTTTAGAAATAAATATGTAATTGAGTATTATACAATATGAACTTAAAATTTGACTAATTTTAAATTTGGTTTATAATTAAAATTAATTTATTTTGAGAAATGTTTAGAATTTTGGTAATACTTGACGAATAACTTAAGTAATATTACTTTGATAAATGTGTATGAACTTAGATGGGGTATTAATTAAAATTATGGTTTTGAGTTAAGCATAAATTAAGTGATGTTGTATAAGTAATTGTAAAATAGTACAATGTCAACTTTGGTGAAGCTTGGCTTTGACAATAACTGAAAATTTAACTAGAGAAGATTTTAGAACAATTCTATTACATTTTGATCTCGAGTTTTACCGAGATAGAAAGGCAGAAGGTAAGAAAAGAAAGATGTTAAAAATGAAGAAAGGACTCGCGAAAGGCATGGAAGATGCAGAAAAGAAGCAAGAGTAAAAGATTAGAGAGAGACTAGGACCATGTCCTTATGATAACATAACCTGTTATAGGTGTCACTAATAAGGACATTATACAGTTATGTGCAGTGAGAAGATTAAAAGAAAAGAAAGATAAATGTTTTCACTCCAAGATTTTATGCTTGAAATGCCATAAAAAGGGACATTTCCTTAAACACTGACCTAAGGTGAAGAAGAAGAAGTAGAAGAAGAGAAACACATCCCCACTATCTCAAAGGATAAGTTAATCATTTGCTTCCATTGCAAATTGAGGGAACACATAGCTAGGAACTATCCCAAAAGACGAAACGAAAAGCAAGTTGTGATGCATCCTTCCTTATAAGCTTGGCCGGAAATTAGTAAGGAGGACAGATGGAGTTAGTTTGTAACAAACGCAAGGTATGGGGTCACCTTGATGTGGAGTGCATAAACCATTCTGTATTAACATCAAAGATGGAGAATGCAAAAGAGAGATTCTTGAGAAGATGTGAAATAATGGAAGATTTGAGTGGTGTACATTGTACGAAATGAAATCCTTTTTTAGGTTGTCCTTATTTCACTAAAGTTAATATGAGACAATATACAAGTACAGCCGGAAGTCGATTTTGAAACAGATTGGTAGTTGAAGATCTTAATTTGTAAACAATCAAATTTAAGAGAAATTTTGATAAATGGGATTTCATATAAGTTAAAACATAAGTAATAAATTGAGACATTGATATAAGATGTGCTTTTAAATAGTATTTACAAATGAAATTTACGTTATGAAAAATGATAAATCTTGCAAATAAACCTTGTAAGTAGTCAAACTCGAAATTCTTGACTTGATATAAGTGAAATTAATACAAGTTACATAGGAGTCCACCATATTTCAATCCATAACAAGAAAGAAACAATTTTTAAGAGGTATTTGGTAATACCAAGAATGAATGTTATATGAGCATGTAGGGAATTCAAAAAATATTAGTTCTAAAATATTTGAACTTGGAAAGTGATGTTCTTATTTTTATATAAGTATGAAACCGAAATAGTTTTGGAATCTATTTATTATCAAATATCTTTGAATTCAATAATGATTCAATTTTGAAAATTCTGATGCTTATATAAAAGAAAATTATATAAGTATATACAAATTTCAAAACTATTGATGTGGAAGTATTTGATTTGGAAAGAAATGATTTTATATAAATGGAGCTTTATATAAGTATGGTATATGTGAAGTTTATGAAATAAAAAATACTTCCATCCCCGATAAGTACGGCGTATTTGATTTGGAAAGAAATGATTTTATATTAATGGAGCTTTATATAAGTACGGTGTATGTGAATTTTATATAAATGAAGCTTTATACAAATTGTTGGGATAATTGATGCAACTATTTATATATTGTGGTCTATGGGATGTTTTCATGGCGTAATTCGAGGGGCGTTAATGCCTACAATAACAAGTAATTCTACTGGGATAGCGGTGTGACCATTGTGTAACTTCAATCCATGGTCTAGTACTTTCCATATTTATTTTAAAAAAATTCAAATATTTCACTAGGTGTCGAAAATAGGTTTATTGAGTACTTAGATATTTTTAGGCATGCGCCTGATCGACGTACGCCTAAAGTCTATAAGAACAAAAGTAAACATGTTAAGACATCGAGTTTATAAAATGTATTTTCACATTAAAATTAACTAAGCAATAATATGAAATTTTAATAGTGCATAACTTGAAACATATACCAAACTATGTAAGAAGTTAAAAGTTTTATACACTGATTGTCTTTAAATGTATCAAGTTTCTAGATTCCTTTTCCATTCCTTTTCGACGACAAAATATTTAGGGTGGATGAGATTGTAACAACTCACGAAATTTACCATCTACATGTTAACCAAATTCAATATATGTTAAATAAAAAGAAATTTTAAGAATTTAAAATGCGAATTTAAATCTAGGTTGCATGTGTTTAGTTTAAACTAAAGGAATTTAATCGATCGTTTAAAACAAAAATTTATTCAATCTCAAAATGTTGATGTGAATTCAGTTGATAATATAAACGGTAAATTATTGACTTTTGAAATATAAATATTTTATATGAAATGATTCTAGAAAATTTAACAATTAAAACGTCGACGTTTGTTCCATCGTATTTCTGTTTTGCTAGCTCCATTTAACTCATTTTATACAAATAGTTAATGTTGGTATATATAGAAAAATAACAAAGCTTTTGAATGTGAAATAAACTATAAGTTTTCTATGTGCTTTTTTGTTCATGTCATTGCAGTAAGCATAAGATATGTTATTTCATATTCTTGGGCACTTGGTTTGGGCTGTAGAGAGGTTTGAATTTTCCGGTAGGCCCGATTAAATGGACATAACATATATATTTTAGCTTATATAAACATATAATTAAATATTTGTGTCAGTGTGATGATTGTCGAATTCTTTCGAGTGATTTCACGTGAGGGAATTGGTAAACATGCTAAAAGACTTCCAAAATCGTAGTTGTAAATTATCATCACTTCCGGTACCATTTGCTTCTTTCCCTCTCTCCCCCCTCTTTCTTCTTCTTTAATCCTTAAAGGATTTCACGTTAAAAAAAATCCAGACACTAAGGGTGTGTTTGATGATTGTTGTAGCGGAGTATTACAACGGGGTATTTTAGTTAGTGGAGAATGCATTTGCGGATTTAAGCGGACCTTTATATTTTTTTTAAATTTAATTAATTAATGTTTAAAACATAACAATATCATTAAAGAAAAATAACACAGTAAACCAAACATAATAGTCAACTACATAATAATATTACATAAACTAATAAAAGGGAGATATACAACACACAACTAATGCTGACGAAAATTTCTCATTTCATAACTTATATAACCAAGAAAGTTTTGATCAGATACACCACATTCAAGATTGACGGATCAATGCGAAAAATCTCAATAATCTCTCACTTCTCAACGTTGGTAACGCTAGAAAGAAAGGAGTATCAACATTCCACCGCAACCGTGAAACGATTTGTTTGAACGAACGAGGGTAGTTTGGTAGGTTGTGTACTAGACGTACCGCGCGACATCTTTCGGCGTGTAAACTGAGCTGGTGTTGTGCTCTCTCCACTAATAATATCACGATACATAGCTGTATCGGCTACAGTAAAGGGTTGTGGTGGTGTGGGAATCTCGTAGCTACAGGCGCCTTCCCTTGTGCAGTCCCCGAAAAGCTTGTCTTGCTCTCAAAACTTCAAAAGTGGATATCTTCTGAACTATGGTACAAGCGGGCATGACCGCTCCACCATTCGTCCGAGCCGTCAAGGCGGTCGTGAACAGTATCCCATACACCACCTGGAATTTGAAGCAGTTCATTCCAAGCTATTCAGACCCTCTTTATTGGATCATCCCATTTGTTCTTTATCTAGGTCTGCGTCAAATCCTCATCAAACCGCTCTTTAAAGTCACTCTGAACCGTGGTCAACAATCTCTCCGTGCCTCTGAGTTGAAAATGATCGAGACAATTTCCATGAAAGCCTCCGTTATTTCCATTATCCATCTAGCGATGGATGTAGACGGAGATCTTGTACCAGATGCAGAGGAGTGTGCCATTTGACTGAAAAAATAATAAACAAAAAAGTAAGAAAAATATATATATTGGATATACGAACGTTTAAAATATAATAACGAAGAAAATTACCTGAAAATTAGCTGGAACTGACTGCAGAAAAAGTGAGAACGAAGAAGAGGGAGTTGTATTTGTCGAGGAGAAGAAGGAAGGGGGTTTACAGGAGGGGAGGGGGAGGAGCTCCTATGTCTCAAATTTGAGTCGTTGGGCAAACGGTTCAATTTGGACCCTCGAACTCCTCCTAAACCCGTTTTGCCTCACACGCCTGTACCATCATCCGAGCCTTCTTCCTTATGTCCAACCTCCGTCTCCCTTCACCACACATCTTCCTCCCTGACTCGATAGCCTTCACCTAACCGTAGCTGCAGCTCCGCCCTCCTCTTATTCACGACCCCGACCGGACTTCCCTACACTGCAGCTTCTCCTCCACTAAAAGCGCATTGTTGCCATGAGCTTAGATCGAGTCTGAACCCGCCACATGTCTTAGTCCCATATAATGCTGCACCACCCTTTACTCACATCAGCCTGTGATCATCGAGCTTCCTCACATCCGTTGTTCGCCCCACCATTAATACCCAAACTACACCACCATCAAACATCTCGCATACACCTGAATTTCCTTCACTCTTCTTCCACCTCAACTTCATCTCCACCTTTCTCCTTCGGTCAGCCACCCTACGCATAGCTTCCTCCGCCATTCTTCTCATGCCTAGTTATGCCTTCGCTTATCCTAATAGCCACCCCGGCCTCTTAAACCCCTAGGATCGCATCAGCCTTACACCCTCACATTCAGCCGCTAAGACCATCTTCACCATTGCAGCATGCCCCACATTTGTTTGTAATATCCCCGATCACCCAGCAAGCCTTTGACCAACGACAATACTGGCACCACACTCTACCGCACTACACACAGTAGTTTTTTTTCTTGACCTTCAGTTCACATATCTAATCACAGTCCTACCATTGAAACCATTGCCCCATCAACTACAACCACGATTCATATCTTGCTTCAGTTCGCTTCAATTGAACTCAAAGTCAATATTCTAAAGGAGCTTTTGCAACAACTGAATTCTTGAAGCAGTCTTATGTATCACATGTGTGCATGTCCATGTTCACCATCCACATCGCGTTATTCGTATTATGGGAATTTCATTGCTAGTGCAAAATGTGAGTATTATAACTCACAACTTGTATTTTTATGCGAGTTAAATTCACTTAATTCACGACATATATTGTTATGCAAGTTAATTAACTAAATTGCTAATTGGTGATTAAAATTAGCACTGGTATGTAACATCGTTGCTAGTTAACACCTGACACTAAATATCAATTGAATTGGGTGTTGATTGGCTGCTGATTTATTAGATTTGAAATGAAATTTATCTTATTCATATTGAATTGAATTAATTAGAATATTATCATTGTTTTAATTGAAATTGAAAACTTGAATTTGAATTGAATATCGACATTCAATATTGATCTAGAACAAATTAAATTAAAATGAATATGAAATTTGTTTGATATAAAATTAATTTGATACTAAAAATATTATTGATGGTCAACCATACTGATATATAATTATTGCGTTGTATATCTATTTAGATCTCTATGTATGCGTGAACCTATAGATTGTTATAATTGATGATATTGTATTGTTTTAGTTATGATATATCCTGTCATCGCATTGTAGATTATCGAAATGATGCTGTCATTGGATGGTTATGTATCATAATTGGAATTGGGACCCCAAAATATCTTGAAATGATATATGCCTATGACGTTTGTTATACCTTGAAATGATATGCAAGTCTAAAATTATTCTCTAAGGTAGAGAAGGTGGAAGAAGGCTAAAATACAAGAGGAAACTTCTAAAAAAAAGGCAAGGAGAGGCAAGGTGCTTTAAAATAACTAAAACAAATATTTTTGGAGAAACCAAAGGCTTCATACTAAAGCGGAAAGGCTTATCGTTACTAAATAAAAGATAAAGAGCAAAGTTATGTTGATTTACCAAAGACAAAAGGCATCTGGGGTAATAAATAAAAGCCCCTTCCAGTAACACCAAATAGTATGTCTTTTTGAAAGTACGCTTTTAACCCAAGCATCAAAGTGTAGCCCTTAGAAAACTCAGAAAGAGGGGTTCCAAAGAATTATTCATTAGTACGAAATCAAAAATGGTCCTCATCAAGACACCTATTGTACTAAAGGATGCATCGCGTTAGGGTTGTCAATAGATACTCGAAAAAAATCAAAATCCGTCCGCATCCATATCTGAAAAGCAAGTAAATATCCGACGTCCGGAAAAGCGGATGTGGATACAAATATGAAGATATCCGCATCCGAAAATTATTCATCCATTTTTTTTTAGATTTATAGCTTATTTTATATGTATTTTAGCATAATAAACGATGATAATTTATTATTTTCTTAAGTTAATAATTTATGTTTTATGCATTTAATGCATATTAACTGCTCAAAACTATTTATGATCACTATACTTATTGATTTTCTATAATTTTATAATTCATGACATTAAAAAAAGACCATGTTAAACCCAATATTTCAATTTACATTTCTTTAATTATCAATCGTTAGTGGATAGGATAATTATCCGATATTCGCAAATATGGATTGATATCTGAAAATAGTTTCTGATGCAGATACAGATGGAACTCTCCATATCCGAAAGTATCCGTTGACAACACTACATCGCATAGGAATAAACTATGTTTATATAACACCAAAAGCCGAGAGCTTTCATAAACACATGCCCTAGCATTGTTTAGACTAACTTTCCATAAGATGGTCTTCGACTGTACCATAAGCACAAGTCGCTTACCACCAAGAGCACCTTAGCTAAGCTCTTGGGTCCTCCATAGGTGAAGGGGTATCAAGACAAAGCCTAATGGGCGAAGGGTTCGACTCGCATTAATAAATATGACATAAGGATCCAAAATCAGACAAGTGATTTCATTACAGAAATCTGTAGTTACAATCGTAGAGTGTAACCCTAATTTTATAAATGAATTTGGGGATTTCTCTATTCTTGTAATCCTATTTGGCAATTCACAGTAAAAGAAAAAATTGAGAGTTGTAGCTTATGGATTTTAATTCCTAGAGAGGGAGATTAATCATATCGATTACTATCTCATTTAATAGTTGACTACACATGATTTTATTTCTATATTCTTATTCTTATCCAAAGTCTTGTTATGGATCCCACATAGAGGAATGAAATACTTAGGAATAACAATAGTAAAACCTTACTCGAAAGCATGGAGGAAGATTGCTATTGATGGAACCTGCCTCCCTCTTTGAAAAATAACCAAATCCATTCCTCCCTAATGGGTTTTACAATATAAGATTTATTATTTATTATTCTTTGAGGTAGGTTTGAGATGAAAATCCCCCGATAGGGCTAACGGTCATCCAAATGGGGATAGATGTTGAACTTTCCTAAGGTTTTAGTGAATTTTGACCTGCAAAACCTCGATCTTATAAGCCTTTGGTGAACTAGAAGAAAAACATAAATATCTCCATAACCTCAAAGAAAAAGGGCTTCTGATGATATCAGGAGACAAAGATCTATTTCTTTCGAAATAATCTTTGACGATGAAACCTAAATGGAAGTATCTTCTTTCGTGATTTCATCATTAACCGGTTCGGGATGTTGACCATTTTTATGGCTAACATATTTGGCCCTAGAAGGAGGGCCTGAACCTCCGACCTTATGGTTAATATAAATTAACCTTTTGTATTTAAATGTATGTAGGAAAAATGAGGACTAAATCTAAAAGCTCGATACCATAAATGAAGATAAGGCACATACCACCGAGCAAGAGGACGGAATAATGCTATCCTTTGATCCAACAAACAGTGTCCAAGAGGAACCTCCCATTATGGAGGCAAAGAAACAAATGATGAAGAGATTAAATTTATGAAAGAGGAAAGTAATTCAAAACATTATTTCTTGAAGTGCTGTTTCAGAAGTCTTTCAAAAGAAAAAGCATCCAAAACACAAAGACAACATCAGATCGGGAGTTTGACGCCTTGAAAAGAGGTTCTAAGGTCAACCAGCCAGAAAGAAAAAGAAAATTTGGAGCTTCACCGCTTAAATCTAAGAACCCAAAGGAAAAGTCACGAAGGATGAATAACAAGGGAAGCTCAGAAATAAGGGGGAACAATACGGGAGCTCCGGGTATGACCCGCAGCGGAGGAAACATCACAATGAGGGGACCTACATCAAAGACTTAGCAACAAAACCTATTAAAGACTACTCAGTTCCAAGGGAAAGAGAACCTTTAATTCGCAAGTTAATGGAAACGAAAGAGCTACCCCATTCACTAATGAAATCATTACAATTGTTTTTCCAACACAAGTGAAGACTTCAATCATTAAGTACCAAGAAGCCACTGATCCAAATGATCATTTGATGGCCTCTGATAGCCAGATGAAGTTGCACAATGTTTCTGGAGCTTTCTGGTGTAGGCTATTCCCCTTAATACTACAAGGAGCCTTTGCCAAATGGTATTGGCAATATCTCTAAAGGATAATACATTTGTGGATGAAATTCTCTTATGAGTTATCAACGTAATTCTGCATCCTGCATATCCCTCCTTCCATTACACAATGATTGCTAATATGAAGCAGCAACCAGGGGAGCCCTTTGGAAAATATCTAAAGAGGTTTAATACCGAGGCCGTGAAAGAGAAGGGAATGAATGATATGGCAAAGCCGATAGAAGTTCATTCAGGACTTCAGATAAATACCCCATACTTGAAAGATCTTATTGCGAATGAATGTGAAGACCTGCAGCAATTTCACTTCGAGCTGACAAGTTCATTCAGATAGACATAATCTATCATGCAATGAGGAAAGACCCCTTTCAGAAAGAAGGATCAAAATCTAGCTTTGACCGAAACATTAAGAGAATGCGATGGGAAGAGCCGATAGCAACCCAATGGCATTAAATAAACCCATATCCTTCATTTACTCAACAACGTAGGGAAAATAAACTTTATCATCCTACTTAATTCTCAAACTAATCCAAAGTCTAAGAAAGGTGACATTTACTATATATCACAACGCAAACGACTACAAAACCAACGAGTGAAAGGTATTAGTTGGTATTATTCAAAAATTCTTACGAGAGAGGGAGTTACAAGAGTTCGTCTGAATCCCAAGACAGTAGAGGATATCAGAAACCCTTCATAGGTATTACCGTGAATGTAATTGAAGATAAGGATGCCTTGGATATGAGCTCACCTCTTAATCACGTTGATTGTCCTCCACGGAGGCCCTCATGTTGGCGGAAGCATTCAAGGAGCAAAGAATTATTAGAGGAAAAAGATGGAGTACTCTCAGTTCAGGAAAAGTCATCATCATATCATCGTCCGTAAGGTCTTCGTATGCACGCTGTGATAATGACTCCGCAGGAACTTATGAAAGGGATCCACCATGCTCGCAACGATCCTTTAATGAACACCGCTTAAATAGGGAAGTCTGTAGTCATTAAAATTCTGGTAGACACCGGAATCACAATTAATTTTATGTTCAAACACGCCTTCGACTAGCTGAACATTCCGAAGGGAAGATTAGAGCCCAGTGGGGAACCAGTTTTCGAATTCAACAATAAAGGGTCTACACTAGTAGGATATGTAAAGCTAAAGGTACAAATGGGACTTGCAACCACTACCGCACTTTCAAAGCATTATTCATGATTCGACCAACCCTTTTTCTACAAGCTTTCTTTGGATAACCGACACTATATGAGGTGGATGCCTTCGTCTCTCCCAAGCATCTAGTAATCAAATTCCTAACAAAGAAATGAGAAGGACCATTAAAGGGGAGCAATTTAGCTTAAGAGAAATGTACTTCGCTACTCTTGACCAATATAAAAGGCAGTGTTTTACTTATTTTGATGCTTCTGCTGAATTTCATCCTTCGGATGATGGATTCTTAAATCTAACACTTGAAGCGAAGGTAATAAATAATCAATTTGTTAAGCATAACACTACACCTAAAAAGACCTTTGGTTACATTTGAAAAACGCTATGCAAACTATTATTAGCGTTTTAATAATCGCTACTACATGTCCCGCAATTAAAAGTCTGTTTTTTTGGTTGCGTTCTAATAAGCGCTACCATATGGTTAGTGTAGTTGTGTTTTCCAAACACGGCTGAAGGTCTATACAAGGGTCACTTTTTTCTTTTCTGTAGCGTGTATTTTATGCAACTAAAAAATTTTCGTTGCATTTACGCCACTAAAAATTCATATGGTTCACATAGTTGCGTTGTTCAAACACTACTGAAGGTCTATATGTAGGTCATTCTTTGATTTTCCATAACTTTTAATTTGTACCACTAGCATGTTACATTTGTTTCTATTGCATTTCTAAAACGTTGTTAAAAGGTATTGATTGTTAACATATTTTAAATGCTACTACATACTTTTAATGGCTTATATTATTTCAAATAACTAGTTATATAATAAGCATATTAAAATCAGCAATGATCGTATAAAAGTCTAATTTAAAACAACAATCAATCAATCATATAATCATCTATTCAAATAATTAAGAATACATTAATCACACAAGCATTTTCCATAACCATTTAGGTAATAGTTATTTGAAAAAATTGGCAAATCCACATACCACAAGTATTCAAAAATAAATTTACACAATAAATACTAACAAATACTATAATACATACAACAATTAAAGTCATGCACATTGCTGCTGATGATCTTCACTCTAGAAAACCTAATTACTTGCGGACAATATTAACTAGCTATTATTAAAGCAAGCACATAAACAATATTAATAGAACTCGACCATGAATAATTTATTTCATTGTAAAATTCAAATTTGCACATAAACAATACTAACTCTGCGCTCCTTATATCTACATGTTACCGTTAGACGTAGAAGCACCCTTATATCTGCAGGTTAGTAACTAAAACATTAGCCGACGTGCCTATACACAACTAATTCATAAAAACCCTATTTACACAGAAAATGAATGACGCATCAATGAAGTTGACTCCATGCAGTTTAAATTTATTTGTTAAGTCATGGTATATCATCACGTCGTTTTTTTCTTGATACATACAACATGGAACTTTGCATACATGAAATATGATTTGATTTTTTTGCACCCACCAAGTTTGGTTTATGTTATATGCTCACAACATCCAAACAACAACATATTAGTAAAAAAAGTCAAAATATCGACCTTTACTGCCATTTAAGTAAATAAGTTATAGGATAGCGTTCATAAGTTTCTTAAACAGTTAGTCATATATCAAACTGGAACATTTTAATGCTCAGTTAAGCAAGCTAAATAACCATGAGTAAATTATATGACGAGAGGAAGCAGCTGCTTCACGTCAACTCTACCATAATAATAGAATAAAGCAAGTGGATTCTTCTTTCATTCAAGCAGAAACAATGCTTAGATATCCACATATAGAATCATGTTGTGTCTTCCCAATGAATGACATAGCTAAACAAAAATTAAAAAAACAAATTGTTTGTGGGTATCACCTCCTTCCGCTCAGTCACACCTCGTTGCCTCAAACCAAAACACACAAACTATATTCAACTTCATACTTCAACATTTTCGTTCTACAATTGTACCTAAACAACACATTTCCCAAACTCCATCACTTTGCCTCCAACTTCAATCCATACATCTCCAGCGTTTGCACATCCATCACATTAGCATGCAACATTCTATTTTCAAAATCAAGAGAAATCGTTATTTTATCAATGCTACAGTTTTGATTATTTGTGTTCTCTAAACCAACATCAATTTCATCTATATCAACAACATTTTAAGGTCTAGCACAATCAAACCCAGACACTACCTTCATCTGTATCCTCCTCTTACCTTTTTCCTTACTGTAATATCACCACCTATGTCAACACCTAACAATACCTCAAAACTATTTGATATGAAAGCATAAAATCAAATTTTAATTGTTTTTTAGCCTTTGGATGATTCTTGACAATGAAACCATTTTTCTCTACGTAGTTAATTAATCCATCATAAGCTATTATGTTTCTCCCAATTACAACTAAAGAACTTGAGCAAAAATACCGTTGAACCTCCCTTAATTTCAATATTAAAGGACCATAAAGCGCACAATCTGAAAACAAGCTTCTAAAAGAATTATGTTATCAACCATTGAAACATGATTTATAATGCCAACGAATGCTTGTGTAAAAATATTTTCATTTGAAACCAGAGTCGTATTCACTGATTGAAAAATTCCCATGTTCAGAGATATGTACACTATCATATCTTTTAACTTTACCTCACTATCATCAACAACTCTGTTTGAATGCCCAAAGTTAATCTTTTAATTCATACATATGTTAAGTAAATTTCATCTTATCAACAACCAATTATCAATCTGCATCACCTCTTCACCATCAAACACCACAGACGAGACCACGCACAATCACATCATCCAACTTCCACATTGATAACATGAAAACACCTTAGCATCACAATTCACAACTTCTCTTCAACAACTCATCAACAACCAACCAATCACATCCATTTTCTCATCCCTGCACTCATAAATTTACTACAACTTATCATCCATTGCTGTTATAACCGATACGCACCACAATATCCATATAATCCCCATTTCTTTATATATCCTCCTTTACCATAACAATTACATAAACCAGCGTATCTCTTATCCCACCATCATGCAAACCACTAACACGACAAGCTAACTTGTTTCGTTCATTCTCAACGCCATAAAACAAAACAACAGTTTCAACAAAACAATTAGCATTCAACATATTATTACATAAATATCCATACAAACCACCACCAACATTTGTTGTTAACGATCATTAAATGGTGAGGTAAAATTTAAAATTACTTTTAGTTGTTTATCAAATTCTTTTACTTGTGGATGATATAGTTATTTTATGAGAATAATCAACTATACAAAGTTATTCTTTAAGCACAATTCACATATTATTTGGGCACAAATGTTTGATAAATGCGGTGTTGATGGAAAGAACAAAATAAATGGTTATGCAATAACGTGTTATTTTTATAAGAAACTTCTAAGCATTTTAAGCGTTCGACTCTATTTGCATTTGTTTCGAAGCCGTGTCAAAAACCTCTTGTTAGAGGTTCTAGAGGATGTCTTTAAATATATCTCTGTTTTTACCCCATTCGACCATGAGTAATATTTTTCAAAAATCACCTTGTTGTTGGATAGAAAAAAGACAATAGCTCCAACATATTATGTAATTTTAAATTTGACCTCACCATGAAATAATTGTTAGCAACAAGTGTTGGTGTCTGCTCGAATTCTGATCATCTATGGAATACTATTCCAGCTCGAATTTTGATCATCTATTGTATAGAATTCCAACCCTGCAGTCTCCCATCCAAATGTATCAATATCAGATATGAACTTATCCTCTGATAAATTTAGCACAACTGGCACTGGTGTACACATGCACCATAACATGTACACTACCAAAAACTCCCCCAAACATAGATAGTAGGAACGATTGTGGATACTATGTCCTCGGACTGGCATTAACTACCTTAAACAGTGAATCGAAACATCAACAAAAGCTTGTGGATGTCGTATCCTCTTACTAGAGTTTACTACCCAAAAGGATATGAATGGGTGATTGATGATGTTCCTAATGGGGTTGCTGCTTTTAAATAGATGTACTGGTTTGGGAATTTGGAACGGACTGACAGACCTGTTGTTGAGGATTCTTCTAATAATGTCATATTTGACCATCCATATCTTAACATATGGACTTGCATTGTGTGATCAAACAACTCTCTGTATACGTATGTCTAAGATGAAAAATAAATTGGACTATTAACTACAAATCCTAAGGTAAAAACAAATTGATATTATGATATATGTGAAGTGTCGATGTTCATGAACCATTTCTTATTATTATTATTTTCCTCTAATTAACTACTAACATATGGTTCATGAACCATTTTTTATTTCACAATGAAATGTTCATTGAATTGACATAACTAACATGCATGCACGACTATACAGCAGCACAAGGTGGATGCATACTATATAAACAATTCAGGTTATTTGCAGATGTATAGGCAATCAAACTACTACAAGTTGTATAATCAGTTCATAAACAACCAAATACTGACTAAATTTAGTATGTTGTTTAAATAAATAAAAGGTACCTGAGGAGCTACCACAGTTTTTAAATGATTTTCCATTTCCCCACTAGATATTGAGGGCACATTCTGGCTTGGCACTTCAACTATGCAACGGACCTCAGTACTGCTTATGGGATAAAACAGAATTAGCGATGGAGTACCTAATGCAACACATCCAGGGTTTGCATAAGGTAACTGACAATTCTCAAGGATCAGCACAACAAAACAAGAAGGTACCTCCGCCTGCATGATACATGATAAAGCTTACTACATTGCATTACTGCCACCTTGTGAATATAAGATCAATTACTATCATTTAATGGTTCATATTATTTTTTAACTTTGGAGAGGGAAGAACGCGCCTTAGATTTGAGAAGCTACCATCACATACAATTGTAAGAGATGCATAGGCTTTGAGGTCTTCACTAGATTTAGACTACTATGCCACGCCCTTAGCCATTCCATTTTCTTCAATCAAATATGTTACGGTGCCTTCCTCTAATTTGTTAAACTTAAACTTTATCAGGAACGAGGCCCTACCTCTCCACTTCCTTTATCAAATTACATGACTAATCCCTCATTAAATTACTTTTATTGGAGGTCATTTAGTTACTAACTTGATATCTTACATTATTACTATGCAAATGGCATGCAGGCAACACCAATTTCACAATTTGTAATCATATAAACAAGTAACAATAGATCACCAACTACCTGCATGCCAAGCAGGGATGCATGCCATTGTAGTTATTATTCTATAATAAAAGCTGAAAACATGTTTGCTTTTGTTGAGCATAGAATGCTAAAGCACTTATTTGGTGAACATGAAATGATTGTGTTTACTCAACGAAAGTTAAAACTAAATCAAATAACAGCCTACTTTTAACTTTAAAAAAACGATTTTTTGGGAAAATTCCAATTCAGCTTTACTTAACAAGATAGGGTTTGACCTCTCGTTAAGTAGAGAGGGAGATCTTAAACGTGTTTTCAACAGTTGTTATCCATGAATAATTGTAAAGTAATATTATTATCCTTGGTCACATATTCTTCTTTGTGTGCATTTTACATACCCGACCACGGTTACCATAGAGCCATCATAGGCCTGCAAATTAAGAATACATTAAATTATGATCTTAACACATTTTCTTTAGGTATAACATGCTAGGAGCTGAGGATTTTAACAAGCTCTGGTGTGAGATTAATGTATAATTTAACTTGAAAGCACCATGTTGGTAATACATTCTCACAGACAAAGCTAATTCTCATAGGCATTTAGTTTTTGCTTTTTCTTTAATGGAACTAAATACGATAAGGATTGACAAGATCTAAGTCAATCTCTGCATATATGGTATGCCATAATATAAGAAAATAGAATAAATATCATTAATGATATTATTAAATATCATTAATGATATTATTCCATATCTGGAGCAATATGTATAAATGGTATGCTATAATATGAGAAATAGAATAAAAATCATTTATGATATTATTCCATAAATATCATTAATGATAAATTCCATAAATGTTGCAGTGCGTATGTGTTTATCCCTTAAGAATCGTACACACATTGAATGATTAAATCTACGTTAAAGCCACGAGACAAGCACTCATACTAGTTTAACATCATAAGGCTTGCACGCTCATGCTAAGGTCGAAAATGCCAAAGTCGTTCGCACAAACCCAGGTTAAGTAAGAGGGTAAATTCGTTCGCACAGAAAAGGGGTCGAGCCAAGCTAAGGGTCGAGCATGGCACGAGGGATCGGTCATTCATGTCAAAAGAGGTCGGTCACTCATCTCAAAAGAGGTCGGTCGCTCTAGGAGACCGCTTGCATATAACGATAGCTCGCTCTGCCGCTAGAATAGTCGAGTCGCTCGCTCATCAGAATAGGGTCGAGCATAGCAACTTAGCTCGACCATATAAGGAGATCGTACATACGAGAGAAGCTTAAGAACGACATGGCTCGAGCGCAATAATGCTTGTACATCTTGTAGAGGTCACCCATCCTTCTTCACAATCGCTCGTTCAAACTACCATGGTCAGTCATGCATGTCTCTTAGGCAAGTAACCCAAAGTACGACGGGGTCGCGCGCACATCCTTTGCTTGCCCACATCTGCAACACTACTCGCTCGCTCATTCTTCGATCAGGTACTACCAACCGGTCAATCAAAGAGAGGCCTATGCTAATTCCTGGAGGTCGCACCTACACCTGCCTTGCAGCCCTGATCGGTTGCTCATATACTCACCACCCGTTCAACCTGCCCGTGCACATAGGGATCGCTCGCACAAGACAACTGAATATAGATGTTGAATGTTAGTTACATCTAGGAGGTGGCATTTTCGTAATTAAATGGGCGAGCGACCCGCAACCTGCATATATGAATTTCAGCTCATTTCTTCATGGGAGATCACATATAAATAGGCCATGGCTTCCACCACAAATGAGATCGATTTCTACTACCCCGAAGGGCTGCCAAATTGCTTCATCTCTCATTTCAAGTGATCCTAACATCATCTAACACTTCCAAGCAAAGAGCTTAATACACCATGGCTTCCATCGAGGTCAACCAAGTGTTTTAGAGATTGAAGATCCTCCTTCATCCTCCTTACATTTGAATATTTCTCACCATTCCTCCACCGATATCACCATTTCTCCACTGGTCTAATCATTTCTCCACCAATTTACATAGATCTAAGTGAGATTTACTTGTAATAAAAGAAGATAAATGTACAAAGAGAGATTCCAAGTCTTGTAACCATTAATGTTGTAATGAAATCCTTGCCAAAGTGGATGTAGATCTACCTAAGATCGAACCAATATAATTTCTCTTGTCTTTTACTTTGCTTTTTTATTGATTGTGGCCCTATTACCTTAAATCTAACCATTTGGTAAAGTGCTTCCAAAGCACCCTTAGTGTTTGAGCCGATTTTGACTCAAACATTTGGCGCCCACTGTGGGGCCGCTTTTGCTTTCTATGAGGTCCATCGCTTAGGTGGTGCATTGAAGTGTTTTGTGGAATTCCGCTTTCTACGATAGGCTCACAAAGCCTAAAGAGTGGACCCATTGAAGAATTTGATTTAAAGTTCAAAAATTTGCCCGAAATCATGGCCGGTTCAAAGAAGAACAACAAATCCGTTAGAGCTACTACGAGTGTTGAAAATGCTCATAATAATGAAGTTATACCTCAAACCTTGAACCGAGAAGTGGCAGAGTCCACGAGGCCATCTATAACTTGAGATGAATTTAGTGTGGTGGTAACTGGCGTGAATGAAAAAATGGATGATACGACTAAAATGATGATGGAAAAACTTGATGCCTTTCTTAATGCTCAAGCCAATCCCCTACCTCCAAAGGTTGTGGTCATTGCTGACAAAAAAGAGGACTCTTTTGCCTCAGACCTAAGTCGATCCCACTTCTTAGTGGAAGACAAAGGGGAGGTCGGTGTTGAGGACTCTAAAGTCAAAGCACTACAGCATGTCGAGAAACATGCAACTCGGAGCGCCACAAGTCCCACCAAAGAGACACCTCCCGAAAGAGGTACAGGGCATCGAAACTTAAACCACGATCATACCGGTAAAAGGACTGATGCTTGCTCTCTGTGGAACGAACTGTCGATGAGGAGCGCATTTTGGACATGATCCAATGAATAATGAAAGAAAACATGGCCCATCAAGATGATGAGAAGGAATGGGAGTTTTCACCCAGCAAGAACCCATTCACAGAAAAGATTCATCAAGCGAAACTCCCTAAGAAATTCACACCCCCAACAATAGCACCCTATAGTGGAAATGGAGATTCGAACATCTTCCTGTTCAAGTATGATCAACACATGAACGAAGCTAGGGCCACTGACGAGATAAAATGCTTATACTTCCCTGTATGCTTGGAAGGGGTAGCTTCACTATGGTTCACTAGGCTTCCGTCTAAATGTGTTGATCAATTTGCTGATTTGGAAAGAAGGTTTCAAGACCAGTTCCGATTACAAATGACTAAAGTAAGGGATGTGATGTCGCTTAGTGAAATGGAGCAAATGCCTGGAGAGATGATCAAAGCCTTTCTTACAAGGTTCCACATTGCGGCAGCCAAAGTTGTAGAACCAGAACCATGGTACTTACTGGCAGCATTGAAAGGTGTTATTGATAAGAAGTCAGATTTTGGGAAGTGGCTCAAGATGAAAAAACCCAAAACTCTGAAGAAGTTTTATAAGAAAGCAGAAGAGTATATGAGTGTGGAGGACGATCCACCCACTGTCCGGAATGTTGTAGAGAGTAATGCCACTGAAGAAAGGAAAGGCAGTGAAGTCCAAGGTGAGTAAAAGAATAACCCTGGGAAGAAAAGGGGAAACAAAGGAAAGGATAACAAATCTTATAAGAAGACACGGTTCTATAAGCATTCAGAATTGACTCCCCTGAATGAAACCCCCGAGAGGATTTACTCTGCTATAAAAGATTCAGGCATTTTCCCTTAGATAAAGCCATAAAAAATTACGGAGCGGCAAGCTAACTCCGGTAAATTATGTCACTTTCATAACCAGCCGGATCACAATACCAATGAATGTCAGCACCTTAAGAGCCTGATTGAGGAGCTCATCAGACAGAACCAGCTTCATAAATTTGTAAGGAATCCTCAAAATGCTCCAACTGCCCGGGGGCAGGGTAATCTCTAGTGAAAAAGCTCAGGCTCCTATTAACTTAAGACCGATAATCAACAAAATTTCTGGAGGACCCCACCTAGCCGAAAGAAGCTGGGGGGATATGGAAAAATATGCTAATGAACTGAAGGGTGCTTCAAAAGAAGAGAGATGCCTGATCTTAAGCAATGAATTTCCAATGAAAATTCCTAGAACTTCAGCTGACGATGTGGTGTTCAAGGACATAGACTGTGATGGGCTACTTACGCCAACTATTGATCCCATGGTGATCATAGCCGTCCTCAGCCTTGCGATTGTGAGAAGAGTCCTGGTTGATACAGGAGCCTCAGTTAATGTGCTTTTCATAAATGGCTTTTAGAAAATGAACCTCTCGATGACGGATGTGAAGGCATGTGCAAGTAAAATTCGTGGGTTCACAAGACATCCTACACAACCCATTGGTATAATCTATTTGCTCGTAGAATTGGAGGATGGAGAACGCAGAGTGTCCATGATGCAAACTTTTGTCTTAGTAGATGAACTCTCCGCCTACAATGCCTTCCTCGGAAGACCAACCCTGACTGACTTCAAAGTTGTACTAGCTCCATGGTGCTTAACCATGAAGTTTCCAACCAAACATGGAGTTGGTGTAATCAAGCAAGATCAGGCCACTGCAAGGGATTGCTATATGACAGAGTTGCGTGAGGCCAAGAAGAAAGACATGGGGAAGAGTGCGGAGGCTCCGCTACGTATTCGAGACCTCCCCTTATAGCAATTAAAGCAAGGTCTCTGCACTGGCGAGCACAGTGGAGCGCGGAAAGAAATTGATCCTAGAAAAGCCAGTGCAGGGGATGAAAGAGAGGCTCCAGCTGAGATCACAATTCCTATTGTTGTTAATCCCAAAGATCCAAATCATGTGCTGAATATAGGATCTCAGTTGGGCCCGGAATTGAAGAGTCAATTGATTGGCTTTTTGAAAGCTAACTTGGATTAGTTCGCGTGCAGCCATTTTGACATGTGCGGCATATCCCCAGATGTTGCGGTTCATAAGCTTAACATTGACCCACACGTTCCATCTGGCAAATAGAAAAGAAGGACCCAAGGGACTGAAAGGTCGAGAGCTCTGGAGGAAGAAGTCGATAAATTAATGGAGAATGGCTTCATCAAGGAGTCCACCTACCCAAATTTGGTCTCCAACCCCGTACTCGTAAAGAAAGCAAATGGCAAATGGCGAGTCTGCATAGACTATTCAGACCTCAATAAAGCCTTTCCAAAGGATAGCTTCCCTCTTCCTAGGATAGATCAGCTAGTAGACTTTACAGCTGGACATGAGCTGCTGTCTTTTATGGATGCATATTCAGGCTATAATCAGATCATGATGTATGGACTGGATCAAGAAGATACGAGTTTTACTACTGATCTCGACCTATACTATTACAAAGTGATGCCATTTGGCCTAAAATATGCAGGGGAAACTTATCATTGGTTTGTAAACGCCATGTTTAAAGCGCAAATCAACAGAATGATGGAGGTTTATGTCGACGATATGCTAGTGAACTCAAAGAAAGCTATCGGTCATTTGGAGAATTTGGCCCAGATGTTTGATATTCTGCGCCAGTACGGTATGAAGTTCAATCCTCTAAAGTGCTCTTTCGGAGTCGCTTCAGGCATTTTTGGGATTCATGGTCAATGCCTGGGGAATAGAAGCCAACCCTACTCAGATATCAGCTTTGAGAGAGATGCGCGCCCCAAGAACCAAGAGGGAACTTCAGTGCTTAAATGGGAAAATTGTAGCTTTGAATCGTTTCATATCGAGGGCAACAGACAGGTGCCTTCCTTTCTTCAACGCCCTCAGAAAGATATTCAGTGGACTCCAGAATGCCAGAAAGCCTTCGAGGAATTAATCCGACACATGGCCACACCTCCGATGCTTTCCAAACCCAATGATGAAGAGGACTTGTTCTTATATTTGGCAGTGTCCTCCCATGCTCTGAGTTCAGCCTTGGTAAAAGAGGATTCCAAAGTCCAGAGGCATGTCTATTACATTAGTAAAAGGCTGACTGGGGCATAATTGAATTATCTGAGGCTGGAAAAGCTTGCTTATTACTTGTTTATTGTCTCAAAGAAGCTTCGACCCTACTTTCAGGATCATCCTATTAAGATCCTCATCGATCAGCCTTTGAAGCAAGTCTTGTTCCGCCCAGAGACTTCCGGGAGGTTGTTGAAATGGAATATCGAGCTTAGTCAGTACGACGTTACATGCTAACCTCGGAAAGCAATCAACGGACAAGCACTTGCAGATTTTATCGCAGAGTTCACCGATCGAGGAGAGGAAAGAGAGGAATTTGTTGTCGAGACCGACATTCAATGGAAATTATTTGTTGATGGAGTGTCAAACGACTACTGTTCTGAAGCATGAGTAAACCTGCAGACTTCTGAAGGAAGATTTATCTGTTGTGCACTAAGATTGTAATTTCCATCGACAAATAATGAAGTTGAATATGAAGCCCTCATTGCCGGAATAAAACTGGCAAAGGAATTGCATATAAAGACCTTGCAAATTTTTAGTGATTCACAATTGGTGGTATGTATAATTCGGAAGGAGTTCCAGGCCAAAATGGGTAACTTACCAGCTTATCTATCCAAGGCTTTGGAACTACTAGAGGGCTTCGAACACTATACCATATCTCACATTCCGAGAGAAGAGATCACCAAGGCAGATTCACTAGCAAAATATGCAAGCACAGGAGATGCAAAACTTATGGGATTGGTTCCAGTGCAAGTCCTTTTTAGTCCCAACACAGAGCGGACTGATATGGATTGGGCCATGGAAGCAACCGATGAGCCAGACTCATGGATGACACCAATCAAAGAGTATCTCATGACCGGTGCACTCCCGGTAGAAGCTAAGAAGTAAAGGAAGATTTTACGAAAAGCTCCTATGTATCTCATTCAGTATGGATGACTCTATAGGCAAGGTTTTTTATGCCCATGCTTTGGTGTGTTACGAAGAAGGAATCGAAGGCAGTCATGGTGGTGTTGCATGAGGGTGAATGCGGAGGCCATTCTAGTGGTCAAACATTGGCCAAGAATATTCTGCGATACAGTTACTTCTGGCCAGATATAAATCAAGACTCCGCAGCATACACTAAAAAGTGCGATAAATGTCAAAGATTTGCAAAGATTCCAAGAATTCCATCCACAGCCATAACCCAAATGGTCAGCCTATGGCCATTCGCCATCTGGGGCATTGATCTCATAGAAGCGCTTCCCACGGCAAAGTCTGGTTTGAAATATGTCATTGTCGCTGTTGATTACATTACCAAGTGGGCTGAAGCGGAACTGTTGGCAACCATAACCTCAAAGAAAGTTTTTTACTTTGTCTTGAAGAACATCATTTGTAGGTTTGGAGTGCCATAAAAAACAATCATTAACAATAGAACCCAATTTGAGAGCGAAGAGTTCAAAAACTTCTGTGCCAAATATAAAATCCAGAAGAGCTTTTCAATAGTAGCCCACCCGCACGTAAATGGACAAGTGGAAGCGGTAAACAAAATCATAAAATCAACCATTAAGAAGCGTTTAGAGAAATTCAAAGGTGGTTGGGTAGACGGGCTTCCACTAGCACTATGGGCGTACCACACAATTCATAAAAATGCAACTGGGCACTCTCCCTTTTCCTGGGCCTTTGGTTCAGAAGCTATGATCCCTATGGACCTGGAAGTTCCTACTCATAGGAGAATTCATTTCAACCAAGTGGAAAATGAGAGATTATAGCTTAAGGGTCTCGACCAGCTCGAGGAAAAAAGAAAGGAAGAAGAACTCAGGGTTGCCGCACATCAGAGAAAAGTGGCCAGACATTTTAATTCAAAAGTTAGACACAGGATTTTCGAGATCGGAGACCTTGTACTGAAAAAAGTAATGACTGGAACTGGAGTTTTTAACCCTAATTGGGAAGGACCCTATGTTATAAGCAAAAAATTGGGGGATGGCACCTTTAAATTGACCACCATAGATGGAATCCACATTCCTCGAGCTTGGAATAGCGAGCATCTCTGCCGCTACTTTCTATAATGCATTGTTTGAATCTATTGTAAAAAGTTGTAAATGTTTGCAAGCTTTACATTTGAGCTATGTACCTATAGAAAGTTATGAGTGTGAAAGTCTACTTGCTTGCATGAATCATGTATTTGCAAACTCTTGCTAAAGCTGATTTTTTGATGTAGGCAAAACAAGAACAACCACTCATTTACAATCCAACCATACCTGGATGCTTTCCAAGCATATCCCGGATGGGATAGCTCAAGCGTTGAGTGCTAAAAGCATCATGAAAACTAAGCAAGATGATTAAACGCACCACCTTGCAAGTCTCGAAGGAATAAGCTATCTAGAGTCAAATGGTGATGAAGCACAACAAATGGGCACCAAGTCAGGAAGCTGCACCTTTCATTACAAAAAACACTTCCTTGAAAAGGTAAAAAGAGAGGAGGTTTAAGATGCTAAGGTGGAAGCAACCCAATCTGACCCAAAAGTAAAATATTTCAAGTTCCACCATAAAAGCACCTTCTTAAATGAAAGGTCCAGGACACCAGTTCTTTAATACGAGACAAAACTCGAGAAAAGAACTAGCGTCTGCCTCGTAGGATGAAGCATCAAGTCGGAAGGACCGACAAAACCTAGGTTGGAAGTACCAGAGCTAGGCCAGAAGGACCGACAACAAGCTGGACCAACAGTCGGAAGGACCGACAAAACCTGATGTTAGAAGTACCATCATCAGGTCGGAAGGACCAACAACAAGCTAGAAGGACCAGTAGTCGGAAGGACCGACAAAACCTAGACTGAAAGCTCCAGTCCAAGGCCAGAAGGACCGACAACAAGTTGGAAGGACCAGCATTAATAGAAATCCTAGCCGAAAGGGGATATCCAGTTTAATCTTTCCGATTCTGAGTTAATCAGAATGGATAAGAAATAAAATTAGATAAAACTTACATGTATTTAAACCTAATCTCCAAAGGACTTGGACTGCCAAGTTACCGAGAAATACAGTTGGATACATCGTGTAAAAAAACCTCTTCGGAGGCATGTATTCAAGTCTAATCTCCAAAGGGCCTGACTGCCAGGTTAGTGAGAATACGACTAAGTGCATGACAAATATAAAACCCCTCAAAAGGGGGCATTGAAAAATGACATGAATCAATCAACTAAACTGAATTCTAGCTATAACTAAGAAAATTTAGAAGAGCTGATTGCTTCCAAACAGATAAAATTATAACAAACTTTGGTATGGGGGCATAATCGTAGCATCAAAAGCGAACCAACAACGCTAATTTTACATACCATAAGTTCGTTACAACCATGTAATCGACAAAATTTATTGTGATACAAGTGTAATGTGATGTTGTGCAACATGCAGTGTACAAATAAGGTATGGCAAAGCTGAAAAACAGGCTGCAATACAACAAACAAAAACATTGTCCCATGCAAAAAAAATAAAGCATAGTTTCATCACAGAGTCACAAATCAGTCACAGGGCCATAAAGTCAGCAATATAAGCATAAAATAGTAAGCGAGGACCGACACTCGCATATACGACCGGTCTAAATATCATCATTTTCTTTACCATCTCCTGCACATGGATTAACGGTATCCTCCTGGACAACATGCTCATCGGTAGAATGAACTTCAGTAGCATCCTTATCAGTATGAATGGCAGGAAGATCCGCAATAGGAGTTTGAGAACTTGAGGCCTCAGCATCAGAAGGGTAGGATGGAGCATGAATAGCGGTAACATTCAGGGTTTTCTCCCCAAGGGGTTGAGCTTGCTTCTAGGAGAGTCTCTTGAAGAACACTATCTTCTCCACCATTGGAGTATATAATCAATTATTCCCAGATAAGAGCCATAGTTTGTGGAAAGTCGTCTTTCAAATAGCTTAAGCTTCCATGATTTATAACACTATAAACATAAAATTGGAACAAAGTTTCATCAGTTTTAGTCTTGGCATGTTTAAGAGCACTAGTCAGTTCGGTCTTATCTTCTTCCAGAACTTTGAGAGCTTTGTTCTGGGAAATAATCTTGTCCTCAAGAATTGCCTTCTCTTGTTGATAAGAAGCTGAAGCTTGCTTTTCCAAAGCCAATTGAGATTCAGCAAATTCTAGTGTAGAATGAGCTCTTGAACTTGCCTTCTAGCAGCCTCAACCTCTCTTCTAAGCTTCTCATTTTCGGCCTCTAAGCTGCTAACCTTGGTATTTTCATCCTTTAAAGATGCAATTTCAGATTCTTAGGACTTAAGCACATGGACCAGTCCGACCTTGTAATTTTCCAAAGTTTCAATATGCATAAGGTGTCGGGTGTTTAACCTCTGAAACTCGAAGCCAAATTTGTTCAACGACTCAAACCGACTTCCAGTTGTGTTCATGGCCTCGTCTAACTGCATTTCAAGTTGACTCTTTGTAGTATGGAGTTGAGTAGTCATGCAGTTCTTTATAGTGTTTAGCTCTTCGACAGCATCCTGCCTGTCATTCAGGTGTAAATCCAAATCGAAGTTCATTCCTCTTAAATCCCGACCTCCAAATCGATCCTTAAGCTTCAAATTTTCAGGCGGAATTTTATAAGGGGGGCTATCAAGGATCATCTGGATCTCACTAGAAGTCAGGACAATGGATTGAGAAGCTACAAAGGGTTGTTCCAAAGAAATAGGAAGATCAGGATCTGAGAGCTCAGTTGACTTATAAAGTTTCGGGGTCTCATCCTCACCTTGTTCATCACTGCTCACCCTTCTTCGGGTCTTGCTCCTTGTCTTTAGCACCTTTGTCAGATACATGATCATGCTTCCCCTTCTTCCGTTGATCAATCAATGAAGGTTCATAAGTGTGCTCAAGCGGAGGATCTAAAGATAATTCGAATAACGGGAAAGGCAGGACTGTAAAAGACATTGTGGATTAACAGAACCAGTCTGTTGAAAGAAGTTGTTTGATAATGAATGCTTCATTCCTGAATCTGGAAAAAGAATATTTTAGTATTTAAATTAAAGAGTACTAGAGCAAGATAAAAAGGGTGTAAGCAGAGCATCGGGAAAATGTAGCATAAGTAGGAAAATATGCTAGTATATATCCATTAACAAACCGATCTCAAGTGATGGTTTAAAGGCAATCCCTAACTTTGCGAGTAATTTTCCCGGTCTAGAGATGGGCACTTAGAATATACTAAATCCGGTATTTAAAATCTAGGGTGTAAATGTTCGAACAATAGTATCACCTTGAATGATGTCTTTAGCCAAGTCAAGGTCACCAAGATCTTTAAAAATTTCTGAACCACCTCTTCTTGACTATCCTGAATGGCAAGATTCCCATCAACTTCCTCGGCATCCAAAATTTCCTTAGAAGTTACTCCAGCTTCATCAAACTGCTCATTCTCTTTCATCGGATCTGAAGCAGTTTTTGAAGTAGTTTCACCACCCACATCATCATTATCAGTTTCCTCCATAGAACTCGAAGTAGTGCCCTCCCTCTCAGTCTGATCGGGCAAAGTCATGAGAGTCTTTCCTCACGATGCTTGGGCACTGCCTCCTTAACAGAAACCGACTTGGATTTGGGAGGTGTTTTGCTACCCCGTGCAGGATTGGAACACTTCTTTACTAGATCCTTCTTGGCTGGAGACTTGCTAACAAAACCTTTCTTATCAGTTGAATCCACTACGAGAGTTCGCGAGGGAGGAAGTAAGTTACATTGTTGAAGGAACTCTTCTGTAATTAAGAATTTCCTGTTCCTTTCGCTTTCACTTGCAGTAAGTAAAGAATTACAAAGGTCTTGATCAAAGGCAATACTCTGATCAGGGAGCACTGTAACATAGCTAAAGATTTAAGTATTGGATTAAGAAGGAAAGGAATAAAATACTGAAAAGTAAGTGCATTCACCTCCTTCCATCCAATAACCACAGAAGTTGGCAAGGCACCGAACAAAGAAATATTGGTTTGGAAATCCTTGAATGCTTTCTACCAACACCGTAATTATTTTGGAACCCTGGCTCTCAACGAAAATAAATGAGGGACGATCCTTCTTCCTCCTCTTATAAAAAACACGTAAAGTCTTACTAAAACGGCATAGCCATTTAGGTGCAATTGGTACGGGGAAATAGCTAAGTGTCAGAGAATCATTTCTAGATAGGGATTAAAAGGAGGAATCGCCCTACTAGTGAGCATACCATGATTGATAGCAACATATCCAGCTGGGGGAATGTCAGCAAATTCATCATTCTCAGGGAACTTGGCCTCTTCCTTTTCTGAAATTCCAAATTGATCGCATAGTTGCTGAAATGAGCTAAAAGAAAGTTCTGTCTCATGCCTTTCGCGAGGTATATTGGAAAGTGGACCGGTCGTAGGAAAGTTATGATTGACATTCACTCTAGGGGCAGTAGTTTTGGTAACTTGGTCAGAACCTCCAACTTCACCAGACATAGTTCCTTCCTTGGGATTCTGGCGTGACTTATGACGAGTTAGCATTTCTACATGAATGATTATGTCACTACGAATTAGTGCTACCAAAAGGTTCAGTGATCAATAAAAACTTTGGCATCAAGATAGATCAAGCATGACCAAAATGGTAGAGGTCATACATGTCTAAACAAAGCAAGGGCATGCATGACCGACTCCTACAGAGTCAAGTAAGAACGACCCGACCAAGTTTAAACGTGATCGACCTAAACCTAGCTGACCACACACGACCCATGACCAGTCATTTATGAAGGGTTCTGACTCGGTCGTGCATGTACAACCAAAGCCCGGTTGTTCATACCCCACTAACCCTGGTCGCGCGTGATCAGTTCACATCGTTCGCGCATGCTTGACTCAAGGCGGTCGCTCATACTCAACCAAAGCGGGCTTGTTCGTAACTGACCCCATATAAGAGTCTATCAAGAACAACCCTTGCCAAGTTGGACTTGAGCGATCACAGAGGTCGAACAAGAGTGCCAAATGACTGTAAGACCGAAAGCTTCTATTAGGGATTGCGGAAAGGATCATTAAGGAAAAACAAACACTAGAGGGGGTGAATAGTGTTTGTGAGAATTTAAACAAATTAAAAACTTATGTGAATAACAGAACGAATCAAACTTTAATGACCCGCATTGGCTGAGGTATTATAATTAATTTATTTAATTATATAAATAGTGATTTAGTGAATTAAATGGTCGTGGAATCAAATAATGATGAATATTTAATTAAAATAATAAATTAAATAATATATTTAATTCTGAAATAATCAGAATTGGCTGAAATGGTGATATGGTGTGAACTGGATCATTTGTGATATTTAATTCAGTTTAGAATTGAATTAGAATAACGAATATATTATTTGAACGACAGTTTGAACTTAGAGTTATAATATAATTAAAATCGAGCTCGAAATGGCGCTGCAGTTCGTAAATTGGCGATTCGAACTTCAACCGAATGTACAGGATTCGTTTTAAGCCGGATTTCAGTGAAACAAGAAACGTGTGGAGTTGGTGGAGTATATCTTTCTAGTGGAAGAGAAAAATCGGGATTTCGTCATGTAGATTTTGATTCACGTCCAAATCAAATTTCAGAAAAGTCGCTGTGGAATTCCTTTATAATTTATAAAGCAATTATTTATATTTTAAAAAGAAATTTCAATATAAATCGAATATCGGGTTGACCCAGATTTGAAATATCAAGTTAGAAATTCATATAGGAATATTCTAGAGCTGTATGATATTCTGTTGTGAATATATACGATAATATAAATTTATTTGTATTTAATTCAATTATATTTAAATATATTTATATATTTAAATGGTTGCAAACGAAGTAGGAATTCGACGAAACTAATTTTGTTGGATCCGCAATGTCAAATAGTTGTTAGATTTCCAGTTTCGTGATTTTCAGTATGTGGCCGTACCAATTTTTAGAGTGGAAAACTGTCAGTATTTTAACGGTTAAAAATACATTGTGTGAGCATACGAAGTCGAAATTCGACGAAACCAATTTCGTTGGGCCTGCAATGTCGAACTCTAGCTATATGACCAGTTTGGTGATTTTTGGAGATCGTATGTGGTCGCTGGGATTTTTAGAAGGCAGATACAAGGAGAAAATCAATAAAATAAAATAGAAAAATCAAATAGAAAAATATCCCAACATTTTTCCTGGCCAGATGGAAGGCCACGCGACATCCTTCTACAACCACAAACTCTACCTACCAACATAAGCTTATATAAGCCGTATAAACCATCACAGCAAGGAAATTTCAAAAGTAGAAAAATCCAAACAATACAAAGAAAATCTCAAAAATCCTAATCTATATATACGAATTCGCGAGTGGATTCTCTTCATCCCAGCATGGTTTTTATTTGGCTCGAGCTCGTTTTCGTGTCACAGGAAAACCCAGCGTTAGCCTAGGGTTTAATTTTTGGTGAATCCAGACACCGGATCTCGAATTTGAGTTTGGTTTTGGAGTGAGGAGATCGAACATCATCAGGTAGCAAGCTTTTGTGGATTTTGGTTGTAATAAGGTTCGGTGGTTTTCAAGGGGGCGACGGGCACTGCTGTTCGACGGATCTTCTAGGAGGAGCTCGAGTTGACGGGTATTAGTACGGATAGATAGAGAGGGAGATGAGGAGTTCAGTGGTATATTTCGTTTAGGTTTTAATCAAGTAATGAGGGAGGTTGTTCGGTTTGAAATTCTGGAAATGGTGGAGGATCGAAACCTAGAGCTCGCGATAACTGATTTGGGGGAGAAGCAATGTTGTGGGTTGGGTTTTAATACAAGGGTACGGGCTAAAAGAAGGGAGTGGGCCAGAATTTAAAGGGTAAAGCCCAATTTGTTTATAAAGGAAATTTAATTAAGTTTAATTCAAATTGTACAAAGCTTCTATATTGTATAACTTGATCATACGATATCAGATTGATGAACCGTAAATTGCGTTGGGATCGTATGGACGGTGGCTACGCACTGGGACTGACTGGAAGTGGATCGGTGCTCGTTTGAATTTGTGGTGAAATAAATTCTTTAGTTCAAATCAAACGTAACAATTTATCGTTCTTTAACGATGAACTGCCAAAGTGAGTAACTCTGAATAGTTTATAATTTCATGTTGTATTTTTAGAACTGTTAAATATTGGCTGATTGACTGTGTGTTGACTGTTCGATTGAACTGCTATTCAGTTAGTTGAATTTCTATATTGATTCTGTTTAACAGAATATATCATATGGAACTGAAAGTGATGTTATCTATATTGTTTAACATCTGTGATGCTGTGAAACAGGTTGGAGGAATCCAATTGGATTCCTCAACATTTATTTTACTGTGATTCATATATTGTGATATATGATGTGATATATAATATGTTGTTGATTATGTGAGTTTGGACGATAGTTATCGTGGTTATATGGTATGTTAAATACCATAAGGAATACTGGATGTGGAAAAGGGGATTTTCAAAGTGTATTTTGAAATGAATTATTTATATAAAATCGATGGATTTTATATAGAAAAGGAAAAGGATTTTTATAAAAGAAAATATTTATAAAATCGAAGGATAAGTTAGAATAAAAGGAAATATTATTGGTTAGAATAAATAGAAAAGATAAAAGAAATATTTATTTGTTAAATAAATAGAATTGAAAAGGGAATAATTATTTGTTAAGTAAACAAATAGAAAAGGAGTTAATTCATAGGAGTTAATCGAATAGAGTTATCAGTTAGAGTTAACCAATTAAAGTAGATTTAACCAATAGAGTAATTAAATAGAGTTAATCGAATTAGAATAATTCGAATAAAGTTAAAGGAATTATCGATTATTAGTTAATCGAAAGAGTTATCGATTATAGTTTAATCGAAAGGAGTTAATCGATGTTAGTTTAATCGAAAGGAGTTAATCGATGTTAGTTTAATCGAAAAGAGTTAATCAATTAGAGTTAATCAATAAGAGTTAATCAGTTAGAGTTAGTCAATTAGAGTTAATCAGTTAGAGTTAATCAATTAGAGTAAACCAGTTAGAGTTAGACCAGTTAGAGTTAATCAGTTAGAGTAAATCGATTTAGTTAAATCGAACTAGAGTTATTCAAATGGAGTTTATCGAATATTAGTTTATTCGAATAGAGTTAAAGGAAAGGAATTATCGATTATTAGTTAATCGAAAGAGTTATCGATTATAGTTTAATCGAAAAGAGTTATCGATTTGTTTAATCGAAGTGAGTTATAGAATATTGGTTATTCGAAGGAGTTAATCGAATTTAGTTATTCAAATAGAGTTAATCGAATATGGTATTCGAAATTTCGTCAATCGAATATGTTATTCGAAAGGGGTTAGTCGAGCCGAGTTAGTTGAACAGAGTTAATCAAACAGAGTTAATCGATAGAGTTAAATCGAATAGGAGTAAATAAATTAGTTGTCGTTATATTATTCGAGTTAGGAAATAAAAGTCATATTGAAGATAATATATTTCGGATACAGGGGATTATAACACCATTGTTATAATCACGTAAACTTGTAAAAGAAGGGGGTTCATAAATAGAATCCGAGAGTTCGTAAGGAAGTGAGTAGAGTTAAAAAGGTGAATCTTATCTATTTCGAGATTTGAAAGGTGGTTCAGTTAAGGTCTGAGAGGTAGCTATACCCCAACTTGATTGACTGCATTTTAAATTAAGAAATGGTTAAGGTTCGGCAGTAAAGGATGATTAAGTGAATTTAGTAATTAAAGGAAATGGTTTGAGTTGGCATCGCGATGGTTTGTTTAAACATCCATCTAAGTCCAATGAAGGAGTTTTGGAAATGTTTTCCAACTAAGAACCAAAAACGTTCTCTGATATAGAAAACAAGAAATGGAAATGTTTTCCAATGGTAATAACATATATTTTCTAAATTTAGAAAATAGGAAATGTTGAATATAGGGAAACGGGAGATAAGTAAATAAATGAAATAAAGAGATAAATGTTAAATGATGTTTGATCGATATAATTTCCCTTTGGAAATGATATCATTGTTTGCACACGTGTTTTTCTTCGATAGTTAAATCACAGACTATCGAAGTTTTGACCATTTTAACGTTGTTAATATGGAGAGACCGGTTGGATTATTATCCAAAGAACCACTCTGTATTGGCATAAGCGTTGCGAATCATATATGCCAAAGATAATTGAAGACGGAGTAAAATGCAAGGGCTGTTGTATAGATCTTAGATAATAGTGCCTAAGATGGATATACCGAATAGTGCCTTCGGTTCATCCTATTCCTGGATGACTTGTATAGACGGATGTCTGACAGAGTATTTCCAGACGATCACGTATATTGATTTCTCCAACCGTACCAAGAGTGGAAGCGGAGAAGGAAACTTCTTTTAGCTAACACATAATGTATGGTTGAGGACATCAATCGGTGATTTGATGGATTTGACGATGTGGCATTCAAAGTGAATCTGGTGTGATGATAAAGCGTAGCTTCTAGCCTCACATCCGGTAAATGACAGAAATCGGGTATGCAACATGGCTAAGTCGGTCGCACCAAAGTAGGGTGTATAATCACCTGATCTAGAGTTTCATTTGTTTCTAAAAATCTATTGTCGATACTGTCCCATTCGGGAAACGGTTGCTGATCCCAACCGTTGGTGATATACATTCGATACACTCAAGCGAAATGAGTGGTCGATCATGTGTGGCCGGGTTGCAAGATGTTCTTGTTGAACCCAGTGTATTCCTCTCTAGAGGTACACTAGCGAAAGGTGGTTACATACCTTGTCATAGTTGGAAATCCATTACCCAATACGTGCTTGCGGTTTTGATTGTATACTATATATGTAGAACGTGAGATGAAAGCGTTTCTGCTAGATGATTATTATATTGTGGTTGATAGACATTATTATAATATCAAAAGGTTTTGATATAAAGATAATTTGGATTCTCATAAGGGAAAAACCCGTTCCGTTATACGGCGTGGTCTTATGAGATATCGTTTACTTGTTCAAACTATTTTAAACTGTTTTACTCATACTAGTCTCGTGACTGACCCGGAGTTTATTTTGTTGTTTTCCCTAAACTCTTAGGTGCCCAATTTTGTACGGGCAGTCAAGTAGTCAGGATTTACCGATATACTGGAAGAGCTTGGAGTAGGAGGCTTCAGGATTATATAGCTATAGTTATTTCCGCTGTGTTGTAAGTGTTGTACTTTGATAATGATGTGTATTCAAGTACAGATGTATATTTCAAGTTATGTTATATATATTATATGTTATTCGTTCCGTTGTGAGGTTCGTGTTACTCTGATGTTGTGTTCTTCTTCTTCTTCTATTCTAAGTTTCTATCTTATCTTTCCTCACCCTCTAATTTCTTTCTATTAATTTCCTGGTTTTCAGTGCAATTTGGGGTTGGACTTGTGTTATTTAGTCAGCTCAAATTGGACCGGATTTTCCGGTCATTGCAATTGGTATCAGAGCTTAAGTTAAGTGAATTACCTTGGCTCTATGGCGTAACTCAGTAGAGATGGGTTAGTAATACCCTAGATTGAGTGTATGTATACGAGTGAACGGATTTGTTATTGATAAATTTTTTATTGTGGAGATTTATTGGTTGAGTCGTTTATGGGTTCTGGTTGATCAGTTTGATCCACTGTATCGGTAGGAGTTTATAAACACTCGAATACGATGGGTCGACACGATATGTTTTGAAAAGATGGTAAATTAAAATAAGTTTACCCAAGGTATATCATGATATAAAGAAGATATATATATATCAAAATTATAATATAATGGATATATTGGTTGTTATTATAATCGAGTAAGATTATAAATTAAATGGTTATGTAAATAACCAATCAAAATTCATATAAGTGAAATACGTGAAACCAGATGAGTTAAATTTGAAATTTTAAACCAGAAATTGAATTAAAATTCTGGAAAATTGGATAAGTGTATGTAAATGGATTTGGATTAAAAATAAGGAAAATTTAAGATCCTGGGAGATTTTAAATTATTTTACAAGCAGTGTGAATTATATTTTGAAATGAATTTCAAAGTGGAAATGTTTAGAAATGGTTTTATAGTATTGAACTCACTTCGATCGCTGGAAAATAGATTCTGATGATGATAGCTGCATCATCAGTATTCATTTTCGAGTTGTAAGTGATGAATTACTACCAGAGATACTGTTTTGAATTTTTTTTTTGGGAAAGACAAGTTGCGTTGAATTTCAAAATGGGATTTATAATATAGAATTGAATATAGAATTTGAATAAAGAGAATTCAAATAGAATTGAATATAGAAATTCAAAGGGAGTATGAATATATGAAATTCAATGGAATTTAAATAGAGTTTGAATATAGAAATTCAAACTGAATTTGAATATAGAATTTGAATGGAATTCAAATATAGGATTTGAATATATAGAATTTGAATGGAATTCAAATATAGAATTTGAATATATGGAATTTGAATAGAATTTGAATGGAATTTAAAATATAGAATTTGAATATATAGAATTTGAATAAAATTTGAATAGAAATTGAATAGAATAAACTAAGTCGAAGAGGAATTAGTTAATCGAGTTTTGAATTTGAAGTTGAACTTTGAAAGGTGAGTTGGATTCGTAAATGGATATTCGAAATCAAATATAGAACTTAAATTTGAAATTTGGATTCAAATTAGTTAATAAGCAAGTTAAAATATATTTGAACATGTCATGTTCAAATATAAAAGTGAAATAGACTAAAGAGTTAATTAACAAATTAATTAATGAATTGAGTAAAAACGACCAGGTATAGTTAAAATAGATTGGGCAGGTATAAATATACATGAGATAGGTATGGATAAGGTATGAAGGTATATAAATAGAATGATTGACGAAAAGGTATGTATTTAATCCATATATGAGATTTTATGCGCCGTATCGGCTAGCAGCTTGGTTTTTTCTTTTTCTTTTGGATCGGTGAGGGCCATGGGAGGCTAATTGAAATTTCCCGATGCTCCTGGTACAAAGGAGGTTATGGAGAATTTTTCCGGGAATTTAAGAAGTTAGAATATTTTTAAGATAATTTGATAGTTAGAAATCAACATATCGATATATATATATATATATATATATATATATATATAGAAGTCGATAAGGAAACGAACTTAGAAAAAGAATAGTAAAATCAAAAAGGAAGACTAAGAATAAAATCTAGTAAGAATAGAAAAAGGAAGCGTATACGTGTTTAAAAGTGAATAAGTAGTTGTATGGTATTGATTATTCGAGTAAGTAGTCATATCTGTCTTGACGTTATAAATGTTATTCAGTCAAGGTCTGAGAGGTAGTTATACCCCAACTTGATTGATTTCATTATTAACAAATAAATAGTAAGATTTCAGGCTCGAAGATCAATGTTGAATAAGAGTTAGTTGAATATAGTATTTGGGTTGTCATAACGATGTTTTACACAACATCCGTTTTAACCCAAATAAGTGTAAGCTTGGAAATATAATAAAAAATATTTCCTAAGTATAGAAATAAACAAGATCGGAAAAGAGATAAGAAATTGGAATATATTCCAATTATAAATAGCATATATTTTCTAAAGTTTAGAAAATAAAGGAAGGCGATATTCAGAAATGTTTTCCAAATAACATAAAAGGCCAATATGGTTATTGAAAATATTTGGTTAAAAAATATCAATAAAGAAATAGAGAAGTGATTTAACTAATGGAATATTAATTAAGGGCTCAGTGACATGTTCAAATGGAAAATTCGATTTTTGAAAAGAGTAAACTGTTTGAAAACTCCTAGGGAAAGACTGTTTGAATTAAAAACAAATTTAACAGAAATTTGTGAAAGCAAATTTGAATTAAAGTAAAGCCAGTAAAGTGGTAACTGAGATTGAATTAGAATGATATCAAGACAAATTGGATTGTGAGATTCAAATTTGAAGTGTTATGTGACAATCAAGTTAAGAGTTGGGAATCGAGAAGAAACTCGAGTTGAAATGATATTTGGCTCGGATATAAACGAATGGTGGTGTTGTGGATAAAAGAAGATTGGAATTTGATTGGGATAACATTGGTATATGCTGAGTTGATAGCATATGGAAGTGATAGAGTTGATATGCCGACAAAAGGTACAAGTTTATATTTCTATTGGATATAAGATTTATGAGCCGAATTGGCAAGCCGCTTGGCTGTTCGATTTTCTTTTGGGATGGAGAAGGCCCAGAGAGGCGAGTTGGAGTTTGACCTATTGACCAGTAAAAGGAAGTGCTAGCGAAATTTTTCAAAAAGTTAAGGTGTTAGAAAATTTTCGTTGATAAGAATTAATTAATAATTTAATTGAAATTAAATTGGTTCAGTTGAAACTGAAGTTAAGAAGTGAACAAATATGTTCTAACCAGTCGATAGGGTCGTTCTCTACCTTAGCAATTTCGAGGACGAAATTATTTTAAGTGGGGAAGAATGTAATGACCCGCCTTGGCAGAGGTATTATAATTAATTTATTTAATTATATAAATAGTGATATAGTGAATTAAATGGTCGTGGAATTAAATAATGATGAATATTTAATTAAAATAATAAATTAAATAATATATTTAATTCTGAAATAATCAGAATTGGCTGAAATGGCGATATGGTGTGAACTGGATCATCTGTGATATTTAATTCAGTTTAGAATTGAATTAGAATAACGAATATATTATTTGAACGAGAGTTTGAACGTAGAGTTATAATATAATTAAAATCGAGCTCAAAATGGCGCTGCAGTTCGTAAATTGGCGATTCGAACTTCAACTGAATGTACATGATTCGTTTTAAGTCGGATTTCTGTGAAACAAGAAACGTGTGGAGCTGGTGGAATATATCTTTCTAGTGGAAGAGAAAAATCGGGATTTCGTCGTGTAGATTTTGATTCGCGTCCAAATCAAATTTCAGAAAAGTCGCTGTGGAATTCCTTTATAATTCATAAAGGAATTATTTATATTTTAAAAAAAAAATCAATATAAATCGAATATCGGGTTGACCCAGATTTGAAATATCAAGTTATAAATTCATATACGAATATTCTAGAGCTGTATGATATTCTGTTGTGTATATATACGATAATATAAATTTATTTGTATTTAATTCAATTATATTTAAATATATTTATATATTTAAATGGGTCATCCAGAGTTTTAAAAATAGCCACTTTTGCAAACGAAGTCGGAATTCGACGAAACTAATTTTGTTGGATCCGCAATGTCAAATAGTGTTAGATTTCCAGTTTCGTGATTTTTAGAGTCAGTATGTGGCCGTACCGATTTTTAAAGTGGAAAACTATCAGTATTTTGACGGTTAAAAATACACTGTTTGAGCATACAAAGTCGAAATTCGACGAAACCAGTTTCATTGGGTCCGCAATGTCGAACTCTAGCTATATGACCAGTTTGGTGATTTTTGGAGATCGTATGTGGTCGCTGGGATTTTTAGAAGGCAGATACAAGGAGAAAATCAATAAAATAAAATAGAAAAATCAAATAGAAAAATATCCCAACATTTTTCCTGGCCAGATGGAAGGCCACGCGACATCCTTCTACAGCCACAAACTCTACCTACCAACATGAGCTTATATAAGCCGTATAAACCATCACAGCTAGGAAATTTCAAAAGTAGGAAAATCCAAACAATACAAAGAAAATCTCTAAAATCCTAATCTATATATATACGAATTCGCGAGTGAATTCTCTTCATCCCAGCATGGTTTTTATTTGGCTCGAGCTCGTTTTCGTGTCACAGGAAAACCCAGCGTTAGCCTAGGGTTTGAATTTTTGGTGAATCCAGACACCGGATCTCGAATTTGAGTTTGGTTTTGGAGTGAGGAGATCGAACATCATCAGGTAACAAGCTTTTGTGGATTTTGGTTGTAATAAGGTTCGGTGGTTTTCAAGGGGGCGATGGGCACTGCTGTTTGACGGATCTGCTAAGAGGAGCTCGAGTTGACGGGTATTAGTACGGATAGATAGAGAGGGAGATGAGGAGTTCAGTGGTATATTTCGTTTGGGTTTTAATCAGGTAATGAAGGAGGTTGTTCGGTTTGAAATTATGGAAATGGTGGAGGATCGAAACCTGGAGCTCGCGATAACTGATTTGGGGGAGAAGCAATGTTGTGGGTTGGGTTTTAATACAAGGGTATGGGCTAAAAGAAGGGAGTGGGCCAGAATTTAAAGGGTAAAGCCCAATTTGTTTATAAAGGAAATTTAATTAAGTTTAATTCAAATTGTACAAAGCTTATATATTCTATAACTTGATCATAGGATATCAGATTGACGAACCGTAAGTTGCGTTGGGATCGTATGGACGGTGGCTACGCACTGGGACTGACTGGAAGTGGATCGGTGCTCGTTTGAATTTGTGGTGAAATAAATTGTTTGATTCAAATCAAACGAACAGTTTATCGTTCTTTAACGATGAACTGCCAAAGTGAGTAAATCTCACCAACTCTGAATAGTTTATAATTTCATGTTGTATTTTTAGAACTGTTAAATATTGGTTGATTGACTGTGTGTTGACTGTTTGATTGAACTGCTAGTCAGTTAGTTGAATTTCTATATTGATTCTGTTTAACAGAATATATCATATGGAACTGAAAGTGATGTTATCTATATTGTTTAACATCTGTGATGCAGGGAAAAGGGTTGGAGGAATCCAACTGGATTCCTCAACATTTATTTTACTGTGATTCATATATTGTGATATATGATGTGATATATAATATGTTGTTAATTATGTGTGTTTGGACGATAGTTATCGTTGTTATATGGTATGTTAAATACCATAAGGAATACTGGATGTGGAAAAGGGGATTTTCAAAGTGTATTTTGAAATAAATTATTTATATAAAATCAATGGATTTTATATAGAAAATGAAAAGGATTTTTATAAAAGAAAATATTTATAAAATCGAAGGATAAGTTAGAATAAAAGGAAATATTATTGGTTAGAATAAATAGAAAAGATAAAAGAAATATTTATTTGTTAAATAAATAGAATTGAAAAGGGAATAATTATTTGTTAAGTAAATAAATAGAAAAGGAGTTAATTCATAGGAGTTAATCGAATAGAGTTATCAGTTAGAGTTAACTAGTTAATGTAGAGTTAACCAATAGAGTAATTAAATAGAGTTAATCGAATTAGAATAATTTGAATAAAGTTAAAGGAAAGGAATTATCGATTATTAGTTAATCGAAAGAGTTATCGATTATAGTTTAATCGAAAGGAGTTAATCGATGTTAGTTTAATCGAAAGGAGTTAATCGATGTTAGTTTAATCGAAAAGAGTTAATCAGTTAGAGTTAATCAATAAGAGTTAATCAGTTAGAGTTAGTCAGTTAGAGTTAATCAGTTAGAGTTAATCAATTAGAGTTAACCAGCTAGAGTTAAACCAGTTAGAGTTAATCAGTTAGAGAAAATCGATAGAGTTAAATCGAACTAGAGTTATTCAAATGGAGTTTATCGAATATTAGTTTATTCGAATAGAGTTAAAGGAAAGGAATTATCGATTATTAGTTAATCGAAAGAGTTATCGATTATAGTTTAATCGAAAAGAGTTATCGATTTGTTTAATCGAAGTGAGTTATAGAATATTGGTTATTCAAAGGAGTTAATCGAATTTAGTTATTCAAATAGAGTTAATCGAATATGGTATTCGAAAGTTAGTCAATCGAATACGTTATTCGAAAGGGGTTAGTCAAGCCGAGTTAGTTGAACAGAGTTAATCAAACAGAGTTAATCGATAGAGTTAAATCGAATATGAGTAAATAAATTAGTTATCATTATATTATTCGAGTTAGGAAATAAATTTCATATTAAAGATAATATATTTCAGATACAGGGGATTATAACACCATTGTTATAATCACGTAAACTTGTAAAAGAAGGGGATTCGTAAATAGAATCCGAGAGTTCGTTAGGAAGTGAATAGAGTTAAAAAGGTGAATCTTATCTATTTCGAGATTTGAAAGGTGGTTCAGTTAAGGTCTGAGAGGTAGCTATACCCCAACTTGATTGACTGCATTTTAAATTAAGAAATGGTTAAGGTTCGGCAGTAAAGGATGATTAAGTGAATTTAGTAATTAAAGGAAATGGTTTGAGTTGGCATCGCGATGGTTTGTTTAAACATCCATCTAAGTCCAATGAAGGAGTTTTGGAAATGTTTTCCAACTAAGAACCAAAAACGTTCTCTGATATAGAAAACAAGAAATGGAAATGTTTTCCAATGGTAATAACATATATTTTCTAAATTTAGAAAATAGGAAATGTTGAATATAGGGAAACGGGAGATAAGTAAATAAATGAAATAAAGAGATAAATGTTAAATGATGTTTGATCGATATAATTTCCCTTTGGAAATGATATCATTGTTTGCACACGTGTTTTTCTTCGATAGTTAAATCACAGACTATCGAAGTTTTGACCATTTTAACGTTGTTAATATGGAGAGACCGGTTGGATTATTATCCAAAGAACCACTCTGTATTGGCATAAGCGTTGCGAATCATATATGCCAAAGATAATTGAAGACGGAGTAAAATGCAAGGGCTGTTGTATATATCTTAGATAATAGTGCCTAAGATGGATATACCGAATAGTGCCTTCGGTTCATCCTATTCCTGGATGACTTGTATAGACGGATGTCTGACAGAGTATTTCCAGACGATCACGTATATTGATTTCTCCAACCGTACCAAGAGTGGAAGCGGAGAAGGAAACTTCTTTTAGCTAACACATAATGTATGGTTGAGGACGTCAATCGGTGATTTGATGGATTTGGCGATGTGGCATTCAAACTGAATCTGGTGTGATGATAAAGCGTAGCTTCTAGCCTCACATCCGGTAAATGACAGAAATCGGGCAGGCAGCATGGCTAAGTCGGTCGCACCGAAGTAGGGTGTATAATCACCTGATCTAGAGTTTCATTCATTTCTAAAAATCTATTGTCGATACTATCCCATTTGGGAAATGGTTGCTGATCCCAACCGTTGGTGATATACATTCGATACACTCAAGCGAAATGAGTGGTCGGTCATGTGTGGCCGGGTTGCAAGATGTTCTTGTTGAACCTAGTGTATTCCTCTCTAGAAGTACACTAGCGAAAGGTGGTTCCATACCTTGTCATGGTTGGAAATCCATTACCCAATACGTGCTTGCGGTTTTGATTGTATACTATATATGTAGAACGTGAGATTAAAGCGTTTCTGCTAGATGATTATTATATTGTGGTTGATAGACATTATTATAATATCAAAAGGTTTTGATATAAAGATAATTTGGATTCTCATAAGGGAAAAACCCGTTCCGTTATACGGCGTGGTCTTATGAGATATTGTTTACTTGTTCAAACTGTTTTAAACTATTTTACTCATACCAGTCCCATGACTGACCCGGAGTTTATTTTGTTGTTTTCCCTAAACCCTTGGGTGCCCAATTTTGTACGGGCAGTCAAGTAGTCAGGATTTACCGATATACTGGAAGAGCTTGGAGCAGGAGGCTTCAGGATTATATAGCTATAGTTATTTCAGCTGCGTTGTAAGTGTTGTACTTTGATAATGATTTATATTCAAGTACGGATGTATATTTCAAGTTATGTTATATATATTATATGTTATTCGTTCCGCTGTGAGGTTCGTGTTACTCTGATCTTGTGTTCTTCTTCTTCTATTCTAAGTTTCTATCTTATCTTTCCTCACCCTCTAATTTCTTTCTATTAATTTCCTGGTTTTTAGTGCAATTTGGGGTTGGACTTGTGTTATTTAGTCAGCTTAAATTGGACCGGATTTTCGGGTCATTACACAAACACTACAAACACAATTTCAGACATAGATTCAAACACAGATGCTAAATAAACAGAAATAAAAATGCAGAAAAGGAAAGAATACACCGGATTTTATGTTGGTTCGTATTGCTCCTACGTCCAGTCTCGTAGAACGCTGGATTGCACAGAGTTTTATTACTATTCCAATAGTCAAGTACAACCCCCTTGATTTCACGGCTACAAGAGATACCACCGATTACTACTTACTTGGTTTCACGGATACAACAAAACCACCGATTCCTACTTCCTTAGTTTCACGGCTACAAGGAACACACTGATTCCTACTTTACTCAACCTAAGCAAATACAAACAACTCTATAACTCTTCAATAGCACTTGATTCAGAGAGAGATGAGAAGAGAGTGTAGAGAGAAAAAGTTTGATCAAAACGGAATTGAATTCGGTAGAGTATAAGTGTAGAAATCATAAAAATGATTAAGAATAATTATATAATGAAAGAGAGTGAAAGTGGAGAAGAAGATATGTTTAAAAAATCGAATTCAAGCCCTTTTTATAGTGTGCAAAAGGTTGCAACGTTTCTAAAACGTTTCAAATAGTGAAAAGACACTTCCTTTCAAATTTGAATTTCTTACGGTTATATGTCGACATAGTGTTTTCTACATGTCGACATACTCTAGTATATTTTTGAATTTTAAAACATTTTCAAGTGTTTTGATCTAAGTATAATTCTTGAATAAAAATCTAGTGTTGTAAATTAATATTATAAAGCAGAAAAACATATGAAAACATAAATTTAACTATATAAAGATATTTATAAAATTATAAGGTTTTAAACTATATAAATATAACGTATAAAAACATAAATATATGAAACTTAAGTTTAAAAAAACAAAGATAAATAAAAAAGTAAATTATAAAAGATAAAAAATAGAATAGAGAGAATTGAGGATAGAAAATAGAATTTGAAAATCAGCGTTTGAAAATCAGAATTTGAATATTGAACCTGGAGTGCTATTTAGAGTCTTACATAATCTAGACTTTATAACTATATTAATCTTGAACTCTTGAAATCTTGATTACCCATGAGTCTTGAAATTTGTCTGAATTCTGAGTCTCTCTCATCTTTAAACTGTACAGTCTTTAGTAATATTTCCTATATATAATTGCTACATATATGTGTATATATATATATTCTATACAAAAAGGGTTAGTATATATTTTATAATCAATGATAATTGAAATAAGGTTATTGTCAACAAAACTCCATTCTCCAACAATCTCACCCTTTTTGATGATGACAACCTTAGTTTATAAAATATCATACCTGTATATACCTGTTGGTGACGATCCTTCTAAAACTCCCCCTGTTTGTAAGAATCTTATAAACTATGTCTATATTTTGTAATCCCCCGCTTTGGCATTATCAAAAAGAAACCATAAAGATACTCCGCCTAAATTGTATAACTCTTTGAATAGAACTTAAGTATCTCACCCAGTAAACATGCTAGGCCTTAATCTATTAACTAATCCTAAGTAGAATACTCCCCCTTAGTCTATTCAAACCTATAATATGATGGTTAAATACAAACCAATCCAAGTATTTATAATTACGTATGTTTGTTTGATACAAACCAAATAAAATCACACCAATAGAATTCAAATCAAATCGCACTATACAATATGTCTTAGAATATTTAAACAAATCAATCAAATCATACCAAATAACTAAACGTTTCTTCGTACTTCAACCCAACCATCTTCTCTAACGATAGGAACCTTCTTAATGACTTCCCAATCTTCATCTTCTTTGGTTGGTAGAGCCTTTGCAAGATTATTATATTCATCTTTGAAAAGAGAAGAGATTAGCCGTCGCATTTCATCAAAATGTTTCTCTTGTTGTTCGAACATCTTTATTTGACTTAGTCCTGGATGATGCTGATTCCGTAGAATGATAGAGAGAGTATTCTCGAAAGAATTCAAAGTTTCTTCTAGATTTCCACTAAGATTATGGATAGGATTTGCCATGGATTTGATAAGAAATGAATAAAGAAGGAGTAATGGAATAATGAATTTTTCTGGAAGAAATAACTTAAATAGGGTCTGGAGTTCGTTGGATTTTGAATGGACATGAGTAGTTATTTTAATTTAAAATTTGGAACAATTTGAAAAACTATCAGTTATCTGTCGACATACACTTTTTGCTATGTCGACATATTATAGGGTTATTAAAAAATTTGAAATTTTGAATTCTTTTAAAATATATTATATTATAATTAGATTTATAATTTTTCAGAAACATAAAGATGATTTTTATCATAAATAAAACTCCATTCATTACATGATAGAAAGCAAATACATCCAACTAATCAAGACACACTTTAAATACGAGATTCGAAAGCAAATACAAGGAAATATATAAAGATAGATTAAACTAGATAGCCTAGTTTTCGGATGATGATGAAATTCTAAGCTTTCTTCCTATCTTGACCAAGAATTTAGATATTTTGGAAAGCCTCTTGTTAAGCTTCTTTTGATTGTTGACGATTTCACTTGATTTTGAACAATCATATTATGTAAATATGCTTAGAAGATGGAAACTCAATACTTTCCAAAGAAGATTCTTCTTCTTCTTCGATTTCCATTGGTTCTTGTTCTTGTTGCATTCGAGCTTGTTTGGCTTCGAATGTCTCAAAGGGTTTGAAAGTGAGAGGAATTTGCATGAGATAAATGTTTGATGCGTCAAACACTTTTTTAGGCACAAATTCTTCTCCGTGAAGATCAACATTAAAGTATTTGAAAATACGAGTGAGATAAACACCATAGTAGAGAGTGTTTTCTCTTGTAGATAAATCTATGGGCTTTATTTCATTTAGGATCATTTCGGCCCAATTTATGACATATTCACCCATAATAACAAAAAGAGCCTTTTGGACTTTGAGATTTGGATTGTTGAAATTTTCGAAATGGGGAGTGATGGTATATTGGAGAGAAGGTTGACAATCCTTTCCTTTGGACGAAAGAAGCGATTATTAAATTCCATTGGAGCACCATCATCAAATATGTCGTGAAATATTTCCAAATCTGTTTCGTCGATAGCAAAATTTGAGAAATTCGAGCCCATGCTTCTACAATTTAAAATAGTGCCTATGAGTTCGGCATCGAGAACAATTTGAGTTCCTTTGACACTACTCTGAATTTGATTTTCGTTTACTTCGTAAAATCCGCGATTGATATTTGCATAGAACATCTTAACGAGTTTGGAATCTATAACCAGAACGAAGCTTCATCTTTCAGTAGCCAGGCGGCTAACTGAATCTTCCTACAATCGTCCACTTCAAAGATTCCAAACAGATCCTCCATCTCTTTGAGCCAATTTCTTGCCTCTACAAATGTCTCAGTTCCATTAAATGTCTTTTCTCCCATAGCATGGAAGTCTTTGCAGATCTTAGAGAAATTATCTGCTCGCGGAGTGGGAGGACGAACGATAGGTGCAACTGGGGGAGAAACGTCTGCTTGACCACCGGCAGGTGCCGTGGCCTCTAGATACCGACGGAACCAACCTGTTATCGTAATGCTCTCATGAATATTAGGTTCCCCAGACATGCTGAAAAGAAAAGGAAATGGATTCAAACAAAGGATCGAGAGATGTTACATATGGCTTTGGGGAATATGTTTTTCAAAACACACTTTTCTTTTGAAAATGCTTCCTTTTTAAACCTTTTTGAAAATAATTTTCAAAAACTTTTATCTAATCGGGTAACCTTCAGCTCTGATACCAAGTGTGACACCCCACGACCGTTAATTCACTCATTAAAAGAATGCATTAGATTTCGTGAAGCTTTATAGATAAACAGAAACAAAGACATTACAAGACAGATATAAAATAGTAGCGGAATTTTAAAAACAAACTTTATTATTCATAAAGCATAACATCGTGGTTCAAAAACATCATAGGTCTAAAAATACATAACCCAGTACATCATTAAAATTTCTGTCTTGTACTTAAACATCAGAGTACAATAAATAAAGAAGCATAATTCCCCAAAATACAACATAGCCATAATAGAAAAGATAGGAGCTTGAGCAATACATCTAAGCAACTCCAAGCAAAGCTAAGCAGAATCCTGATCAATCTTGAGTATTCCCACCCTGAGAACCTGGGGGGAGGGGAACGAAAGATAAAGAGGAGGAGACAAAATGGGTCAAACATAAAGTCTGGCGAGTCCAGTTACTTTTAGCAAATAAATAAGTAAAAGTATCATGACAGACATATAAAGTGGATAAGAAAGATAACATTATAATAGGCAGGTATGACAAGATAAACAGGAAAACATGATAGAGTATACTAAGCTTCTCTAATGATTTCTCTGCACTCTGCACCAATACTAGTGTCTTATAACAAGATGATCCCCAACAACTACAAGATGGTAGACTTAGGGATACGTCTGGATGTACACTTGCTACTACCCTAATTGATCGGCTCCCTATTCCGTAGATACCCTGTGTCGGCTCCATAGTAGGGTGTATCACTCCCTAAAATGGCAACCCTTGGTTTCCAGGATGCACAACCATATCTACCGGCACCACGGCGTCTTATTTTCCTCTGTTCGGAACATGCATGCACATGACCTGGTCGGTACGCGCAGCCCACACCGTCCCCTCCCTCCGTTTGGATCTCTTACAATCAACCCAGTAAGCATGCCCCAACTCTGACCTAAGGCGGAGTACTCGTTTGATACCATTATATGGGTTACTAACTGAAACAGGTCCCACACACAAGATGGTGTAAGCTCTCCCCTTTGTCTTGCATCCCCACTAGGATTTACACAGGTTGTTCTTACCTAGCCTTTAATTACATAACCCCAACCAGTTAAGTTTGTGGGCCTATATATATAAATATTACCCACCCAACCCAGTTATACTTAACCCTCCCACTATTTCAACCAAGTTTACTTAACCTCTATTCAAATTGACATATTCACACAATCCCTATGGATTCAACTAGGTTAATATTCAAGTTTATTACCATACATTCATTTATGGTTATAATATGCTAGACCTCCCACATTAAACCTATAACTTGTGGATGCTGGATATGCCGGGTGGGTCCGGGCAGACTTATTCCACAAATCGGGCTTAACCTTGTGTCTTAGCATGTCACGTGTTTATGCACTTAGATCCCTCACATTAGATTCACCACTTGTGGTCACTGGTTATGTCGGGCAGTTCCGGGCAGACTTCCACCACAAGCGTAATCTAACAAATGAGCATTAAACTAGACAGAAGACGAAAGCAAGGATCTAATAAATTTGGGACACATAATGAATGCAACAACCATTAGACTATAATAAGCAAAAATAGAGATGCACTTTAAACACTAAATGCAGTATGATTGGGACGTGCACAAGATTGAACAAACCAAATGCTCAGATCTCAAGTAACATAAGTATACAAACAGTACCAAATCCTGACAATCGAGAATGACTTCACTAACTACCAAACCAACTAATGATAATGAAAGAACATAATATTTTTTTACGAAAGTTGTTTCGGTTACATTACCTTGGACGATGTCGTGGTTGTGGAGTCCATGGCTATGACATTGATGATGTATTGCGTCTTAAAGCTGGAACCTTTAGTAATGTGAACACTGGCACTGGGACCATCGACGGCTTTGTAATCGATCATTATAAGTCTTTGTTTAAGATATATGACCAAGTCGTTGGCGAACACGATCCATAAGGGCTCCGGTTAAATGACGGCATGCCATTGTGTGCCTGGTTTAGGTCCGTGACATCATCAAATTGATGACTATGTAGATTTAGCCCTTTTTACTACTACCTTGAGCTCGTTGACTGAATCCCTTATTACAAGCTGCCAGGATTTGGCGGTTTCTAGCCCGATCTAGTTTGCATCGCCAGCAACAATCGATATGGTTTAGTGCACGACGTGGCCCATGGTGGATCGGTAGAAGATTCCTTCCTGTCACGTTGCTTCTCAATGATCTAGAAAATATATGTTATAACTAGTTATGAATAAATAACATAATGTAAAATATCATGATTAATTTTGATCATCAAATAAGGTGACTTACCTCCAAATGTATCATTGAAAGTGGATGTTTCTCTCCAAGATCTGTATTATAGGCAACATCATCGGTGACATGCGCCTCTGATGCTCTTTGCTTCCAGTACTCATCATTAATAGTGGCAGTGTGAGAAAATCCATGTCCAACTTGAGCGCTCCTAGTGAAATATCGTAATAACCAATAAAGTCAATAAATAACACAAAAGACAAGTTACTCTAAGATGTTGAAACCTTAGACCAAAAAACCAGAACCTTCAAATAATCTAGACAATAATATAGAAGGGGATTTCTAGTTTTTCAAACACAACCCTTAATACTTTGGTCTTAACATTTGAGCAAGCATATTTTTTTTAATATAAGTAGCTAGAGATTTATGTACAGGCATAAAATTTCCATTAGAACAATAATCAAAATATAACAAGATGGCATTAATAAAGAAACCACTAATATATTAGTTCATGAATAAATGAACAGCCAAAAAGGTTGCTTAACTCCCTACTATTAAAGGGTTTTTGTGACACCCCACCTCCGCTAGGGTCACTCGCAAAGGAATGCACTAGCTTTAGAGGGGTATTATTGGTAAACATGTACAGAAATATTACAAGATAGAACATATATATATATATATATATATATATATAACAGCGGAAGTAAAACAAATTTCATTACCTTATAAAATAAGGTCTAAAAGCCTTTTACATCGAAATACATCAAAACCTGTCTTGCAATAATAAAGAAGCATAAAACCATTTCATAAATTATTCCCCAAGTAAAATAGTAAAGTAGCCATAGCCAAGAGAAGTCCAAGCCATGCGTGATGACCTTCAAACAAAAGAAGTCCAAACTAACATTAGCATTTCCTCCCTGTAACCTGGGGGGGAAACGAAAGACAAGAGGCGAAACAAAACGGGGTCAGTCATAAAGACTGGTAAGCCCTATCTACTATCAGTATATAAACTAGTAAAGTAAACTGGCATGAGGAACTGAGATGAACATAAGTATGATGACAAGATAGATAAGCTAAACCAAAATAACAGGATGAACTACGGTACCAAAATAAACGAGTGTGTCATGATAAACTACGGTGTCAAGATAAATCAAGGTACCACATCGTCAGGTTTCTATCAAGTATACTATCCCAAGGTATTTATCATGTATAACATCCTAAGGTATATATCATGTATATTTGCTCTGCACCCCTCGTACTAGTATCCCAACCCGCGTCATGTGTTAACTATGAATGTCCCTTTCCCAACGCCACGTAATGGTCCATGTCAACCTAATATATAGCATACGTAGGTTTTCCCAACTCGTATGTTTCTTTCCATGTATAAGTTTAGTCCTTTGCCGTAGGCCATACGGGCTTTCCCATGTAAACGTCTTATCCTTGAAGTTATTTTGGACTGCTACCCTTGATCTAGTTATGTTTTCTTACCATGAACTATCGCGTGTCCACTTAGGATTTATGCCACCTAGGACCACTAGGGATTATGCTACCTAATGAACGTTTCTGTGTCTCGGTTTGGGTTCAGCCACCTAGGGCCACTAGGGATTATGCCACCCGTCAACCGCGCCCTTTATCCCACGTACGTATCGTGAATCGTTTTCCATGTCTAGATGCACATGTTCCTCAATGTGCCATCCGAGTTACGTGCCAGGGCAAATCAAGAAATACGGGACTCGGTCGGGAGCTTTAAGTCGTCTGCTGATGCAGATATCAAGGTCTGTTTTTGTACCCGTGGCTATGGTCCCACGTGACCCCTCCCTCAACTACTGAAAGGCAATCCAAGAAAAATCATGTATGAGAACTACACTAAGGCCCATCGATGCCCACTTCCAGATAGCCAACCTCACCCATAACTTGATAGCTAGTATATGGTCTTTTGGGAGTTCCCTGCCTTTCCGTACGTACACGATTGACTAAAGATGGTAGGTAGTCGGCGACATGCTATCCCGGGGCAAAATCAAGTATCGTCGACTCCACGCTAATCCATCCCAGTCTTTAGGTCGCTCGCATAGCAACCAAGGCATACTCTTGGCTCTTCTACCGCAGACCTTAACCCCTGTGAGGCCGGGTTTCATGGACCACTCGCCACCTCACAGAGGGATACCAAGAGTACCCTCACGTTCCCCGAAGCTTTCACTTCGTCACCCAGTTCGCTGGAGCTTTTATCCTAGTCAGATAACTTGCTCCTCCTCGTATACTAAGCGATGACCTACCGTACCAGGTTACTCATCTCTTTATGAACTAGTCCCATGTCCTTAGCTAAGAATTATTACTTAGTTACCCTTAACTAAGGTTTACCACTTAGCCCCTCTTTCTGCTATCCTTGTTAACTACGATTTCCAACCTAGTCCTTTGAGCTAGGGTTTTGTCAAATGGGTTAAGTGTTGTTATCCAAGTTCGTGACTTGACCCGCCTACAAATCATGTCAAGATTGGATAAGTACTCAAGTTCAAGGCTTAGCCATACAAGTTGGTTAAGTGTACCAAGAAGCTCATGACTTAACCCTATAAAGTCAAATTGGTTAAGTATTTATTTGCCTTCACCCTATCAGATTTTCATGTTAGATTGATTAAGCATGGATTATCTTAATCCCATCAGATTATCGAGTCGGATTGGTTAAGTATGGGTTAGCTTAACCCCATCCACTAATCGTATTACAATGGTTAAGCCTAATCTTAAAAGGTCTTGTGACTTAACCCTTATCAGGTCCACCTATTAGATTGGTTAAGTATAGGTTACTTAACCTCATCAAATCATCACGTATAATTGGTTAGGTATAAGTTACTTAACCCCATTAAATTATCATGTTAAATTGGTTAAGTATTGGTTACTTAACCCCATTGAATAACCAAGTTTAGATTGGTTAAGTGTTTAACTTAACCCCATCGAATTCCCGTGTTTAGATTAGTTAAGTATAGATTACTTAACCCCATCTAATTACCGTGTTTAGATTAGTTAAGTCTTAGTTACTTAACCCCATCTAATTACCGTGTTTAGATTAGTTAAGTCTTAGTTACTTAACCCCATCTAATTACCGTGTTTAGATTAGTTAAGCGTAAATTACTTAACCCCATCCCCTAACTGTCTTGTATGGTTAAGTGTCATTAAGAAATCAAGCCCGGTCCCACTTAACCTACCCATTTGTGTCATATCGGTTAAGTGTCATTAGTCAAATTTACTTAACCTTATCATGTGGCATCAATTTAATTAATGCACTCTCAACCTCTCACATTAGACTTTGTTGTGGTTACTAGTTAAGCCGGGCGGGTCCGGGTAGATTTACACCACAACCTAGTCTAACCTCGGGTCTTAAGCGCGACATGACCAACTTCTCACATTGGATCCTATTGTTTGTAGCCACTAGTTAAGCCGGGCGGGTCCGGGTAGATTTATGCTACAAACTCAACCCAACCTCGAGTTGGCCATTTTCATGTTTGGTCTAGTGTCTTGTTACACTTACAACCCATACGTGTCAAGTTTCCAAGTCTCATGCTCATAGCCAAAGTTACATGTTGTCACGTTTATACCAACTTACCCAAATCATGTTTCATGTCATTAAAGTTTCCCCATAACCTAACCCCAACGCTTTTAAACTCGCATATACATTCACAACAACGCATAATGGATTTAAAGAAGGAACTTGACAAAGGCATGACAAAAAGGGTATAAGGCCACAGTTAAACATGGTGGAAATGAGGCATAAATGTGCTCACAAACTTGCATGTTACATTGTCAAGCCTCAAAAACATGCATAACATTCAAACTTGGCAAATAGGTGATACATGGTCATAGATGACATGAAATGATGACAAGTAACTCGCATATAACATCACATAAGGGTTATGACTTCATATGCAAGTTAACCTAAAGGTTATGAGGGTTCTCATGTTGCATAATGCAACATTTCAACATAAAGGTTATAGCTTTTAACCCACAAGATCAAGGTAATGACTTTATAGACTTGCATAACATGATAGCATGTATCATACTTAATGATCAAACCCAAACTTGCAACATTCATTTAACTTTATAGTTAATATCTAAGAGTAGGAGGGGGCTTACGATGCTATGAAGGCACAAATCAACATATAAAACAAAGATTGAGACGAAGCCATTCATGCTATCACCCAAAAACCCCAAAAGAACAAGCTCCAAATGAAACCCTTGAGCAAATATCAATAAAAATCCTTGCTTTGAAGAAGAAAGGTTTCAACTTTGGCTTTGAATGAAGCTTATGAGCTCTCATGCAAGATCCTTGCTTTTTGGTCAAGAAAAGGTTGCAACTTTGGCTAGAATGCAACTTATGAACTCTCATACAAACATGAAATCACTCAAATGATCATAGAATCTCTCATGAATGGAGAAAAGAGGCTCCTTTACTTTGAAACTAGCTTAGAACACTTAAGCTATCATGAAGAAGAAGATAGAGGCCATGGGTTGAAGTGGAGGCCATGATGAGGAATCATTTTGGCATAGTTTAGTTGTAGGATCAATTTATGAGGGTTTTAGGAGAGGGTTAGGGGTCTTTTTGTAGAAGACTAGGATAGTTTTAGCCATAGGATAAACCCTAGAACCAATCCTAGCCTTTAAAGCATGTCTTGGGGAAGAAGTCACATGTAGGAACCATTTAGGGCCTTTAGATTAAAGCTGAACCATGAGAACCATTCAAATGCAAAATCTGCATTCGAGCGAATCGGCCCACAGGTTGACAGTCAAACACCCTGGATTAACCCCTAGTCGACCCAGCGGGCTCGGGTCGACCTCAAAAATTGGCCGGTTCGGTTATTCCCCTCTCCCAATTCGCTGTTTTGAACATTTTTGCATATTTATTTATTAAATTTTCAATTATATATATATATATATCAATATATATATATTTCTCTGCGCAACCCATTTCACTTAATTAAGTATACTTTAATTTGTGAATTTTTTTATGTTCAAATTACGGGGTGTTACATTATCCCTTCCTTAAAGGATTTCATCCCTGAAATCTCTATGTCAAGAAGAACGTATCCTACCAACCAAACAACCATCTACTCAAACCATCAAACACTGGCATCATTGTCCTTAGACGATTTCTAATGCCATATGAGCATATGCATAACGTGTGTGTCTATGCTCCTTAGCTAATGCTAATGATCAGGCCTGAATGATCGTTCTAATGCAAAATATGTTTAGTGCCATGAGTCCAACATGTATGCGAATAGTCCTAGTCATATAAGTACTATATGCGTGCACAAACATTCATTCATATGCAACATCCGCATGATAATACATTCAATTTCATCCATAAACAAGTATAAATACTCGTGCATATGCAACATGAAACGTGACCGCGTCAATCTAGTATCTAATGTGTATTCGCGCATCCACGAGCAACCACTTGCAACCATTTGCAACCATATCAATCATAACATGTTTCAAATACATGTTTACATCCATAGAGTTCTATCTAAGGTTCCCAATATAAGATCGAGGAGATAAACAAGACAAACTCCATACGGGGTTTGTAACAGAAATAGGACCGAGAGGATATCCACCAAGCGATAGCATGCAAGTAAGCTCTACAGGTGAACCAAGGATCAAAGATACACTCTTAAAAAGAGACATGATGCGCGCGTCTGATCCGCATTTCCACGAACTTAATTCCATTGTGCCTTGACCGCCTTTGACTTCATGGTTTCGTAGCTCCTTGATTCCTATTTCCAAGGTATGAGTCGGAACTCTTTTCACTGTCGCCTCTCGTTCCACTTTCATTTATTCTTTCCCTAGTATACTTGGCTCAACCATATCTACGTACTCATGCAAGCTCTCCAAAATTCACTAGTGAATTCTGGATCTCGTTTACCAATGCCAATTTATGTTACCACGTGCACTTACTAGGGTGATTCCTATAACCCATGCTTAAGCGGAATGAACCATCCGTCTTATTGGCGGACGTTACCCGATTGGATCAGAGATTTCCGATAAATGCATCAAGAGATTCTAGGTAACTAACCATGACAGAACCTAAAAGGTTACACGAGACTTCGAAGGTATTACCAAAGCAAGCCAAGAGTCTGACTGCCCTCTTTTCAAAACCGAGAATGGTATCCCTTACTGGATAACCACTTTACCCCTAGAATCCATCCATAGCTCAACAATAGAAGTATTGCTTCTAATCTCAACACTTGGCATAGACGTTCTCAAATCCAACAAGTCATGAATAAATGGACCGACTCTCCAACCAGATTTTGGGACAAAAACTGGGATCCTCTACCATGCTAGTACTAAGGTGCAGAGACTCAACTATCCAAGCAGACTTAAATGATACGATGGTCAAGACAAAGTCTGGATGGGATGATAGAAAAGAACGACTAAACCTTTACCAGAAATGGTACCATTTCTTTTAGGAACCCTAGAAATGGGAGCGTACAATTGCCCTCTCCGATGATCTTGTACTTGTCCTCCTTGATGGACTAAGCCATAGCAACAGTTGCTTATCCTTAAGCTCGCGTCCTTTATCCTTGTTCTTATTATCCCTTCTTATAACTTCGGTAAACGGTCTCTCGAGAACTTCCTCCATCGCACGGGAAAACACTTACGTAGCTAGACAAGGATTAGTCGTAGTTAAAACTACTATGACTCCAGATGGAGGAAAGAAAGGGAAAAGAGATTCGATCAAGGGAACAAAGGATAGTGCTAATGGCTTTTGGGGAATAGCCTTTAAAAACTTTTCTTGAAAAATGCTTCTTTGTAAACGGTTTCTCAAATAGTTTTCAGAAGGTTTTTAAAAACTTTTGCCCAGTCTGGTAACCTTCTGCTCTGATACCAAATGTGACACCCCACCTCCGCTAGGGTCACTCGCAAAGGAATGCACTAGCTTTAGAGGGGTATTATTGGTAAACATGTACAGAAATATTACAAGACAGAACATATATATATAAAACAGCGGAAGTAAAACAAATTTCATTACCTTATAAAATAAGGTCTAAAAGCCTTTTACATCAAAATACATCAAAACCTGTCTTGCAATAATAAAGAAGCATAAAACCATTTCATAAATTATTCCCCAAGTAAAACAGTAAAGTAGCCATAGCCAAGAGAAGTCCAAGCCATGCGTGATGACCTTCAAACAGAAGAAGTCCAAACTAACAATAGCATTTCCTCCCTGTAACCTGGGGGGGAACGGAAGACAAGAGGCGAAACAAAACGGGGTCAGTCATAAAGACTGGTAAGCCCTATCTACTATCAGTATATAAACTAGTAAAGTTAACTGGCATGAGGAACTGAGATGAACATAAGTATGATGACAAGATAGATAAGCTAAACCAAAATAACAGGATGAACTACGGTACCAAAATAAACGAGTGTGTCATGATAAACTACGGTGTCAAGATAAATCAAGGTACCACATCGTCAGGTTTCTATCAAGTATACTATCCCAAGGTATTTATCATGTATAACATCCTAAGGTATATATCATGTATATTTGCTCTGCACCCCTCGTACTAGTATCCCAACCCGCGTCATGTGTTAACTATGAATGTCCCTTGCCCAACGCCACGTAATGGTCCATGTCAACCTAATATATAGCATATGTAGGTTTTCCCAACTCGTATGTTTCTTTCCATGTATAAGTTTAGTCCTTTGCCGTAGGCCATACGGGCTTTCCCATGTAAACGTCTTATCCTTGAAGTTATTTTGGACTGCTACCCTTGATCTAGTTATGTTTTCTTACCATGAACTATCGCGTGTCCACTTAGGATTTATGCCACCTAGGACCACTAGGGATTATGCTACCTAATGAACGTTTCCGTGTCTCGGTTTGGGTTCAGCCACCTAGGGCCACTAGGGATTATGCCACCCGTCAACTGCACCCTTCATTCCACGTATGTATCGTGAATCGTTTTCCATGTCTAGATGCACATGTTCCTCAATGTGCCATCCGAGTTCCGTGCCAGGGAAAATCAAGAAATACGGGACTCGGTCGGGACTTTAAGTCGTCTGCTGATGCAGATATCAAGGTCTATTTTTGTACCCGTGGCTATGGTCCCACGTGACCCCTCCCTCAACTACTGAAAGGCAATCCAAGAAAAATCATGTATGAGAACTACACTAAGGCCCATCGATGCCCACTTCCAGATAGCCAACCTCACCCATAACTTGATAGCTAGTATATGGTCTTTCAGGAGTTCCCTGTCTTTCTGTACGTACACGATTGACTAAAGATGGTAGGTAGTCGGCGACATGCTATCCCGGGGCAAAATCAAGTATCGTCGACTCCACGCTAATCCATCCCAGTCATTAGGTCGCTCGCATAGCAACCAAGGCATACTCTTGGCTCTTCTACCGCAGACCTTAACCCCTGTGAGGTCGGGTTTCATGGACCACTCGCCACCTCACAGAGGGATACCAAGAGTACCCTCACGTTCCCCGAAGCTTTCACTTCGTCACCCAGTTCGCTGGAGCTTTTATCCTAGTCAGATAACTTGCTCCTCCTCGTATACTAAGCGATGACCTACCGTACCAGGTTACTCATCTCTTTATGAACTAGTCCCATGTCCTTAGCTAAGAATTATTACTTAGTTACCCTTAACTAAGGTTTACCACTTAGCCCCTCTTTCCGCTATCCTTGTTAACTACGATTTCCAACCTAGTCCTTTGAGCTAGGGTTTTGTCAAATGGGTTAAGTGTTGTTATCCAAGTTCGTGACTTGACCCGCCTACAAATCATGTCAAGATTGGCTAAGTACTCAAGTTCAAGGCTTAGCCATACAAGTTGGTTAAGTGTACCAAGAAGCTCATGACTTAACCCTATCAAGTCAAATTGGTTAAGTATTTATTTGCCTTAACCCTATCAGATTTTCATGTTAGATTGATTAAGCATGGATTATCTTAATCCCATCAGATTATCGAGTCGGATTGGTTAAGTATGGGTTAGCTTAACCCCATCCACTAATCGTATTACAATGGTTAAGCCTAATCTTAAAAGGTCTTGTGACTTAACCCTTATCAGGTCCACCTATTAGATTGGTTAAGTATAGGTTACTTAACCTCATCAAATCATCACGTATAATTGGTTAGGTATAAGTTACTTAACCCCATTAAATTATCATGTTAAATTGGTTAAGTATTGGTTACTTAACCCCATTGAATAACCAAGTTTAGATTGGTTAAGTGTTTAACTTAACCCCATCGAATTCCCGTGTTTAGATTAGTTAAGTATAGATTACTTAACCTCATCTAATTACCGTGTTTAGATTAGTTAAGTCTTAGTTACTTAACCCCATCTAATTACCGTGTTTAGATTAGTTAAGCGTAAATTACTTAACCCCATCCCCTAACTGTCTTGTATGGTTAAGTGTCATTAAGAAATCAAGCCCGGTCCCACTTAACCTACCCATTTGTGTCATATCGGTTAAGTGTCATTAGTCAAATTTACTTAACCTTATCATGTGGCATCAATTTAATTAATGCACTCTCAACCTCTCACATTAGACTTTGTTGTGGTTACTAGTTAAGCCGGGCGGGTCCGGGTAGATTTACACCACAACCTAGTCTAACCTCGGGTCTTAAGCGCGACATGACCAACTTCTCACATTGGATCCTATTGTTTGTAGCCACTAGTTAAGCCGGGCGGGTCCGGGTAGATTTATGCTACAAACTCAACCCAACCTCGAGTTGGCCATTTTCATGTTTGGTCTAGTGTCTTGTTACACTTACAACCCATACGTGTCAAGTTTCCAAGTCCCATGCTCATAGCCAAAGTTACATGTTGTCACGTTTATACCAACTTACCCAAATCATGTTTCATGTCATTAAAGTTTCCCCATAACCTAACCCCAACGCTTTTAAACTCGCATATACATTCACAACAACGCATAATGGATTTAAAGAAGGAACTTGACAAAGGCATGACAAAAAGGGTATAAGGCCACAGTTAAACATGGTGGAAATGAGGCATAAATGTGCTCACAAACTTGCATGTTACATTGTCAAGCCTCAAAAACATGCATAACATTCAAACTTGGCAAATAGGTGATACATGGTCATATATGACATGAAATGATGACAAGTAACTCGCATATAACATCACATAAGGGTTATGACTTCATATGCAAGTTAACCTAAATGTTATGAGGGTTCTCATGTTGCATAATGCAACATTTCAACATAAAGGTTATAGCTTTTAACCCACAAGATCAAGGTAATGACTTTATAGACTTGCATAACATGATAGCATGTATCATACTTAATGATCAAACCCCAACTTGCAACATTCATTTAACTTTATAGTTAATATCTAAGAGTAGGAGGGGGCTTACGATGCTATGAAGGCACAAATCAACATATAAAACAAAGATTGAGACGAAGCCATTCATGCTATCACCCAAAAACCCTAAAAGAACAAGCTCCAAATGAAACCCTTGAGCAAATATCAATAAAAATCTTTGCTTTGAAGAAGAAAGGTTTCAACTTTGGCTTTGAATGAAGCTTATGAGCTCTCATGCAAGATCCTTGCTTTTTGGTCAAGAAAAGGTTGCAACTTTGGCTAGAATGCAACATATGAACTCTCATACAAACATGAAATCACTCAAATGATCATAGAATCTCTCATGAATGGAGAAAAGAGGCTCCTTTACTTTGAAACTAGCTTAGAACACTTAAGCTATCATGAAGAAGAAGATGGAGGCCATGGGTTGAAGTGGAGGCCATGATGAGGAATCATTTTGGCATAGTTTAGTTGTAGGATCAATTTATGAGGGTTTTAGGAGAGGGTTAGGGGTCTTTTTATAGAAGACTAGGATAGTTTTAGCCATAGGATAAACCCTAGAACCAATCCTAGCCTTTAAAGCATGTCTTGGAGAAGAAGTCACATGTAGGAACCATTTAGGGCCTTTAGATTAAAGCTGAACCATGAGAACCATTCAAATGCAAAATCTGCATTCGAGCGAATCGGCCCACATGTTGACAGCCAAACACCCTGGATTAACCCCTAGTCGACCCAGCGAGCTCGGGTCGACCTCAAAAATCGGCCGGTTCGGTTATTCCCCTCTCCCAATTCGCTGTTTTGAACATTTTTGCATATTTATTTATTAAATTTTCAATTATATATATATATATCAATATATATATATTTCTCTGCGCAACCCATTTCACTTAATTAAGTATACTTTAATTTGTGATTTTTTTTATGTTCAAATTACGGGGTGTTACAGTTTTCCTTTTTATTTTCATAATAAAACTACCCTATATATGAGATGTTTTGTATTTTTAGGATGAAAATGAAAACATATCTCAAGTAAAAATTTATATAAAAATCAAAAAGCAAATGCAACTAACAATAAACTAAGAGAGAAACACTCTATGTTGTTTGTTTCGATTTCTGTTCATTTACAGAGTCAGTGCCATGAACGATTATGCTAGTGCGAATCAAATAAAGCTTTGTGACTTACAAATGAAAAACCTATACTTACATAAAGCATAATGCATGTATGCTTGTCCTATGACAATGATCACAAAAACATTATTTTATATCATTTAGAATATATTTTAGCGACAATACCTCATATCTCTTTGCTCTCATTAGCTTTTGTTTATGTTATAATGGTTAACATTCCAGATTTTGCTTATGTTTTCATTTCATGTACATTTGTATTATAATAGCATATAAGTATCAAAGAATTAGTGAATAACATTATATTTATTTACGGCTTTCCTAAAGAGACTAACAAAAACTTCTGAATTTGCCAAAATCTTCCTCGACACAACATACTTGTATTTATTATTTTTTGGGTTTCGTCGACGTTATAATTTGAGCACATTCTTGCAATATTCATTCAATTCAAGTTCAATAATCAGTTAAGGGTGAGGCTTGAGCTTGTAGTTTCGGTCGAGCAGTTCGCAACCATAGGAACTTAGTCCGAGTTAGTGGGATAAGGCTAGTCAAAAGGGGATGCTTTTGATTAGTCTATCCCACCAACTTCGGACATGTTCCTATTGTTGTTGGGTAATTCCACCGAAACCACAACAGTGAGCCTGATCACCCCAGGCTCGAAAAGGGAGCACATCTATTGTAGGTACGTTGGCACTTCATACATGAATTTATTGTTTGAGTTATATTTAGTGGTTTCTATTGAGTGTCACTTACTTGTGATTATAGGTTGATTTACTTAGTGGTTTTTGCACCAGCTAGGGGTGAGGCACAAGTAGTAATTTCCAAAAGAACGAAATTTCCCTAGCTGCACAAGTAATAATTTGTATGCTACCTTAAAGTGCTTCTTATTTGAAGGACTTTAAGGTCTCTAAGGTAGCATACAAATTATTACTTGTGGAACCAACAACACTTTTGGAAATTTTGATCGTTTGAAATTATTACATGAACTTTTAGTTTAGTGGAGTTGTTCACAACAATAGGAACATCGTCCGAATTAGTGGGATAATAAGGCTAGTCTAAAGGGGATGCTTTTGATTACTCTAATCGTACCAATGTCGAATAATGTTCCTATTGTTGTCGGACAGCTCTACAGGAACCACAAGCTTAAGCCTTACCCCTAACTTGAAAAGGGAGCAAACATTACAAGAAAAAACACTTTTTAGAGCGTTTAAAAACCGCTATAAAAACTTTCTATAGCGATTCTATAATCGTTGTAGATCAACATGCTGTGAAAAGTCTGATAGATACTATAGCGTGTCATACTTGCAATGGATAACCTACTTTTGTTGTCATCTTAAACATGTCATATTGGTACAACTGCTTTTCTATAGCTTATGAAGCATGCTATGAAAAGTTTTTATGACGCATCGAAACACGCTATAAAAAGTTTTTACGACGCATCAAAACACGCTATGGAACGCGCTATAACATTACAAAGCTATAACAATTTTTCTTTTCATTGCACAGTTAGAAGGCTATACAAAAAATTCTATTGCAACATTTTGCTGCCATAACATTCAAAATTTACAATGTTTAATTCTAATAATATATTATAACAATTCAAAAAAAAAATATTTGTCACATTAATCTGAGTGCACAAATGAAGTCATAAACCAAAAAATATATATGTACTCATAATATTTCGTACATGATGAATTCAAACATAAATATTAAGAATACATACGACTGTAGAAAACCAAAACAATACATTACTAAAAATATTCATGAACGTCGACAAGCATAACCAGTTTGAAGAAAGAGTGTGACATCATATATCAGCCTCAAAAGAATCATACAACACCTGTCAAGAAGCATAAATATAAGTATATTAGTGAATATACTAATAATCAAATAGTTAAACTAAAGAAAGCATGTTGTAGTTATGACAAACAAATAATTCATACATTTACCTTATTGAACAATTAGAGACACACATGTCCAAAGATGTAAAGCGGTAACAAGTTAATAACGTAATATACTAGTCAGTTCTTTTACCGCATATCACGTAATATACTAGTCAATTCTTTCTTTTACTGCATATCACGTAATATACTAGTCAATTCTTTTACTGCATATACCAGTCAAGGCCTGTGTCATCCTTTTATAATTGAAGCTTGAACCCACATTACACTGTATTGCATAAAACAAATTCAAACAATACACAACTTGTTAAACAACATTCCTGCCACTGCTAATCTGCAATCACATCACCACCACCATGCTCTTGTCATGCACTTACACTAGATCTAAACCAAAAAAACTCATAAAACACCACCGCAACCCGTCACCTGCAAGCACTCAACCCACCATTATCCTCACCAAATTCCCAAGCTTCCATCATTCATATATCGCACAATTGATAATTACATTCCCCTCATCTCCCTTAACGAACAGTTTCAACCTTCATCGCAACCTTTATGTCACCTCGTGGCAGTAGCCCCTACCAGCAGCATCAAAACTCCTACTTTTTTTTGTTACACATTTTTTTCTTGCATTGTTATCCTGCTACTGCCTCATGGCAGCAACCCCGCTGTTGCTGCTGCTGATGGAAGTAGCTGGGATTTTTTTTCTCTTAGTCAATTTAATTAGATTCGTTTTTACATTTATAATCAATATAACATCTAAATTAGATAGAGCCCATCATATAAAAAGAGTGTGATACATTATCGGGGTAAAAAAGATTGGCATTCAATAAAATATACTTAGAAATGGTCAAAACGAAAACCACATCTAGTGTATTTGCTCCATAAGATGATACCACATTCATAACCCATAATGGAGGTTTGTAAACGCAGCTGCCAATCCTCCATATACTGTGTTCATGTCCATTACATTGCGTATCTTATCAGTTCCCAATGCAGCTGCCAACCAACTTGTAGTGTTTTTACCTGACTTTCCATTTATCATTTTCATGCTTAAACACAAGAGGATCTCCCCGAGGAACTATGGCAAGACGCTCAGGTGTCACATTCAAACGAGCTGGCCACTTTGGACTAGATTTTAATGACAATTTTTTATATTTTGGGTCAGGGATAGTTATGCATGGACGAAGAGGTGTATACCATGCAGCGTAAGGATCTAAACTATCATCACATTTAAGTGGATAAGAAGATGTACTACGTTTACTGTAGTAGGAGTGATCTGATTATTTTACATTTATGCCAATACTTTGTAGCCTTTTGCATATGTAACCATGTAAGACACTTATATATATGCCAATGGTTGTTCTTACTGCAATTTGATTAATTTCATTGTGGGAACATAATTTGACTGGTTTTGGTTTATTCATTTCATTTGATTTATTCGGTTAATACTTCGAGTGATAGAATACATATGTTTTAATGCAAATCAGTTCATATGAATGCCCAGTTTATTTGACTAATACTTTGTTTTATCAGGTCCGGGTATCACATCTCTGTCCGTTCAGACTTCTTCCTCACCATAATCACAAATCCCCCCAGTCACTGCCACTTCTAATTACCACCACCGCCGAAACCAATATCAATAAAAAATTCAGTCCACCACATGCCATAGGCGACAACTCGATGTCCATCCTCGTCTCAACAACCTGATTTCCTCATCACAAGCCTTTACTTGCAAGCTTCACCAATTATCGAATCTGAAACCTACAACCACAAACATCATTCACCTCTGCACCATATACGAGACCCAATCTCTATCATCACTGCAACAGTCGTAATCGAGCCTCGGCATAACATTGATTTTCAAAGGGAACGAAAAGAAAAGAGTAAAGAGGGTTTAGCGAATATAAGTTGCACAAAGGCATGTTGCACGCGTAGAATCTAACGTGCTCATGGTAAAAATGAAAACAGAATAAATTTTATAGGATCACTGCTATGTATATAATCAAATAACATGATGAATCATTCACAAACTAGAACATTTGGTGAATCTTAATAATACTGATTTATTTATCATAATGCATTGGCCAAAGACATGACAAACACTTCAGGCTATGCATTTCTATTTGGCTAAAGGATATTTTTGTCAGTTGAAGAAGTGGACACAAAGTAATTAAAGCATGGCAATAAGAGTGCTAGTGGTTTTGTGTCAACCCCTGCCAAGAAACAGATCTGGAGAAGAGTGACTAGAGGAGGCAAAGCTGTGAGATTCAATACGACAATAAATCTTGGTTTTGGAAGAGGATCAATGAATGACTACAGGTCTGCCAAAGTTTTTGTGTGAGGAAGCAAAGCATTGGATAAAACCAAGGAAGTAGCTAATAGCAACATGTTCGAAGCTCTCAGTGATTCTGATGAACTAAATGCATCTCTGAATGATTATGAGGAAGGGGAAATAATGGCCGATGATAGTCTTGCCAACAGCATCCCTGTTCCTGAAGGTTTGGAAAAATTTGTTCATGCTACTGTTAACAACATTCATGAAAAGAGTGATAGTGGAAGTGCATTTGCATTAGACGGAAATGACATAATCATGGATGCAAGAGAGCATACTAATGTAACTATAGCCGGATGTGAAGATGTTAGTGACCAGAGTGTTGATGCTTCAGTTGAGCCAAAAGATGTTAATGAAAAGAATGGAACAACAGATAAGCTTAAAGAGAAATATAAGCAAGGGGAACCAGAGAGTAGCATTGAGATACATAAGCTAGGTGAATCAGAGAGTAGCATTGAGAAATATAAGCAAGGTGATACAGAGAGTACAACATCAAGGTAAATATGTGTTGAATTCACTTTGCAACTTTATATTTTAATCATCAACCTAATCTTTTAAGCGGATTAAAGTTTTTTATGAAAGTAAATATCAATTTATTAATGATGGCACTGGTGAATTATTTAGCTGAGCATATACATAAATTAAATCAAGGTACATATAAATAATAGAATTTGGTGCATCTTCAATTCATCATGGAAAATATACAGTTGCTTTGTTAGTCATAATATTAGTTGACAATATATTTTAACATTTTGAATTGTTTAGCACTAATGTAATTTAGAATACTTAATAACATGTAATTTTCATTTTTCAATCGTATTAAAGGAAATGTAACGTCTGTAAGCAATATTTATACTTTTCTTATCGTCTTTCAAATATATACAATAATGACAGCATAACAAGAATATATCAAGAGTAACATGCGCAATAATGGTCAATGTCAATCTAAATGTCTACAGGTTTTACCATTTCCTAGTTTGAGCTTAATCTTTTTCATAACTTTTTGATTCATAAGGAATATGGAAATTATTTATTAGTGTAATGTTTGTATATTTCAACTTATTTCAAATTTGAACGTTTAAAATATCAAAGATACGTTATTAATTACCTAATTTATTAACAACATTTTAATGTAGTTTGAAAGAGCAAACTATGAACAAACATTAAACCTAACAAAATTTCGTATGAATGTGCCATTATTGTTTAGATCAATTGTTGTCTTACCTTATTCAGTAAATGAAACCTTTGTAAAACACTTTTTAAGTATCAAAATACACAACTGCCTCCTCTCTAAAATTGGTATATAAAAATACCCGTATATTTAATTTCAGCCAAGATGCAAATATTTGCACTTTTTCATTAAAAAAAGGTTTATGATTTTGCTACTATTATATAAAATTAATATTTTCAAGATGAAAGAATAGTGTAATTAATTGAACTCAGGGCGAGACGTTGGTACCTTAAACATGTGTTGCCTCCTAAATTTCTGTAAATTCTGGTATATAAATTGACAATTTTTTTGGTTACAGTAGCATTTTTGAAAGGTTTAATTTGGTTGCATACTCCTTAATTATTCTTGTGAGATCTAGAATATATCTGGAAAGCTTTAGAGAGAATATTTAATCAATGGAAAACTAGCATTATAAAAGAAGTCAAAACTACGAAGCTTCACTATTCATTTAAAAAAACAAAATCCACTCTAGACCAAAGCAATATTTGGTAAGAGAATGAATTATAAAAGGGGAAGTAACCTGATAGCATTATTTCACTAATGTTAGTAAAAGTGATAGGTTAATTTAGGCAACATGCTCGTTGAATGAGGATCTCTGTTTAAAAACCACGGAAGCAAATTCGCATTTACTTGATTCTATGTTAACTTTTGTGTACATTCTCATACTTTATCTAATAAAGTAATAGATAACTTGGCTGGAAATAATTTAATACTCATGTATACATTCGAACTAGGTAACAAACATTATACTGTCAATGATTGCTTTTGTTCTGCCTTTGAGCACAAATAACAAACATGAATCAATTTGTAGCGTTTATTATATCCCTAGTTGTTTGTTTGTGTCCATAATATGTTGCTTTTTCCTATTTATAAGTTAATTATTGTTGCAAGCGCGCTGTATGATGGTTTATTTCAAAGTCTGAGTGTGCTTCATTATAAAAAAAAATGGTCGAGGTAGATAAATATGTAATTGTCGAGCTAGGTAATTATGTGATGGCGGTCTTGGCATTCAAAATCTATAATGTTGTTAGGCGGCTTCCATGTTATATAAATAGTTTAATGACAGTAGCAACTGCGGCAACCGAATTTACTGGTTCGCCATTTTTTCGTGTGTGAGATTTGATCCACACTTGAGCTCGACAGACAGAAGATGGATGAGGACTTTCTTTTTTCTATGCTTAAAGAATATTTTCTTACAACACGTCACGATGACTACCTAGCTAACAAATATTATGGTATGTGAGTTAGTAATTCTTACCAAATCATCGGCCACTCGAGCCATTCCTCTCTGACTACTTGTTTACAGTATCTGATTGTCTCTAATAGCTTGATATTTCCAACTCAATTCCTAAAAATAAGATGAAAACATGCATTAAAAAGTACAGCTTGGTTTTCGCATCTCATCAACATTAAATGTGTAAGTATTACCTAAAACTCTGAAGTCATTTTGGACTTGACAAACTTCTTCCACTCATTCAAACTTAAGTTGTCAGGTTTCAACCGGTTTCTTTCGGTTTCGTTCTTTGCTTCCGCTATTTGACTGACTAATCGTGATTTTGAACCTCTAAAGATGCACCTCATTTGATGAAATATGCACGTTTTTTTGCCATTCTTCATCTAGTTTAAATCTAACCTGCAATATATAACAAACAATAGTGAAATCTGGAAAGAAAATTTCGAACAAATTTACTGTAACTCAACATGAATTTTACTTAGTAAGTTTTGATCCATTCATGCAAATCTAGCGATTTTACCTTCAAACAAATTATTTTAATACAAATCTATTACATTTCTAACTTTGTTTGGTTTTTGTTTTCTTTCTAATTCTGGTTCTAATTGGTATTTAAATTTCAAATTTTTATTTTGCACAATATTAGGGTCAAAACTACTTCGAGATCGATTTGGATATGCACAGATTTATTTATTTATTTACTATTTTTACAGGGAAGCAAGCCTGAAGAAATGCCCAGCATTCAACCTATACGGATGTTTCTTGTTACCATTACAAAAAATTGCATTAAAGTTGATGTTTCTTGTAAGGATACTTCTGGGATGAGCCCAGCATTCAACCTATACGGATGCACTTTAATTGGTAAGATGAATAGAACTTCAAGTTGTGAATCTTCTGATCACTTACAGTAGAAATAAAATAAATTAATTTATGATGTTTTTTCCTATGCAATGCAGTTCTTGCAAAACCACCTGTATATGATAATTCACATGGCATTACACTAATCACAGCAACCACAAGGCGTAATTCACCTAACATAAATATATTGTAACCAAGAATATATTTTTATATATCTCAACGCCCATTTATTCAATAATTCATCTGTCCCATTCAAGACAAGCAATTCTACTTAGTGGCATAACAGCCAATTGATTATTATTTACATATGATTTGATATTCACCTGCATACATCATGGCACAATTTTAATATCCAAAACTGAAGATTGTTTTTAACCAAGGCATAGCTCCTACGCATCCTTACTCTTAATGTAGCAAAATAGAAAGTCAGAATTCAATAGAATATGGTGGAATATGTATTCTAAGGCCCTTTTCTTTCACTTATTTGTAGTATTTTACTGTTATAGTTACGTTTTTTTCCCACGTGTTACAATCAAATTATAAACATATAACGTAAACCTATTATCCAATTTGGAGCCCCAATTTACAGGCGCATTCTTATAAGGACTTCCCTAATATCTACATTGAGAATAAGGACAGACCTAATACAGAAAGCTTTATTTTTAAGTTCACTTCCACTAGACCATTACAAATTAGTCCTTCTGGGACTATTCTGAGTTGCCAGTATGTTTTGAACAATTATGAAGCAAGATGAAAATAAAAATAGACAGAATACTAAAATCATTTTGGAAGTAGGACGGACAACATATATCCGTTGTTATTTGAGATAGATTAATGTTCATGAAGCATCATGTAACATGGGATAAAAATTTAGCAGCTTTGCCTACATAAGGCACCTTAAATGGATAATATATGCATTTTTTGAAATATTCATGTATTGTAAGTTGTAATATTAAAGTACAAATGTGCAAGAAAAAGGCGGTTCTCTTCATTACACAAAAGGTGAGGTGTTTCTTTAATTTAGCTTTTATCTATGAGTACTCAAATGTGGTGTTCTTTAAATAGATTACCATAGCTTATTCAAACTAGTATGCATGAATGTGTGTGTTTTTCATTACCCTATATATGTAAGGATCTCCATATATTAAAAAAATCAACTATTCAAAATTTAAATACTCAAAATCATCTATTCAAGATATACTTGAATGCAATCCCACAAAGCAACTTGTATTATCATTGGATCTGGGGGATCCTTCGATTGCTTTTAACCATTTTTGAGCAACCCTCTTCCTTTTACTCATTTTCTGCAGAGAATAGGAAAACAATAAAAAGATAATAGTCAGGTTATGCATGAAACTATATAAATCATGTCCATCCATATAATAAACAACAGCACAGAATATTCTATAGGCTTTTCGATGATGAGTTGGTTTTTTGCAACAATTGGTAGTTAGCGCAAACAATAAGAAGACTTTGCTACTGGTAAACACTTTGATGTACTTTACAATTACAGCTACATGTGTGTATATATCAACGGAGCATCGTATGTTAAAATCCATTCATGGTTGACCCATTTGGAACTAGACTCACGTGGACTCTACTAGATCTGCAGGTTCACTTCTGTAATCAACTGTTAATTCAACTCACAGGATTATTCTAATTTATTTTCAGATTAAGCACATAATGCAAATCCTAAGCTTGTGATCAACAACACAATCTGCGTAAACATTCATAAGGTATTTTCATATTTCATGCATTAAATGGCAATTTACCGAACAACCATAAATCAAATGTTGTCTTAGCATGATAGGACATCAAAGTAGAAAACTAAAAGCCAGCAGACACCATTGTATGAAAATAAAAATAAATGTTAAGCAGAGCAAAACAAGCATCAATTCATCTTCTGAGCCCAAATTCACAGCTTCTAAATTTTAAAATCAACTTTAAATTCCTCAAATTCATGATTTTCAACCTGCACAACCATTAATTCATGCATGGAAGTATTTTAGATTGGCCTTCCAAATCAGCTACAATAAAAACATTATATCCGATGTAAAAAATAGTATTCAAAAAGCTTCCTAATAACTTTACAAATATAATTGGAGATTGTATATTAACTTAAAATAGGGAATCATATACAGGAATGGCTATATAACATTATTAACCAAACTGTAACATTCTTCTTATATTAATTAACACTTAAAGTAAGTCATACTAAAAATTTATATCATAAATGTAATATCAACCAAACTGTAACATTATTAACCATATACAGTCATATTACCAATATAATTGGAGATTGAATATTAACGTAAAATAGGGAACCATAACCTCGACATAGTTTTAGATCAAAAAACGGGTAACAATATTTAACGGTCGAACTTAGAATTACAACAAACATTAGCTCATGACAGAGATCGATATGTATAATGTCAGGTTTTCTTAAACTGGTATATGAGCTTCATACCTAGAAGGAAGTGAACAAGCTTTCTCTGGAGTCAGGTATAAAGTTCACTACTTTCTCCACTGGACTGTGAAGATTTATCAATCTATGTACTTCCAAGGTATTAAGCTCTCATACCATGCTATTTCAAACTCATAACATACAAATTGAGTAATCTCAATTTTAATTTATGAAAAATGAAGACAATAAGATAACAAATGCATCACCGGATATTACATCAAGGCTAGCAGAGGTCTTATAACAACAACAAATTTCCTTATAACTGGTGGAGGAATTTAGAAACTGAAAATCAATAGCAAAACATGTTGTTATGACCAACAACACTGCTATATAAGCATTGCTAAAATCAATTTCGCAATTTAATACCTATCGAGTTCAATGGTCGAAGTCGAAACAATCGCTCCCCGTCGTCGTCTTTGCGGTCGACGAATGAACTCCGTACACAATCGCAGGCGAGCGAACCAGGAATCGAGTGCCGATCTGAGGGAATATCGATGGGAGGGCGTGAGTGGAGAGGGAAATTGGATGACTGAATTGGAGGGAAGCGTGAAATTAGATTATAGGGAAGCGTGAAAATTAGATTTTTGAAGAATAGGAGGAAAAGCAAATTTCAACGGCTGAAAATTGAGAGGAAAGGGGGAAAATTTAGGCAGCCAAAAATTTACCCTACCATTTGTTATTGCGTGGATGCCATGTCATGGCTTACCGTAAAACCCATGATTTATCTGTTAGTGCATTGAGGAATGTAATGGTTTATTGTTCTAAGTCATGGTTTATTCTAACTAATGACTAGCATAATTAATTATAGCAAGTTAAATTATCGTGCAATCTTTGCTTGCTATCAATATATTAATTTCTTGTAGTGAAAGCTACTATAGGTATGTTAAACACTTTATACGTGAATTTCTGCTTTACATTATGTTTGGTAGCTGCTAGTTACCTTCTTTACTGCATAAATTTACACACTCTCAATTTATACATATGCATATACACACACACATACATAAATCCATATGAATAGTTAATGTAAAGAGAACTAGAGTTTAAGGGGTACCCTAAGCACCCTTAACCATATGTTTACAGTAAATATATATATATATATATATATATATATATATATATATATATATATATATAATAGGATTTCATAAGTAAATACTGGACATAAATAAAACCTGGGCATTTTATAGGCAGTGATTTTTAATATTACAGCAAATCAGTTTTAAATGGGTATATATTTACGTCTCTTTTGGATTTAAATGGTCGAATATGCATAACTTACTTAATGATTACAGTAAGAGGGCATGTTTGAGTTTGTTAAATAAATGTATAACATATTCTGAGGCATGAAGTATTTGGATATATAAATAGTGGATGACCCAGGTAAATATGGGTTAATGCATTTGATTTTGGTTGCATAGGTTAAATGCTTAGGTAATGCGTCTTAAAAACTTAACATTAAACTAAGGACATGGGTCATTGGAGTTCTGAGGCCACCAATGCTTGCATTGATCTGCTTGGCATCAGGTAGGATGCTGAGTATGTACATGTCATGATTATGCCCAATAGATCAGTGTGTTGGGTTAACAGAGTCGATGCCCTAGGTAATGTGCATACTGTTCAATGTGAAGTGCTTTGACCCAAAATATTGATGGTGATACTGGGCTTAGGTGGCTATATTGTTGAATATAACAATATGATTTTTGTTTGATGATAACAAACATATATATTAATATAAAAATGTTTTTGTATTTGTACTATTCTATATTATATCACATACAAAAATATATATTTATTTTGAATAAAGTACTTTTACACAGAATTTAATACTCAAATAGTAATTTTATTCAAATAAATATTTTATTTCAACATTTGAAATAGTACAAATTTCTAACTCCACTATTGTAGTATAACACATTCTATTTCATACATTGTTTCCTCACTACAACACTCAGATTTCACTCATATACACTCATACACTCATACACTCAGTTACAGTCACTCAATTTCTAGTACAGTCTCATATACACATATAGACACACACTTATCTTTGGTCTACTTTAGATTCAGTCCAGTCACCTACATACCTATCACAGAAACATACACAATAAAATGGAACAAAAATATAATAATTTGTAGACAAGTTAAATTTATTTTAAATTTTATTTGTCATAGAATTTCGATGTGTTTCTCATCATATTTCAAGACTTGATATGATATGTATATACATTTATTTATGTCTAGATTGTTTGTGATATTCATAATGGTTCACTGTAAATACCATAAGGTAGACTACATATATTAATAATATGAGCATAAATAACATATAACATATTTGAGGAATCTGGTTGAATCCCTTCAACCTGTTCTTCCCTGTATCCAAATCGGTTATCTCAAATTAGATCATTCAATTCCATTTAACTGGTAATTTCTATAACAGTAAACAACAATTATTTAACATCAACCAATTAACACACAATTCAAACAATTTAGCACGTTTATTTTATAAACGTGACCAACAAGTTAAGTTACCTTCATTGGGTCCAATTGTTAAAATAACGATTTGGTATTTCACTGAAATTAACCGACGGTTTAATTTCATCGGTTAAATCAACAAATGAATATATAATTATCAAACAGTCAACCATTAGCAACCAAATCACACAAAATAAAAACCTGACTTATATAAAATATTAGTGGGAATTGAGTGAGTTTAACTTACCTTGATTTGATTCGTTGTTAAAACAGTTCATTTCAGTCAAATTAAAGCAGTGTTTAATTTAATAGAAAATCCAGCTGATTCCGAATTCGTCCATTTCTGTTTCACAGCGTAGTGTTCGTGGATGTGAGTCCAACGACGTCAGGTACGTCCAATTCTGATATCATATGATTTATTTATCAATATTTTAATCTACACTAATTTACTTAATAATTAAATTTCTAATTACAGTTAACACTTTAACTAACTTAATTAAAATCTAACTAAAACAGATTAATTACGTTAATACAGTTTTGGGCTGATTTCTTCTTCGTGTCGCCGGTCCAGATCCCACTCTGACTTGTGCAAAAGGTATGTAATAACAAACTTAGAGTACACCCTAAGTGGTATAAGCACTGCTATGAACGCTTGCAACCTCATGACTTGTGGTTACGATAAATCCAAGTAATACAGGGTACCAACGCGTGTGGTTATGCCTAGTAATTCAGGACGCATAGCCCCTGTAGATTTCTTAACTTGACTAATTATAATATAACCGTCATTCTTTTTCAAACTAAAATGCTGACAGAAACTTAAGGTTTAAAACCCTTTAATTCGTTGGTTACAGTACCTAAACAGTTGGTTACAGCACCCCGCGCCTTTCTCCCTCCTGCATTCCTTTTTCTACCAGCTGCTGCTGCATGATTTACTTCCTCCCCATGTTAACTTCCGCAAGTATGTAAAGTCGCCACTCCACTTGCAAACCGCAAGCATTAACCTGACTCACCAGCTATACGCTTTGGTTTCATCCCACGCAAGCATTAACCCAACTCCCCTTCATTTCAGAACTGCACCGCATTTCCACTCCCCAACATTAAGCTGCAGTCCCCATCGTTGATCACCGGACTTAGATCAAGAACCACCAGCGGACGCGCCTTAACGTCGCCGAATCCCCACGATGAATTGCATGTTGGAAGTTTTCCAAAACCTTGTCAAATATGATCGCCTACGGACGGGGGGGGGGTCCGGGGGTGGCAAGCCCCCAAGGTGGAGGTGCGGGGGCAACGCCCCCGCTAACAGGGTTCGACCTGCCCGGTCAGGTCGCGGTGGTCCAGGGCGCAGCGCCCCCGCCGAGGTGCGGGGCAGCGCCCCGTCCGAAACGGTACATTTTGTGTACTGTTGAATTCAACAGGCAACGGTAACAACCGTTGGTAAAGATCTCGACCGTTCAAATTCAAAAGACTCACCCGCAAACGAATAGATGCTTCGTCGTCTATATAATGCAGCGTTTCCTCATCACGAATTTCACTTTTTTCTTTCTCGAATTCCTCAATCATCTGCATCATCAAAATAACTTTAAGTGCTTCTTCTGATCTGTGCAAGTAATCACAACTTGCATGGATATCCTCCATTATATCCTGAAAGAAGGTTTTCAATCAACCTATTGTGATTTAGAAAGGATAAAACATTGTTGAAAGACAGCAAATCTTTCGTGCCTTGGAGCGAATCTTACTCAATAATTAACAACAGTTTCAAGAATGTCTTCTGTTCAAGATTCGTCGCTCAGTAGAATTACAGCGCAATCACTCCAAGTAATGAATCAGGATCTCACCCGCCTTGAAAGATTTGATGGCAATAATTTTACACGCTGGCAGGAAACAATTTTATTCTTTCTTACTACCATTGGTCTGAACCATATAATAAGTGATGATTTAGAACCAATTCCTGAAGAAAAGGCTGCAGATTCAGAACAACGAAAAAAGAAGTTAAAAGAATTAAGGCAGAAGCGAAAGAATGAAGACTTTCTTTGTCGAGGGCACATTCTTAATGCACTTTCAGATTCAGTATACAGTGCACATAGAACTATAGATGGCGCAAAAGCTCTCTGGATGACTCTGGATGTCAAGTACCGCATTGAAGAGGCAAGTAATCAGATATTTCTAATAAGTAATTATATTAATTATAAGATGAATGATGATGCTGATATTGTTTCTCAAGCCCATGAATTAAAGTTGATTGTTAGTAAACTAAAGGATGCAAAAATAGAACTTCCTAAAGCATTTCAAGTGGGAGTTGTAATTGCAAAATTACCTAGTACTTGGAATGACTACAAAAAGAAACTAATGCATGAGGAAAAAACACACTCTCTGGAATCCCTCATACGACATTTGCGTATTGAGGAAGAATCTCGTAAGAGAGATAAGAAAGAAGATCAGGAAACAGAAAAAGCAAATGTGGTTCAGGGAGAAATCTCTAAGAATCATAGTAATGGGAAGAAAAGGAAAGATAAATCCAAAGGGAATAAGCAGGAGAAATCCAAGAAGCCCAAAGGTGATTGCTTTTACTGTAAGAAACCTGGTCATTATGCCCGGGAATGCAGAATTCGCATAAGAGATGAGAAAGAAAAGAATAAACAGGTTAACATTGTTGCTGATTTTGAAAACAAACCTAAATTGGTCGCTGTTGTAGAGGAAGCCAACTCTGTTACAGTTGAAGATGGATGGTGGTTAGACACAGGAGCAACCATTCATATCTGTAATGACAAGTCACAGTTTCAGACTTATAAAGAATGCAGCGAAGTAAAGGAAGTCAAAATGGGCAATAATGTTCGTGCCAAAGTTGCTGGTATTGGGAATATTACTCTGAAGTTTACTTCAGGGAAAGTTCTGACTTTAGCTGATGTATTTCACGTTCCAGAAATGACGAAAAATCTAATTTTTGGAGATCATCTCAACAAAGGAGGGTTTAAGTTAGTCATTGAATCAGATAGTGTTGTTATGTCCAAAAATAATGTATTTATTGGAAAAGGGTACTCATGTAATGGAATGTTCAAAATGAATTTAATAAAATCAGTTTCTGCTTATATTGTTGAATCTTTACCCCTATGGGATGGTAGATTAGGCCATATTAACTATAATGTTGTTCGAAATATGCATAATCTAGGACTTATTTCGAAATGCAACAGTGAAATTGTTGATAAGTGTGAGATATGTGTGTAAGGAAAATTAACTTGTAAATCACATAAATCAGTAAGTAGGACAACTGAATTGCTTGGACTTGTGCATACTGATGTTGTAGACTTACATAGTAAAGTTTCACGAGGAGGAAACAAATACTTTGTAACGTTTATTGACGATTATTCAAAATATACTTATATATACCTACTAAAAAGTAAGGATGAAGTTTTGAGCAAGTTTCTTATATATAAAGCAACAGTTGAAAATCAATTAAATCGTAAAATTAAAGTACTAAGATCCGACAGAGGTGGTGAATATAAATCAATAGAACTTTTAGAGTTCTGTGAATCTAATGGGATAGTCCATCAATTTACACCACCATATTTACCAGAATCAAATGGTATTGCTGAACGGAAAAATAGAACTATAATGAATATGGTTAATTGTTTGTTGTTAAGTTCTGGCTTATCTGATTGTTGGTGGGGAGAAGCACTTCTAAGTGCATGTTATATCCTAAACAGAGTTGCTATGAAAAGAATTAGCAAAACTCCTTATGAATTGTGGTATAATCGAAAACCTAATCTTAGTCGTTTAAAAGTATGGGGATGTTTGGCTTATGTAAGAAAACCACACCCAGAAATGACAAAGTTAGGAAGCAAAACATATAAATGTGTATTTGTTGGATATGCACAAAATAGTTCTGCATATAGATTTCTGAAGTTAGAAACAAATGATGTGATAGAATCAATCGATGCAGAATTCTTTGAGTATATGTTTAAATCTTCCTCGGAAGATAATACCAAAATTCATGGTACTGCTAAAGAGATTCATAAAGAATCGACTTCACCAAGTTTGGACATAGAACCCCGCAAAAGCAAAAGACAAAGGGTTGAAAGGAACTTTAGTCCAGATTTTTTGACGTACTTGGTTGAAGGAGATATAAATAAAATCACAAACCAAACTAAGATAACTCTTAGTAATGATAGTGATCCACAAACTTATAGGGAAGCAGTAACTTGTCGTGATGCAAGTTTTTGGAAAGATGCGATTAAAGATGAGATGAATTCTATCTTGTCAAATCAAACTTGGACTTTGGTTGATCTACCACCTGGATCAAAACCAATAGGAAGCAAATGGATTTTCAAAAGAAAATTAAATGCCGATGGCTCAATTAATAAATACGAAGCAAGGTTGGTTGCTAAAGGACATAAACAGCGCCATGGTATTGATTACTTTGATACATATGCTCCAGTAGCAAGAATATCTTCAATACGTCTGTTATTATCACTTGCTTCAATTCACAATTTAATTGTCCATCAAATGGATGTAAAAACTGCATTTTTAAATGGTGATTTGGAAGAAGAAGTGTATATGGAACAACCTGAGGGATTTGTTTTATCCAGACAAGAGAAGAAAGTTTGTAAACTCTTAAAATCTCTTTACGGATTAAAACAAGCTCCAATGCAATGGCATGAAAAATTTAATAAAGTCATGCTATCAAAAGGGTTCAAAGTGAATGAAGCAGACAAGTGTATATACTCCACATACAAAGATGGAATATGTGTAATTGTCTGTTTGTATGTGGATGATATGCGAATATTTGGTTCAAATATAGAAAGTATAATAGAAACTAAGAAGTTTCTAGAATCTAATTTTGACATGAAAGATTTGGGAGAAGCAAATGTAATCTTAGGAATCAAAATAGTGAGAAAAGAAGGATCAATCTTATTAACACAATCTCATTATATTGAAAGCATTCTTAAGAAATACAATCACTTAGATCTCCCTTTAGCAAAAACACTCATCGATCCTAGTGTCAAAGTAATGAAAAATACCGGTAGATGTTGCGATCAGTTGAAATATGCCAGTGTGATTGGTAGTCTTATGTATTCCATACACTGCACTAGACCAGATATAGCATATGCTATAGGAATCTTATGTCGATTCACTAGTAATCCAGGAAGAGAAATTTGGAATGCAATATAAAGAGTTCTAAGATATCTGAAATGGACTATGAATCATGGCTTGGTTTTCAAGGGAGAACCATCAGTACTTGAAGGTTACAGCGATGCAAGTTGGAACAACATAGAATCTAACTCTAAGTCCACTTCAGGTTGGATATTCACATTAGGTGGGGCTGCCATATCATGGAGTTCTAAGAAACAAACATGCATCTCAGATTCGACTATGTTAGCAGAGTTTGTAGCACTTGCAGATGCATGTAAAGAGGCTGAATGGCTAAGAGAGCTATTGATAGATATTCCGATTTGGATGAAACCTACTCCAGCTATTAAGGTACATTGCGATAGTCAAGCTACTTTGTACAAAGTGGCACAAAAGACTTACAATGGTAAACAAAGACATTTTAGCCTTCGACATCAATTTATTAGAGGATTACTCAAACGAGGAGCAATTACAGTCGATTATGTTGAATCAAAGAATAATTTAGCAAATCATTTGACGAAAGGACTGGCTAGAGAGATGATTGTGAAAACATCAATAGGAATGGGATTAAGGTCTATGTGAATTCATTCTTCAATAGGAACCCTACTTATGTTTTGAAAAACAGACAAAGTTCAAAGGGTAAAAAACAAGTTGAAGTATGAAATTGGTGATACATTAGCGTACAATAATAAGATCCCATTTCAAAAGAAAAATCTCTAGTGTATAAATTCTGCAAGATAGAGGATGATGTAAATTTTTAATGGGCTCAATTGTATGAAGGAGTGACTCGCAGAATCACTTTAGTTAAAACCCACCTATATGAATGAGAAAGTTAGGCAGCTTTCTATGAGATTGGACCGTCTCTATAACATTCATGAAATCAGGATATTACGCAAGGCCATTAATACATAGGAAAAAAAGAATTGCACTTTGCTATGAAATTAGTATGTGTGATGACTCCGGTAAGTCACAAAAAGGTCCTTGGTTCAAGACACGTTCACCATAGCACCTTGACAAACTTTGAGTTGTTTACACTAAGTGAAAGTTCAATGCCGTAAGCTACTTTCATATATGTACTACTTTCTATGGTAATGCTTAAGATATTGTTTTATAGGTGAAGTTTTGAAAAAAGGTGGGGAATGTTGGAAGTTTTCCAAAACCTTTGTCAAATATGATCCCCTACGGAGGGGGTCCGGGGGTGGCAACCCCCTAAGGTAGGGGTGCGGGGGCAACGCCCCCGCTAACGGGGTTCAACCTGCCCGGTCAGGTCGCAGGGGGTCCAGGGGGCAGCGCCCCCGCCGGGGTGCGGGGTAGCGCCCTGTCCGAAACGGTACATTTTGTGTACTGTTGAATTCGAATTCAACAGGCAACGGTAACAACCGTTGGTAAAGGTCTCGACCGTTCAAATTCAAAAGACACACCCGCAAACGAATAGATGCTTCGTCGTCTATATAATGCAGCGTTTTCTCATCACGAATTTCACTTTTTCTTTCTCGAATTCCTCAATCATCTGCATCATCAAAATAACTTTAAGTGCTTCTTCTGATCTGTGCAAGTAATCACAACTTGCATAGATATCCTCCATTGTATCCTGAAAGAAGGTTTTCAATCAACCTATTGTGATTTAGAAACGGGAAAACATTCTTGAAAGACAGCGAATCTTTCGTGCCTTGGAGCGAATCTTACTCAATTATTAACAACATTGCACTCCGTCAAACCCTCGCCTTTGCCAGAGATTTGCCATGAACGTCACGGATATGTGCTCCTGCTCCGGCCACCAGCAAGCGAAACAACTGATCACCGCCGTTCATTAACGAGATCTCGCGAAGTTGACTATTGTTGGTGTTGAACGTTTTGAGAAAAAAAGAGTGGATCGACGGAAATTTGAGGGAGAAGGTTGGAACGTTTTCACCGTTGGTTTCTTATTAGTGGCGATGGCAGAACATTTTGGAAAGGGAAATTTTATTTTCATCCGCGATATTTGTTAGTTAATCCACCTAATTTATAGGGATATTAACTATGTTTATGGGTTTTAAAATTTAAAATTTGATTAGTTAATCAACATTGTATACCTTTTGTTTTCTCACGTTTCGTTCTCTATTTCTTCCTTTAATCTAAACGACGAACGAATTAGAAACCAAAAATCAAATACTGTGAAATCTACTCTTTTTTTGTTCATTTTGATGTACCGTGAAGAATCATCTGTTGTTTACATTTTATTACCCTGTAATTCTTTAGTGCAGTTTTAAACTGCTGAAGGAAAAAAAAAAAAAAGGTCCACAGCTTACCTTAACCCTGTTATATTTTAGTGAAACCAAAGTTGCAGTGTTTTCAATCATGAATATCAAACAGTTAACCAGCCATTCATGCACCACTCGCTGTTCTCAGAAAATAAGCTGTAGCTGTTAACAATTCACTCAAGGTTTATGTGATAATTATTCGATAAGGACATAACCTGGCATTTCTTTTGGACTGGCAGGAGCAAAACATAATGTTTATTTTTTATTTATTTTCTATTTATTTTTTTATAAGTTTATATACACCTTGGTCATAATAGTAAAACATGAGATATATTTCCTTTTGCTTCCCTCATACAGATTAATCAAATCATCTAGCAAGGGAGAAGGTTCACAACAGAGTTGCAATGAACTAGAAAGAGAAGATGCTTCAGAGCATAATAATTGCTACAAATCCTTCCATTTAAGTAGTACTGTTCAAGGAGCTACATATCTTCGAAACATCCTCTGTTGATGGATTCTCGGCTGGACTCGTCGACGATACTGGGTAACGTGATAAGGTTCTTAAAGTATTGCCTAGCTAACATGATAAGGTGGCAATAAAAAGTTGCAGCATTGTATATGTAACTCAAAGTGTGTGAATTTTTGATGGAAACATTGAATAAAATAAACCTAGACTTATTTTTTAGTTATCTTATGGTTTATATGTGCATTGGATCCGGACTTGAATCTAACAGATGGGAATAGGTTCTTAAAGCTAGGAAGGTATTTGCTTCATCACATCATATTACACGAGCAGGTAAGAATTTCATTTGCTTGTGCAGCTGAATCACTCACCTGTTCCTGTCAAAATAATATCAAAATTATGTGCATAAAAGCAGTCTTGTGCTTTTTTAAAAATAAAATAAAAATTATGTGCTTAAATGATAGCACATTAGCATAAAATGGCTTAGATAGTATATCACGCCGTACATTAGTATAAAATGGCTTACATGGTATCATTACATACTATAATCATGTTGCAAAAAATTTGAAACTGTGATTATTTTTTTGTTAAAAGAAAATTTGAATGCTTAAATGATAGAGATATGCTATGAGGCCCACAATTAGTGCCAGGGAATAAGCCCGACTGATTATCAGTCGTTGAAACATAACACACCCCCATGAAATCAACCGTTAATTTCAAATTCGTACATTTAGTACCCAGTTTCTTCGGACCTTGTAGCACATCTCTAAATGATATAGCAGTACATATGACATACTACACAGTATTAATGTATGTTCAAATTTGAAATTGCATTATGTAAATGTTGAGACATCTCAAAGTCGAGACGTTTATGTGGTGCTGGTGGAATCCAACTGAATAAGCCTATCGTAGGCGTTACTATAATGCTGAATGTAATACAAATTTTGGGTTCAGACAGTGATGCCAATACTATTTGGAACCAAGTTTGTTGATTTTGCTCAGCTTCCTCCGGACATGCAACTAGCTATCGTAAATGAGGTATATTTGTTTAAGTTTTATATATAGAGTTTGTAATTACAAAGAAATGGCTGAAATTTTGACTCAATACATACTGGGAATGTACGCAGGCCAGAGCGTATGCAAGGGAGATGAATGCAACACAGTTTTTTTCAAATTCTACGCATAACATAAACGTTAACAAGATTTCTTTATTATCTAACAAGTTGGATGAGAAGTTATATGTGGGGGCCTTTCATTTTTTTTGAGAAACCCAAACAAACTGATATAGCAGTGTAACTTTATGAAGTAATGAGTATACCGTGCAAATGTTTGTTGTTTTGATGCAAAAACACTGTTTTTGCTATACTGTTTTCTGGGGAAGGAGCTACATATAATTTTCCCCTTATGCCAGAATCACGGTTGGAGCATCTTCATGCAGTTAGATTTCTTTTACATTCCCCGAAACAGAAGTTGGTGTTTGATTGAACTAGGTAGCAGATGGACGTTGCCCATCAGATCTGAACCGCAAGAGGAAGATTTGGTACCTATTTCCACTGGTTTATTTGTTAGTTCATCACCATTTATTAGTTAATTCACAATGTATTAACTTATAAATAGATTAGTGGATAAACTTACTAAAGTCAACTGTGTGGATCAACTTACAAAATTGATGGATATATCTAAAAATTCCCTTTTGGAAATAGGGTTTGACCTTTAGATTTGTATACATAGGGGACCAATTTTTGTTTAAATATTATTATTCAAACTTAGTGTTGAAGTAATTTGATAAAATCATAACATATGACGTCCGTTTTCAATGGAAATATGTAATCCTAACATTAAAAAAATCCGGACCGAATGGGACAGGTTTCGTCGAATTCCGAGGTCGTTTGTGAAAAGTCCTTTATAATTATCGATGAAAAATCAAGCGTTTAAAATTCTTATAATTACAAAAAAAATCAGATAAATTTGAAACCTTGACCTTCTACTAGGCCTTTTCCTAACGGATTCAATGAAATTCGCTTCGTTAAATTTGGAGTTTGTTTGGCCAGTCGTTTATTCATTAAAAGTTACCTCTGTCTAAATAACGTAAACGATTAAATAAAAATAGAGGCGTTTTTGGCCATCGAAGTCGCACACGATATCGGTTTACCACGAAATTTGATTTTCTTACAATAATTTGGCGATACGGTTCCAATGAAACTAATTCCATCGAGAATTGAGATCGTTTGCAAAAATGGCTACTTTTAACACTTATATACTATCAAATAAAATATTATTTAAATCCCGAATAATTAAAATAAATCAAAATAAATTATTTTCAACATATATATATCCAAGCAGAATATATACACAATTCCAAATATAATTTATACAACTCAATATCGTCAATTTTCGAGTTAAACAATTTAAATTTCCCTTTTAAAAATATTAAATAAACGTTATATTTTAATAACGATTTCCATAGCGACTACTCTAAAAATTGAATTGTACGTAACTAACAATCTATAACACGAAATATGGATTTTTCTCTTTCATATGAAAATTATCATCAACAAGAACCCAACGTTTCTTGTTTCACAGAAATCCGACTTGTATCGGATCATGTATACTCAATTGAAGTTTACATCGTAAATTACGAACTACCTCGTCATTTCGCGCTATTATAAATAAATTTAACGTTCATACTTCGTTATATAATCGATATATATATATATATTTTAAATCCATTTAAAATTCCAAATCAATATTTAAATAATAAATTAAATTAAATATTTGACTACCAAAAATACGGGACATTACAAAAGGCCTTGACCTTTCTCTACACGTGCAAAGACATTAGTCGGAATTCTTTCATACATCGACCAAAAACCGATGTCGTAGGTAGTTTTTCTAGTAGTGACGTTTACTACTATTATTTCCGCTGCATTATTTGTATGTTCTTTTAAATGTGTAACTCCAATTGTATTGTAAAGTGAAATCAAATATATATTGTCAATCAACTTCATGAATTGCTTATGTTATTACTGTACTTATTCTTCTACTCTGAGATTCTATGTATTGTTTTATTCACCTTTCTTATTTATTTTTCTTGTATTAAAGCCCATTAATAATTTTTAGTCTTGAAATGGTCTGATTTGAACATGTATGGCAGGTTGTTTCATGACACTTGTTGTTTATCAGTTAGAATATTTTTTTCTTTTGCTTTGTCTCTTTTTATTATTCATCTCTGATATATGTTGCCAAATGAAAAAAATAATGTGATCAGGTTATTAATTCATTTTATCTCAAATACTTTGGTTCACATAACAGTAAGATTAGCAGAATGGAATTGAATTTCAATATTACATAAAAGAGAAAGTAGTTATATTATTTGCAGATGTTAATATAAGTTAAACTTTATTACATAAAGCAACGTAATGACTACATAGTGATTTTCTTATCAATAAAAAATGCGAAAAAAACCCAGAAAAGTACCATTGACAAATGTTAATTTTTTTATTATAAGGATTTTTCTTGATTTGGGCCACTTTTGAAAACTTATAACACAAATAGGTCAATTTCAAAACTATTTACAGAAATAGACCACTTTTAATTTTTTGTAATCGCATAATCTAAGATAACACGGAAAAGGGTTTTGAACCCTTCTGCAACATTTATTTGCAAGCGTTATCCCAGATAATGCTTACCAACGTTATCTGGGATAACGCCCAGAAGGGTATAACCCTTCAGGATCTTCCTTTCTTTCTTCATTTCCACTCTCTTCCTATTTTGAGAAAAAGCAAAAACTTCGCCCTCCTTTCATTTCTGGGCCCAAAAATCAAAATTTTCCTTTAAACTTAAGTTTAATGGCCTTTTCTTATTCTCTACCGCCTCCTACTAGTAAGTTTACCTAACTTTGTTGATTAAAATTTGTAATTTCTGAAATTTAGGGTTTTCATGTTTAGGGATTTGTACTCTAAACCCTTCGTTGGTGGAATAGATGAGTTTTTAAGTTCCTGTGGTGTACAAGTTAGAGTTTACATAAATAATTTCATGATTTTTGATTTAGTATGTGTGTGTTTAAAGTTAAATTAGTGAAGAAGGTTTAACTTTTGCATATTTCGCATGTGTATGAATATGTGTATGTACATGTGTATGTGTATGTTCATGTTTACGTTTAGTATGTGATGGAAGAGAATGTGGTCGAAAGAAATATATGTGCATTGTTCATGGTCTTGTACATTTTGTCTTTGACCAAGAGTAAACTTGGATGATCAATGATGTATCTCCATTGCTATAGTGTGTATGTGTGTGTGTGTGTGTGTGTGTGTGTGTGTTGTATATGGCTATGTGTGAGTGTGTGTGTTGTATATGTATATTCTGACTCATTATTGTTCAAATGCAGATACATGGCAAGTATAGACGACGATGATGCATGTGATCTATTCTGTTTAAGAATTTATTAGGTGATCCACCAGTGAAGCCCCACCAAGCTGAAGGCTTTAACTTTCTGATTATGAATTACTGGGTGATTCACCAGGTGGATGCACTTTAGCTCATCTTATGCGCTTAGTTAAATGCATAAGTTGTTATAGATAAATACCTGAACCAAGTGTGCGAGCTAAAATGCATCCACCTGGTGAACCACCTAGTAAATTCTTAACTAGAGAGTTCAAGCCTTCGGCTTGGTGAACGGATTAGCTGCGGATCGAAGTGGTCGATCGTCGAAGCTGAAAAACGGAGAGTGGTTGATCGCCAATAAAGTAATTATCAAAATAGTACGTTCTTCTTTATTGTAAGGTAATGAAATAGTATGTATCTTCTTTATTGTAGTGTAATGAAGTAGCATGTATCTTCTTTATTGTAATGTAATCAAATAGAACGTATCATTATATATTCTAATGTAATGAAATATTCCATTCATTCCACTTTGTGTTATACAAAATTGTGGCATTGTGTGTATATGTTTTGTTGTTGATTATGTAGTTGTAGTGTTATCTTGGATATGTTGTGGCGTCCTGAATATGTTTTGGCAATGATTTTCCAAGATAACCCTACAAAAAAATGGTCACTGGCTCATTTATAGGCAGAAAGCATTTTTTATAGCGTGATCACGGATAACGCTAGTACGCGCTATCTGTGATAACGATAAGAAAAAATTTCTCTATGTATAGACGAGGCAGTGAAAACCGATAAGATAATAAAATTTACTTATATATTTCAATTGATATATCATTTTACACTACATAAGTAAAATCATCATCTTAACCATATTCATCTTTTGAGAGAGATTTTTTATCATTGTTTGTTGACTTTGGGATATTTGCACTATCTATCGTTGATGATGCTTTTATATGATTTTTTTTTCTTTTCTTTTTTTGGCAAAGCTGAACGATATTTCATAATAGCTACAAGCTTACTAATAAATGCAAGTACATCAAGATATACATAAGGTACAAGGCTGATGGACTTGCGACGATAAGGACAACATAAGCAGTAGTGACAAGAAGACACAACAGCTACATCAACCATACTGACAAGGTCACAAGCACCACGTACAACAAGTTGTACCCAGACTTGATATTTCAAAGAAAATAGTTGTCCACAACTGTAGCTAAGGGTATCAGACAGATCTCTATCTAAACTCCAACAATGTGAGCCTTATTAGCTTCTCCTGGCACCACGAGCGAAGACAGAGGGCATACAAAGTCCATTGACCAAGTACAGCAAAGCAAAGTTCTTTGACATGGCTTAGACATGGCCGAAACCAAGTCTTAACAAGAGATTGCCTGCTAGAAAACACCTGCGCAAACTGAATATCAGCCAAACTGAGCAACTCAGAGCTTAAGCTTCACCTATTGCATAGCTAGTCAATAACCAATAGCAATCGTTTTCCAACAAGCAACTAAAACATTAAAAAACCAACCACAAAAATCACTAGTAGGCCAATCCAAATACTCCACGAATAGAGAGAAACACCCAAATTTACAAATAACCATCGCTTCAGTAGCTAAAGACGACATCCATAACCAACATTGAATAACAGACCATACCTTCCACCATCACGACCAGAGCTGGTGAAATACGTAGCAAAGCCATGGCATGTAGTTGCTGCTGGCTAAAGAAGCTTCGCGTAAGCACCAAAGGCTTCTTCACCTGTGCAAGCTGAAACCTAACCTTAAGATGACATGACTAACCAACGTGCAGCAGTAGAAGACCCTCACCTCCCCAGAGCCGTCCCCATCAACCTGACAAGGTCAAATCTTAACTGACTAATGGCAATGCAGGAGAAAGCATGGAAAGAGGTGTGATAGAGTGACGAAAGGAAAGTGGAAGATAATCGAATAAGAAGGAGGTAGGAGGATAGTTGCTGAGAAGAGAGGAAATAGGGAATTCTCATCCCCGAACCCGAGATTGATGAAATGATGTGTATATTATCTTTTGAGTTAACATTTCCTTATCATAGTGTTTTTATTCATTATTAGTTGATAAATTATGTTGGGTACCTTATGTGATCGAAGAACGATAATGATTCTTTCTACAAGTAGCGGTAAAGATGTTTTAAACCAAATTATGCATCAATTTTCAAAGCATGTGTAAGGTGTTGATTGATGGTCAAAAACGGACCGTTAGGGTTACGGATGCGTCAGACGCATCCGTTACCCAACAGTCTATTTTGGATCGTTGGGCCAACGGCTGGAACTCCACCGTTGGCTCTCCCCCTTCCCCCATAAATCCCCCCACTTTTCTTTTTCACCTCACAATTTTGTGTGTTTCTTCCAGCTCTCCTCTCTTATTTTCTAGTCCGGTACAACTACTTTCAGGTACTTTTTTATTTATTTTTATTTTTAAAAATTCGTATGTTTGATTTCTATATGCTTTCCACTTTTTTGTTTATTCCTCTTCTGTCTCTGGTTCAGATTCTTCTAACGCGCCCATTGCTTAATGACCTCATGATCGAATTGAGGCTTTCATAGAAATTTATCTCAACAATATTCACCTTCGAGGAACCAATAGATTCTTGACCGCTGTTCAGAACGAATTCAATGAGCGGATCAATGAATATTTGATGTAGACTCAAATGAAAAACAAGTGGGATAATCTGAAGAGGGTCTGGACTTCTTAGAATGCTCTGCTACAAATTCCAGATGGCTTTTGGAATGCTGCGCAGGACCGCTTGGACGGCTCAGACGATTGGTGACATGGGCCTGTATTCTTATACCAGAGATTTGGGAGACAACCGCCTCTAAAGTTCCGAGAGCAAGACCAGCTTTTTTGGGGGCTGCACAGGCACCTGTAGTTACCAGATTCCCTCTGCGCCACAATCCTTCACTGCGGTCAATGCAGCTATGTACTGCAATATTCTGAGTGGAGGGAGTCCACCACTGGTACTGTTTGCACGAAGACAGTCATTGTGCACCACATCTAGTAGGGCACCTCCTCCACAACCAGCCTTCGTTCAGACATATCGTTTTACAACTGTGGTGGAACGTTGCTATGTTGTTCTCTCGACCATTACTACTGTCGAGAAGTGGGAAATCATTAAGATTTTTCGCCTCGACTGGTCAATTATGGAGGTGGTTAAGATATTGCCTGATTGAGAGTTGTTGGGGTACATAGGTTATCAGCTCAGAAATTTCCGTGGACATTAGTAGTTTGTTGTATTTCTTCATTTTATTATTATATAGTGAACCGTTATGTAGTGTTATTATGTAATGAACTGTTATGTTTGGTTAATTAACTGTGTTATTCTGCATTAATGATATTGTTATGTATTTAATCATTTATTAATTAAATTACAAAATAAAAATTAAATGCTTCGCTCAAATAGTCCGCTTAATGCGTCAAACTCATTCTCCGCCTGTGCAGTTAAAGCGCTCTGCAGATCCAATGCGGTGAATGTACAAAAAGTTGTAACGGAGATAAAATGAGGTAATAACAGGATATATTGGATGAGTCTAAAATAATATATAAAACCATTATTTGATGCTTTTACAAATATTAAATGATAAATAAATGGGAAATTAACATTCAGTTTAATTTTAATTAACACATTCTTAATTTCAAATAAAAGTATGTGCAAATATATGTAAATAAATGTAAACTTTTATTTATTTTGATTAAATTTAATAGAATATTATAATATTTTCTATTTGAAAAAATATGTATCAAAAAATTCTATTAAATTACTAATTTTATAATGTAAAAACGTACATTTTCAATTCATTTATTTTAGAGAAGATATAGTGAAATATAGCTGAATAATGAGATATATCGGGAATGTCGGAAAATAGCGGGGATTTAAGTGAAAGACTATTTCGGAGGCTATTTGAAAATAGCATAGCGGTAGGAATCCGCTACACGATATAGCGGGGATATGGTGAGATAATAGCGGGGCACAAACTGCATGGTTCTCTGCTAACTACAATTCTCCGTTAACATTCTCCGCTCAAATGGTCCGTTTGCGCCAAACACACCCTAAGTATCAAATGAAAACGTGTGATGGTTGACATGAAAGTTTAAAAAATAATAAGACAATCATTCTTGCTCAGCTGGTTAAAGTGTTAGGGTCAAACGCAAGAAGTCGTGGGTTTGTTCCGGTCGGATCCCCGTATCATAGTAGTACGGTACTTACTTCCCAAATTTGTATATATAGCTACCCAATTTAAAAAATATACATGTAGGTTTGTTTGCATAAAACTTATAATCGGCAACTTTTCAAAACATGCATGGGGACTTCTTTTCTATCTTTAATATATATAGGACTGTTCTGAGGCACCCCTGTTTTATAGCACTCTTTTAGTACCTCTACAGGCTCGTGAGTTACGGTAATCCAAATCCAACAAAAATTCGTAGATGTTCAATCTCTCTCTCTCTCTCTCTCTCTCTCTCTATATATATATATATATATATATATATATATATATATATATCACCCATCCAAAATTTGAGGTCGTTTTGACATCAAATAATGCACATTGTAAAACTGATATCATACACATCTTAAAACTAATATTTAAAAATCGATTGCTAAATTTTGATACCATGCACACTGTAAAACAAATACATAAAAACTGATAATTAAATTTTATTATCATACACACTGTAAAACTGATATGTAAGATCTGATGTTTTATCCTTTAATAAGAAAAATTAAATAGGCCGTCTTTACGGTTCAAAAAGACCGTAACTTTGTTATTAACACTATTTTCCTGTAATAATAATTTACGCCTATCTTAAGGGTGCGTTCTTAACGAACGTGAGCGTGGCATTTGAGCGTGGTACTGTAGCGAAGGGGAATTGTGTTTTTAGCGACGAACGGGGTATTTGAGCGTGGTATTTAATTGTTAAATTATTGGTTTTGATTTAATTAAATTCTAATTGCATCAAACTATTACGACAACATATTTCATAACACGACCACTTTTTTCATAAAACATAAAGAACACAACGGTACTGGAATTAAAAAAAATACATGAAAATCTACAATAAACGACGATGAAGTAATAAGTTCAACTCCGATGAAATAAAGGCACATAAGCCCTCATCGCTAAGCTCCTGAGCAATATCAACATTCCGCTCATCGTTGCGAAAAATCATCAGAATCTCCCAAAGATCCACAGGCGTCCCCGATCTCCGAACAAGCTCCAAACAACGAGCAGCAAGCTGTCTCGTATGGTCGGTCACCCACGAGCTGGCACGCTCTGCCTGTCTCCGCCTAGAGGGCTGACCAGACGGTGGATCGCCCGAAGCCATCCAACCAGTATAGAAACTCGCGTCCCCGGGGGAGAAAGAACCAGCTGCTGCAGGCGCTGGTGGATGTGCTGGTGCAGTAGGAGGCGCAACCTGAGGAATCGGATACGCACAAGTATCTTTCCGCAAACAACCCTCGAACATAATGTCCTGCTCTCGAAACTTCATTGGCGAGTGCTTCCTAAATTTTTTGAATCGTCTGCCACTGCCGGTACTCCAAAATTCATCAGGACCGTCTAGATAATCGAACTCCTCATTCCATACACCCCCAGGAGTTCTAAGCAGCATGTCCCAATCATGAAAAGCTCGCTTCATGTTGTCCCATTTGTTTTTAATCTGGTTTTCTGTGAACTCCAGATTAAAACGGTTGTTCATTGTTGTTGCGACTGTTGCGTAGAAACCACTGACGCTTGTATTGCGCTCCGCTATGAACTCAACGCAAACATCTATGAAAGCGGACTCCCGGTCGCCCGTCCAATTCGCAAAAGGCTGCGAGGTAGCAGTGGTGGAAGTGGAAGCCATCTGCGTAAAAAAAAAAAAAAAAAAAAAAAAAAAAAAAAAATCGGAAAAAAATATATATATTAGAGAATTGAAAAATAAACTCAACTATAAAAAAATTTACCGTTTTTGCTGCTCGAAATTGCTCAAAAAATTCGAAATAAGGGGTAAAAGGGGAGAGGTTTCGGGTTGGAATGAGGAGGAGGAGGGGGGGGGGGGGTTTCGTTTTTATAGCCAGCGAAACGATACGTTGGAAAAGTAACCGTTGGTCGGACGCCAACGGTTACTTTTCCAACGTTCGAGAATCGTGGAATCTGGAAAGGGTAAAATGTGCTCGCGTCCGACACGTCGGACGCCAAAAAAAAAATGAGCGTGCCAAATTTTGGCTGCGAACGCACCCTAAATCTTGTCGGTTTGCATTGTCCTAAATAGCACCATAACAAAATATAAAAATCAATCCTACTTAACCAAAAAAAAAAAAAAAAAAGTCAGGCTAAATTTGAAGCGAACATGTTTCTAAAATTAACAAATAGGTTGATATCTAGTTTTGTACACGTTTTAAAAATAAATAAACCATTGAGTGGAACGTATTGAAGCAATGTTGTGATGATGAGTTTCAATACCAACTAGCACATTTTCTTGCGTAACATGCGTCTGCATTTCAAGTTTCAACTGCCTGCTGCGTAGCGAAACAAGTAGAACGGCATGATGCTACGTAGCGAAGTTTTATTATGTGAAAGAAAAACTGCCTGCTAATAAATAAGCTGACCATAATAATGTAATTATGAATAGAAAAGTCCAGCACCAGGTTGTAATGTCTTCTTCGCTAGCATTAAAACAGCAGTACCTGCGTTACATGCTCCGTTTTGTATTAAAAATGAATTCGCACCATTCACACATGGGATCATTTAAATGTGGAGCATAAGTTTGATTCAAGTTTTTCTAAACTTTTCAAATATCCGTAGTTGTCCAAAGCAACCTTACTTAATTAGTACTTATTCCTCTTGGTTTTTTAAAGAATTTTATCATATATGTCTTTTTAGACCTCGATCCGTGTAACAAGTTGAAAGTACAATAAAAACTCAATTGTTTTTTAATTTTTTTAAACAAATCAAACAATAGGAATAAATAGTTGTTTTTTGACATAAAACAAATAACATCGGAAAAATATTAAATATTTAAACCACTGCATGAAATTCATGTAATGATAATATGGAACCAAGACAAAATAATGAAATCAAAAGTAATTATATAAAGTTTTCGACAATTAAAGTACCGGCCTTGATATGGAGAGAAAAAATTGGCTAGACCAGTATAGGGATGTCAGGAGATCCGACCGAATCAAACTCATGGCCTCTTACATGCTAGTTCAACACCTTAACCAGTTGAAACAAAGATGTTTATCAGCAAAAACTTCGTACCATTTGAATGTGTTGTGTATACAGAAAGTATAGTAATGAGAATCATTTGGCATTCTCTTACATGCACGTTTAAAATTTATAGATTTTGAAACGGACTTTTGTTCGTATTCCACTAAGTTGATCAAAGATATTTACAAATACATTTTTCCCGATTATACCAAAGAGATTTTTCACTTAACTTGGTTCAGTTTTTTTCCTCACATTTCATTAGTTAATGATTAATATAGAAAATATTATAACTGTATTTTTTTTTATTTAAGTTTGTAATGCATCAAATTAGAAGACAAATTAGATTGTTATATTTTCTTTCTATCCTTTTCCAATTTTGAATCTCCATAGGCATATATTAGTTGAGATTTGCAAAAGAAAGAATTGAGAGTTTTGGAGAAGTGAATGAGAACAAAGTTTGATTTATTACTTTCTAGAAATGTAAAGTGAATCGATGCAAAACTGTACAAAGTGATACGTTATATGTAGAAGCGGAAATAATGTAGTGGGCCAAGCCTAGGGACACAACCCAATTTATGTACAAAAGTAAACAAGAAGAATAGCATATCGCGTGATAGCCGCGCTATCTTTATTTTCACGCTTCAAACACTGCTAGGGTTAGGGTTTGCTACGAAAAAAAATAATGGCTTCCTGATATGGCGATTCGTGCTGAAATAGCGAATATGAAGCTAAATCAAAGAGATAATCGTTCACTTGAGCTCTTCAGACCATCTTTGAGCAAAGGCAAGAAGCTATTTTGGAATATATATCGCTCTTTGACTTGAATCAACTACATCCACATTCAGTTCTTCCTTCAATCTGGTAAAATTCACCTTGGACAATGACTTCGTAAGTATATCTGCCTTTTGGTAAAACAAAGTTATATAGCCGATTTTTAATTTGCCATTAATAACTTGTTTTCTGATAAAATATAAATCCAGCTCTTTGTGCTTTGTTTTTGAATGTAATACTTGATTCGACGTAAGTGAAATGGCACTCACGTTAGCACATCAAATAATTGCAACTTTGTTAGATCTGATATTAAGTTCACCAAGTAATGATAGAATCCACATTACTTCTGTTGTTGTACTTGCAACACATCTAAATTCAACCTATGTGCTAGTTCTCGACACTGTATTTTGCTTTTTTGCACTCCACGACAATAGATTAATTCCCAAATATATACAGTAGCCTGATGTCGATTTTCTGTCATCATTTTCTGAACCCCAATCTGCATCTGCATAAGCATTTATTTTCATATTACTGCTTGACTTTAGAACGAGACCATGATTGATAGTTCCCTTCAAATATCTGAGAATTCTTTTAACAGCTTTCCAGTAACTGTCTAAAGGCTTTTGCACGTATTGACTCACTTTATTAACACTGTAAGCAATACCTGGTCTTGCAATTATTGCATATTGCAAAGCACCAAAAATACTTCTTTATAATCTTGAATTCTGAATGTCTTCACCCTGATGCTTAGATAATTGATTGCTGGTGATCATAGGAGTGGGCAAGGGGTTAGCTTTGTCCATGTTAGCCCCGAGTAAAAATTTTGAAATGTACTTTCTTTGATTAAGATGCATTTCATAATAAGTCGTTCTCTTTACTTCTATACCCAAAATGTAGTCCAAATGCCCAGATCCTTAATTGAGAATTCAGAATTGAGTATGTTTGTAATGTCATCGATTTCTGCAGCACAACTTCCTGTGATAATAAAATCATCAACATAAATAAGCATATATGTAGTGGTATTGGCAGTAAACTTAGTAAAGATTGAGTTATCAGATTTTGTTGTTTTGTATCCATGCTTGAGTAGTGTTGCTTTTAGCTAGTCAAACCAAACCCTTGGAGCCTGTTTGAGGCCAAAGATAGCATTATTGAGTTTGCACACCAAGTTTCTATCACTATTTTGAATGAAACCTTGAGACTGTGCTATGCTTTTTTTATTAAGGAGATTTCATTTCAAAATGGTGATAGAAACTAAGATACCACCACAAAACCAAGACCAGAATCCAAAACTAAGATACCACAAAATAAGGTAGCACTTATGGTTAGGACCAAAAGACTAAAGGATCAGCAAGTGCTAAAACTAAAATACCACAAAACCAAGACCAGAATCCAAAAGAGCCAAGCAAAACCAAGAGCTAAGAAATCCGAAATATCCACAAATCCAAAAAACTAGAAACCACAAGACACAAGATACTGATGTCCGGGAGGCTGAACCTGAGACATGAGAGCCATAGAAGATCGATTGATGAATATGCCGTCGGAGCAAGACCCGAGCCATTCCCATGCAGAGTTAGGGCAGGCAGTTGTGCCTGTCCCAGTACCGCAGCTCGATTTCGAACAAACTATGCCAGTTCTCCACGTTTGAAATGTTTCTCAACTATATACTTGAGATGTCGACACTCATTTGTATTATGGACCTTGAAATCATGAAACAAACAATGCCGACAAGAATCCCTTTCTTTTTTAGTTGGCTCCCTTATGGGAGGCTTTTTAAAAGGAGCAGTTGGATGAACCTCCAAGTAGACCTCTTCGAGGGTGTGGGTGAGTTCTGTGTAAGATGGGAACTTGGGTTGCCTCCAAGCCATGTTTTGAACATTACCTGAAGAAGGTCTACTCGTTCCAGGATACTTAACTTTTCCAGAGTCTTTTCCTTTTCCAGAATTGGATGGTTCCCTGCCCTTAACCATATTATCCTCAAGAACCTTCTTGTCAGTCCTCACGTCCTCTTTACAAAGAAACCTCTCCACTTCAAAGTTATCGCCAAGATCCCTTGGCGGGTCCCGTTGCAATGAAAATTTGAATTCAGACTTATCTAGAACACCAGAAACAACGGCCATCAGAACCATGGATAGATTAAGTCTGTCGACCGATGTCATTGCCACATTAAACCTTTTCAAGAACTTACATAGAGTCTCGTCGGACTTCTGCTTGAGAGTCAATAAAGTCATAATGCTTTTAGGACGAGCGATGTGAACTACAAACTGCTCGACAAACCTGCTAGCCAAATCACTCCAAGAATGAATTGAATCCGTCTCCAACTGCCTAAACCACATGGCAGCAATATCCATCAAGTAAAGCGGAAAACAATTTTCCCTGACATTCTTCGACGTAGAAAGAACATCCATATGACGCATGTAGAGCATCAAGTGAGTAGTTGGATCCTTCCGAGCATCATAAGCTTCCAACACCAGCAATTTGAAGCCCGATGGATTCCTACAATTCCTGGTATCCAAAGAGAACAGACTGCGTGTAACACAATCCAAGTTCGAAGAAGAGGCACCACCTCGAGTGTATCAATAAATAACATCTGCGATATCAATAAATAACATTTGCTCGGCTAGTCATCCATATCCTCTCGAGTAACATAATTTGAGGGAGTCGCGGTTGAAGAAAGTTCTTAACTTCCTTCATCTGTTGTACCTTGAGCTTCAGCAATAACCAACCGACCCACCCCATTGAGTCAATAACCGACCGACCAGTGACTAGTGACCGACCCGACCCACTCCTGGGTACCTGATCGATCGACTCCCTCCTTCATGTGGACCGAAAAGCCTTACACTTGTGACCGACCCTGATCTTATGGAGAGCGCGACTGACCCTCCCTTATTGGCTCGACCGACCCACTCCAGATCCAACTATTCTGAACACATGACCGAACCGGTAAAGAGCGACCGACCAGATTAGTTTCAACGGACCCAATCATTATATCATCCTCAAGCTCGCTCGACCGACCTTGCTCCTAACTTGTTCCCCAAGAAAACCACCCCATGGTGCACGACCGACTGCCTACGGGCGACCTAAAACTGCACTTCACCAATGCAACTCCAATTTCGACCAAAACTTCGCCAAATGACCAATTTGATGGAACCAACTCATCCGTTTCATCAATTATCACCACAAGCGTGTTATGAAACCAATAACATCACCAATTTGGAAATCTCATCAATAATTATGTGAAATTCACCAAAATCACCATAAATGCAAATATGAACAAAACTATAGATCTAACTTGCAGAATCATTTGAAATGGCATAAGAATTTCCGGTTTAACTTACTAACATAAATCCTAGCGGTGATTCATATGAAAATGGACTTACTAAGGTGTAGATCTAAGAAATCGACTTGAATTTGATGAAAATCATTAACAAACACTCATATGCTTCATTGAATATATGTGAGAGATGCATATCACTCACTGATTCTCTAAAACAAGCTAAAATGATAGAATTATGAATCCGGATAGCAAGCATCTCGCACCAAACCCCTTGATCCGATGAATTCTTGCTTCAGTTGATGTAGATCTAACCTCCAATGATGTAGATCTAAGATTTCCCTCCTTAGATTTTGATTTTTAATGGTGGAAAGTGTTAGAGGAAGGAGGAGCACAAAGCACCAAATGAGATAATGAGGAAGTAAACTATCTCCTATACCTCTCACCCTCTATTTATATTTTCCACCAGCCCACTAATGGGCATCTCTCAAATCAAACCATTAGGCTTCAAAAACCTGGACAGCTAACTAAAAAACCTTAAAACAGCGATTTCTCCCTAACCGCTGAACCAAATATTTAATGTAACCACTTTATGGAAAGGCAATCATCATTTCCTTTCCAATGGCACAGGTCTCACCCTCTGATTCGTCCTGAGTCAAAATTTATGGCCTGTACAAGACTGACAGGGGAAAATGATCATAAATAAAATCGGTAAAAATTATGGATATGTCTCACATCGCCATAAGCAACATATTAAAAGATGGGAATGATCCAATCCTCAGGGATTAAAACAAAAATATTTTACGATCTTCCGATACGTAAAATGCGGGCTGTTACATCTCCTCCCTTAAGAATTTCGCCCCCGAAATTCCAAACAATCACAACAATTCCACATGCCTATCATCCATGAAAAGCCAATTCTATCATCCAAACTAGCAACCATCAAGCCATGCATCCATAGCCTTATCCTAGCATGCGGAATTTTATTAAACAGCAACAAGATACAATGATATAATGATAGTATGATATCAAAGGGTCCTACAGATGAAGAGCTCTGGATGAGTCACCTTCATGCTCTCTTCCGTCTCCCATGTACAATCGTCACCATCTTCACTCCATTGTACCTTGACTAGCTTAACTGTTTTTTCTTCTAAGCTGTTTCGTGTCATTTCCCACAATATGAAGTGGCTTGCGGGTTTCACAACTGCGGTTTCTACTTCTAGATCCTCGTACTACCCTGGAGATACCACCATATTCGAATCATGCACGAATTTCTGTAGGAACGATACATGGAACACATTATTCACACTCGACATCTTCTCGGGTAACTCCAATCTATATGAGTTTTCCAATTCGCTCAACTATCAGGAATGGTCCAACGAACCTTTGAGCTAACTTTCGTTTACTTCCGAATCCAACCACATGCTTCAATGGCGAAATCTTCACGAAAACCATCACTACACCATAACAGTCAATTGGTAACACTTAATTTTTTCAATTGCCAACACTTATATGTATTGTGGATTTATAACATTTATATGCGTTGTTAGACTAGAAATATGTCACCAAAAATATATATTTATGGTATTTTCACTGGTAACGCTTATCTGTGTTACGAGATCCTATTAAACTAAAATGAGCGTGAGTTGGATGGGGAAAAAGTAAATGTGCGAATTCATAACCCTAACCCTCCTTCCCATCGCTTATTCCTCCATCAGCCGCTTCTTTGAACCAAGAAAAAAACCATCCGCCACGACTTGGAAACTGCTATTGCGACATCATTCACGACTTCATACTCCAGGAAATCGCGATCGATTTAAGGGAATAGCATCGATTTGGACCTCAGAGAATCACAAGTATTCGAGTTTGGCTTTAGGGAATCGTGGCTACTTCGATTTCGATTTGAAAGGTGATTTCAACGAACATAACAATATTTGACTTGTATAGTTTACTATGTAGTTAATGTTAGTAAAAGCTTTTCATTGTACTAATATATCATTAGAAAGAGTATGTTGTAGCAAATGATTTCAGCTAAAAACGGATATCTTTATATAGTAGAAGGTGATGACATAGTTGAATGGTTTGATTCCTAAAACCTGGGAAGTAATTGTTTCCTTTGAAATAGATTTCTATGTTAAAGGCATGTTTACTTTTTTCCATCTATTATGTGATGCATGCTAAGAATGTTTTGTTATACATCTGAATTTATGGAAGAAAAAATTTAAAACAAAATAGAAACTAAAATGATATTAATATTTTCTTCCTTATCTCTATTGCAGTTATGAATAAAATGCAAATCATGAAGCCTAAAGGAAACATTCAACTGCCGATCATGGTAGGCTTGTTGGTTTGTCAATTACAAGAGATGAAGAGAATCAGTCTGCTGTATGTGCTCACGCTCTTTTGTGTTTGTTTTTAATGCTGTACATTTTGGGTGTATTTTTACTTTTAAATCCTCTTTGGTTACCTTGTTGGTTTTTTGAATGGTATTTTCGCTGTTTGCGTCCCTTCTTGCTTTCTCTCCTTTTAGGAAGATTAAAGAAACCACTCAGAAACTGTTTTGTTATTGGTTGCCACTGATAGTTTTTCATTGATAACATTCACAAATTCTATAATTTAGTATTTCCTTGCTGTATGTCATGTGATTGTAGACGAATTAGGTTGAACAAGCTTTTAGTAGACAACAAAAAACTTTTGAATATAAACTCTTTCCAAGAATGTCAGTCACCTTCCAGTATTAATAGGTTTCACTGTCTTGGTTGAATTAGGCAACACAAGCACATGTTTGAATTTGGTCACTTTTGAATATAAACTCTTTCCAATGATGTGGTCACCTTGCTGTACTAATATAAGCTCTTGTGTAACCTAATTCTCCTTGTGAATATAAATTCTTTTCACTACTATTCAATTTTTTGTTATAGATAATGCTTTTCACTACTATTCAATAGTTTTTGATCTGCAAATTTTGATTGATTCATCTTTAGTTATCGTTCCTTTAAATGTATAGATGATGTTTGTGTTGATGGTTAATTCATATTGAACCATGATAGTCAACATATTTTTGTTGCTTTCTTACTTTGACCATATGTTGAAACACTTACTCTTGAAATTTTAGCTACATATTGCACTGACGGTGAGGAATAACTAGACCTGTTAATATGTTTTAGCAAATTTTTATCCATGTATTTGAGCTCATTGTAATAATATCCTACATTTATCCGTTTCATTTACTGAGGGCAATTTTCGTGGCTGGTCTACAAGTAGAAATTGTAAATAGTGTGGATCAACAGAATGAGCTTCTAAGGCTTAAATATGCTAAGTAGTTAAACCATATGGTAACCTCTTATGGTCCAAATCAACAACCATTGACAACCTCTAACATATATAAAGCAAGTACCTTAGCAATTTTTATAATAAGTTTTATGGTATTATGGTCCAAATTTGTTGATGATTATTGCTTAAAGGTGGTTTCATCGTATAACTTTCTAGTGTTGCGCAAGCATGCTTGCACTTGCAAGCTTGCTTCAACAAGCTTGTGCTTGCTTTAGCAGGTTAATGCTTGCTGCAGCAGTCTGCTGCAAGCTTGGTGCGAGTAAACAAGCTTTCTTCAGCTTGAGCCAGTAAATTTTAAATCGTTTGTGCTTCCTAAATCACTATACTTAAACTGAGTGTTTCCTATAAATTGATAGTGGTTGTATATAATTTGGGCACTTTTCGAAGATTGTGTGTGTTTATGTTGACAAATTTATTTGATTTGAATTTTTCGTTCATATTTGGTGTTTCAATTATAAGTAATATGTATAGGTTGAGGTCAATATTTTGATCATTTTGAAGTTTTCATTCATATTTGTATGCAAGAAAAGTACTTGAATAAATAATCAAATAACTATTTTTTTATTTCACTTGAAACGTACTTGAATAAATCATCGTTTGTTCTGATTTTGTGTTTCAGGTAAATTCAAGCAACATTAATGAAGATCGTATACTTTTGTCTTTGAGGAAGTCCAATTCGACCTACAGAGGTATATAATTTTAGCTTTGTTAATGTTTAATCTTTGACTATTTTACAAGAAAATACGTTTTTATCATTTTCCCTTTTACAATTTTCTTTTCTACTCGCATTATCTTCCACCTTCATTTTTTAAATTCATGAAAATCAAATATGAATGAACCCGTTAACTCAAATTTTCACATCCCCACGTCATATTAAACTTCAGGTACTCTAGTGGTTTAAAGTTCCTTCATGAATCTATTATCCAACTCACTTTTATTAATTCCTGCTTTCTTACACCTCTACTAAATCTATTTCGGACCGGATTGCAAGAATGTCTTCTTCGTTCAACTAATTTTAGTTTCAGGTGTCTCTGTTTTCCATTTTTGATTTAAAGTTATTAGTAGTTTCCACCTTTTGGTCAATGTGTTGATCATGCAAGTTGTGGATCTACCTTATATTGACGATGGACCGAATAATCCTATTAACTGTTATATTGATTTCCTGCTTGGTTCACTTATTCTGGATACTAAACTGCTTCAACCCACTTAAAAAATAAGTTAGGTAATGCACATCATAACAAATATGCGTTGGCTAAAATTTCCATTTAAACAAACATGGTTACTCATTAATTTTCCTGAGAGATAATAGCGGCTAAAAAATTGTTTTTATTTCATTTAAAAATATGACAGACAATGTTGATTCATTCTTACTATCATTGCAGTTTGCATTTAAAATAGCTACATTTATTTTGCAACATAAATGTTTTGCATATGATTAATATATTATACAAATAGAAATAATATAACTGACTGGAGTTAGCATTTTGTATATTGTAACTGAATTTATTTCTTCTAAAACATGGTTTTTTGATTGATATATAAGGAGCGTGCAAACATTTTTGCATATATGAATTAACACAAAATAGAATAATTGCCTCTTTTCAATTTGTGACGTTAGCACCTCATGGTATTGACCAAAATTTAGAAATTTGGAACATGTTTCCCATTACGATGGTCCAATGTGTGATGTCCATTATGAAGATAGAATTCTTTGTTTTCTAAATGATTATTCATAACCAATTCCAATTTTGGAAAAAAAAATTGCAAATCAGTTGACAATCATGCATGAAGGCAAATGGAAATCAATTTGAGTTTTTACAATCAAATTGATAAAATCCGTCCCAAATCATGGAAGAAAATTAGTATATCAATTAATCACCATGGAAAGCAAAGATGAATGGAAATTAATTTTGCAAACACGACAATGAAAAATATGCATGGATGGATTTTTCAAAACTGCCATGATGCTAAAAAAATATATGAACCACGTGTTGTATATATGGAGGTTGAAAGGAATAAGTGTAACCAGGTAAAGGATTATTGATAGGTAGAGATAAATTTTACAAATATATTATGTCTACTGTCATTGGCGGATCTATATAAGGTCCAGTGGGGGCAGTGGCCCCCACTGAGATTAAAAAAAACAATTTCTTTATATAATATATATGTTTGTCTCATTCACAGCAAAGCAGCGTATTCCTTTTCTTTTCAAAAAAGCAACAGGCAGCACAAAGTTTTGTCTCCAAATCAAAAGACAACAGCAGGTCTCCAACTCCATTCCAACAGGCAACAGTCCAAAAGAAAACTGCAAAAGGTATCATCTTTAATACGTTTCTTTTTACTTTATACTTGGTTATCAATTAACAATGCAGTGAAATTAACAATTAACTATGCTAGTGAAAGGGTATGATCTCCAGTTTTTATCAATTAACAATGCATGCAACTTGTTTGTGAAAATGACATAACCATGTAATGAAACTTAATTTGTTTTCTATGTGAAAATAAATAATATGTGTATGACAGTGTGAGTGTATCATTGTCAATTTAATATAGGAAAACATGGAAAAATAATTCAAAAGAGCATCATCAAATATGCTAGAGTCTAAAGCTATAGATCCTGATAATTCAAAAAAGGAATTGTCTTGATGTTAATATGGAAGACCTCCCTTCTGATCCTGGATTACGAACTCGTATATTAGACTATCATCCAAATATTCAAGATGAAGTTCGAAGACATTATTTAAAACATGGCCCTTGTCAACCAAGAGATCACAATTTTCCATTTAGTAATTTTGGAAAATCTAAACGTCGTTTTTTATCTGAATGGTTTGATGATTTTCCTAATTGGTTGGAACATAGCAAAGAAAAAGATCGTGCATTTTGTTCATATTGTTATCTTTTCAAACCGGTTGCCGGAATACAAGCCGGTGGAGATTCATTCGTTGGGGAAGGATTTAAGACATGGAAGAAAAAAGTAAGATTTTTATGTCATGTAGGTGATCAAACTAGTGCTCACAATGATGCATACAGAAAATGTCTAGCTTTGATGAATGAAAAACAAAATATTCAAAACATAGTGCATAAGCATTGTGATGAAGAACGAGTTAGATATCGTATTCGTTTAACTGCATCTATCGATTGCATTCGTTTTCTTTTACGACAAGGCCTTGCATTTCGTGGTCATGATGAGTCTGAAAATTCAAGTAATCAAGGTAATTTCCTTGAACTTCTAGCTTTTCTATGCAATCATAATGAAGAAGTTAGAGCAGCGTCTTTGGAAAATGCTCCAAATAATTTAAAATTGATCTCTCCGATGATTCAAAAAGATATTGTTAATGCCGCTGCGCTTGAAACAATTCAAGTTATTATTAATGAATTGGGAGATGCTTTCTTTACTATTTTAGTTGATGAATCTCATGACATATCCATAAAGGAACAAATGGTGGTAATGTTTCGTTATGTGGATAAAAATGGGTATGTCATTGAACGATTCATAGGTATAGAGCATGTGGCAAGTACCACTGCGGTCTCACTTAAGTTGGCAATCAACCAATTATTTTCTAAGCTTGGATTGAGTATATCTAGATTACGTGGCCAAGGATATGATGTAGTTAGTAACATGAGTGGAGAATTGAATGGCCTCAAAACTATTATCATGAGAGAAAATAAATGTGCATTTTATGTTCATTGCTTCGCTCATCAACTACAATTGGCCCTCATGGGTGTGGCAAAAAAACATGATCTAATAGGTACAAATATTTTTATTTTTATTTTGCCAAAGTATTTTATGTTAGTTTCATCACAAATATATTTTATATGTTAAATAGGTATTTTCTTCACTATTGTATCCAATTTGGTAAATATTGTTGGAGCTTCATCTAAACGTCGTGACATACTCCGAGAAAAACATGCTCGCAAGGTCGTAGAAGCTTTAAATGATGGAGTACTTTTACGTGGGAAAGGCTTAAATCAAGAAATTAGTATAAAACGTCCATGTGACACACGTTGGGGTACACACTTTAATACTTTGCTAAGTATTGTTGCCATGTTTTCATCTTTGATTGATGTGCTTGAAGAAATAGCGAATGATAGAACAAATAGTGATCAAAAATATGAAGCGTCTATTATGTTAGGATTGGTACAAACGTATGACTTTGTATTTAGTTTGCATTTTATGAAGACCATGTTTGGAATTACAAATGAGTTATCACAAGTCTTACAAAGAGATGATCAAGATTTAGTGAATGCCATGGATTTAGTTAAAGTATGCAAGGAACAATTACAAAAAATGAGGGATAATGGATGGGGCTCTTTAATGAAGACGGTTGTTGACTTTTGTGATCAACAAAAAATTGATGTCTTGGGTATGGATAATATGTATCACCCTCAAGGAAGATCACGACGTAAGGTTCAAAAAATCACAAATATGCATTGTTATCGATTTTATTTTTTCAATACGGTAATTGATATGCAACTACAAGAATTGAACAACCGTTTCAATGAGGTTAACACAGAGTTGCTACTTTGCTTGGCATGTTTGTCTCCTAATAATTCATTTGAAACTTTTGACAAAGGAAAACTGATTCGTCTTGCCCAACTTTACCCATACGATTTTTCTACTAAAGAATTAATTGATGGTGCTAGAAAGTCAGCTTGACACTTATGTTTGTGATATGCGATCTAATCTCATGTTCTCGGACTTGAAAGGAATTTCGAATCTTGCAAAAAAACTTGTGGTGACAAAAAAACATGAGGTGTATCAACTGGTGTATTTGCTAATCAAGTTGGCGCTAACATTGCCGGTTGCCACTGCTTCTGTCGAAAGAGCTTTCTCTGCTATGAACATTGTGAAGAATCATATGCGAAATAGGATTGGTGATCAATGGTTAAATGACTGTTTGACTGTGTATGTTGAAAAAGATATATTCAATAGCATTACAAATGAGCCAATTCTTCAACGTTTTCAGAACATGAAGTCTCGTCGAGGACAACTTTAAATATATGAACTAGTTTATGTATGAACTAATTTTTGTATGAACTAATTCTTGTGTGAACAAGTTTATGTATTATCTTTATTATTAGTTTTTGTATGAAAAAATATTTTGCCCCCACTAGAATTACTTTCTGTATCCGCCACTGTCTACTGTGACATTATACATTCCAAAATTAGGGTCAAAAGGAGGCTTTATATGGAAGTTGAACCAAGATGGAATGAAAAGAAACATTAACTATTTCTGAAAGCAGGTTTATTTAAAAAATGCACTGTAAATAGCAGAAAACCCAAAAGCATATGTATAACTTTCCGTAACTTTGAACTCAAATTCTAGGCTATGTAAAGCAGGAGAAAATGAATAAACATCTTAAGTGAAAAAAAAACAGATAAAATGAATCTATAGCAAGTAAATCAAGAAAAAAAATTGACAGAAATAAATGAATAGGCATCAATTAGGGAAAAGGAATATGTATCCAAATCTGTGTTGGAGGAATTTTATAATCAAATTGATTGAATTTGTCTTTCAAATGTGGAAGAAAATTGTAAGTCGGTTAACTTTCACAGAAAATGAAGCAAGCGAAAATCAATTTGAAATTTTGTAATCAAGTTAATTAAATTTGCCTTCCAATTGTGGAAGAAATGGTAAACTGGTTAACATTTATGGAAACTGAAGACAAATAGAAATCAATTGGAATTTTTGTAATCAAAACGATTGAATTTATCTTTCAATTATGAAGAAAATTGCAAATCAGTTAACAATCAAAGAAACCGACATGACAATTTCTAATTTTTGTATGGTTTTATTGTGTTTTCTATTCATTTAAATATAACTACGTTTAAAATATAACATATTTATTGATTTACGATAGTAATTGTAAAAATGTCATTTTCTAAACATACAATTATCTTTGAGAAAACCGTTGTAGTTGAACTTTAAAAATCTGGTTGTTTCTTTACTTTAAGTTTTCATACAATTATCTTAATTATGGCTTAGGATTTTTGTCTTCCATGAGGAACAAATGTTTTCTCACATCATAGTTTAATGGGAGCCTTATACTATGTTGTTGCATGTTAAATTTGTTTCTGCCTATTAGAGTAATTCTTAAATCTTCTGTTTTGCCATTTAACATTTGATTTGTTTGCCTCATGTATTTGGCTTATGGGTGCATTGCTTTATGCTTTTTCAATTAGATATGGAATTTATTTGAAAAAGGTCTTCTTCAAAAGCATGTATCAAATGTCCCCTTTTGCTGAAAACCTAAAATTCCAATTAACTTCTCCATAACAAACTGCTGTGTTCTCCTCATTTTTTCGTGTTGAGTTCATTAAAACTAAGCTGCTTGCTGCTGAGTTGCAGCAACTCAGTTTTAAAAACTGAGTTGCAAGCAACTCGGTTTTAAAACTGAGTTGCAAGCAATTCACCATCAAGCAGCTCGGTTTTAAAACTGAATTGCAACCAACTCAGCAAGCAACTCGGTTTTAAAACTGAGTTTCAACTTAACTCAGTTTAAAACTGAGTTGATTACTGCATTGCTTGCAACTCAGTTTTAAAACCGAGTTGCAACTTCATTTAGAATTTGCATGCAACTCAGTTTTGAACTATTGAGTTGCCACTCAGTCCGTTAATTTTTTTTAGCACACTTTTTAACATGATTGCTGAATATTTTGCAAGCAACTCATTCTTTATGATGACTTCTGTTTTTTCATGTAAAAATGAATGCATTTTTATATTTTTTAGGTACTTGTGCAGAAGATGAAAAAAGAAAACAGAATTTGAAATGTACCGGGAACGAAGAAGCAAACACGTTTCGTCTTCGCAATATCTGAATTTCTATGTATTTTTGGTTAAATTTTGTCTTGTTTTTCATAGTTTGGACATGATATTATGTTGTTTTGAAATTGAAAGCGTGTACCTCATATTTGAGTATTATGTGAATGTTACTTTGTTGAATTTGAGACATGGAAGTGTACTAAATCTTACATTGAATTGATATGTTGTATTATATAAGTGATATGAAAATCTTACATTGAATTGATATGTCGAATTGTATATGGGATTGAAAATCATATATACATGTTATATACTCATTTATAAGTGTTAGCAGTTTATGTATACAAACATTTATAACTGTTAGTAGGATTATGATACTGGCATTTATAAGTGTTACTATATCTTATAGTTCCAACATTTATAAGTGTTAGCAATGAATATGTTTGTAACTCTTATTAGTGTTACCATATCCTGTGGTTCCAACATTTATAAGTGTTAGCAGTGAATATGTTTGTAACTCTTATAAGTATTACTATATCTTATGCTGCCAACATTTATAAGTTTTAGCAATGAATATGTTTGCAACTCTTATAAGTGTTGCCCTATCTTATGGTTCCAACATTTGTAAGTGTTAGCAATGAATATGTTTGTAACACTTACAAGTGTTACCATATCTTATGTTTCCAACATTTATAAGTGTTAGCAATTACTCTGTTTGTAACACTAATAAGTGTTACAAATATGGCTGGATAATTCCTCACAGGCCGTTGGTAACACATAAAAGTGTTACAGAAATTATTTGTAGCACTTATACTTGTTGGGAATCCCCTGTTTTGGTGTAGTGTGCATATCAACAACATCGAATTCCAAATCTTTTCGATGTTTATCAGCATAACTCTTCTGGCGATCTTAGACCGCCTTCATTCGTTGCTGATCGATCTCGATACAATCTGAGGTCTCTCATCTCTAGCCCAAGTACCAACTTATCTCCGGTTTCTAGTCAACAAGCTGGATAATTGCACGGCCTTCCATATAATGCCTCATATGGTGTCATTCCAATGCTCGACTGGTAGTTGTTGTTATATGCAAACTCAACTAGATGTAGATGGTCTTCCCATGATCCCCCAAAATCCAACACACAAGCTCTTAAAAGATCTTCCAAAACTTAGTTGACCCTCTCAGTTTGACAATTTGTTTGGGGATGGTAAGCCGTACTTAAGCACAACTCGGTTCCTAAAGATTCTTGTAAACTCTTCCAAAATCCACTTGAAAATAATGGATCTCGCTTCTTGTAAACTCTTCCAAAATCCACTCGTAAATAATGGATCTCGGTCACTCACTATGCTCTTCGGGATACCATGGAATCGGTCTATCCATTTCACATAAAGTTCAGCCAATTTCGATGTCGTCCTGGTCGACTTGACATGAATTAACCTTGCACTTTTGGTCAAGCGATCCATGATGACCCAAATCCCTTCATTTCCTGCTCTGGTTCTAGGTAGTCCATCGATAAAATCCATCGATACTTGCTCCCACTTCCATGTAGGAACTTCTAATGGCTGAAGCAAACCACTCGGCTTCTTCTGTTCAGCTTTCACTAACTGACATTTCATGCACTTGGAACTGAACTTTCCAATATCCCGCTTCATCCCCTCCCAGTAGTAGACCTGCTTCATGTCTGATACATCTTATTGCCACTGGGATGAATCGTCAACATCGAGTGATGACATTCTCTCAGTACCTCATATCTTAATCCGTCAATATCAGGAACAACCAGTCGCCCTTGCTTTGGAAGCCAACCTTCTTGATCGACTTCGAACTATTTATCTTCTGGTTCCATCTTTTAGACAAACCTGACAAGCTTCGAATCTCTCTTTTGACTTTCGCCAATCCTTTAGATAAGAGTAGGTCTTATCGATAAGCTTGCCAACATTTCAGGTACCAACTCTCACCTTGGCCTAAAATCAAACCTTGCCAAGTACTCGAGGCTCTTCCATTCTGAAAACATCGCTCCTAAACTCGCGTGTCTTCGACTCAATGCATCTGCAACAACGTTACCTTTGCCAGGAGTATAGGATATACCAAAATCATATGACGTCAGAAACTCCAGCCATCGTTGCTGCCGAATATTCAAATCCTTATGGGAGAAAAGACACTTCAACGACTTATGATCCGTAAACAACTCGAATCGAACTCCCAACAGGTAACGCCTCCACATCTTTAGAGCAAACACAATCACCACCAACTCCAAATCATGAGTTGGGTAATTCCTCTTATGTGGCTTTAGTTGTCGACTCGCGTAGGCCACAACCTTATCCTTTTGCATCAGCACCGCTCCAAGTCCAGTACCACATGCATCGGTGTATACCATCATCTCTTCATTCCCACTTGGAATGATCAACACAGGAGAACTCGTCAATTTCTCCTTCAGGATCTCAAATGCTTGTTCACACTTCGTATCCCATGTGAACACTTGGTTCTTCTTCATCAATCCTGTCAACGGTGTAGCTATCTTGGAGAAATCCTTGATAAACCGTCGGTAATACCCTGCCAACCCAAGGAAACACCGAACATCCGTCGCATTCTTAGGTTTATCCCAGTCCTGGATTGCTGCCACTTTAGCGGGGTCAACCGCTATCCCATTCCCAAAAACAACATGACCTAAGAATCTCACTTCGCTCTTCCAGAAGTGACACTTTGAGAACTTAACATTCAGCCGAATCTTTTGCAAGATCTCTAAAGTGCGTCTTGTGTCCTTCCTCATTCCGAGAATGAACTAGAATATCATCCACGAACACAAGCATGAACTTGTTCAACTGATCTCTGAACACTCTATTCATAAGATCCACAAAGTATGCTGGTGCGTTAGTCAACCCGAATGGCATCACTAACCATTCAAAGAACCCGGATGGTGTCCTAAAAGCTATCTTTGGCACACTATCTTTTGCCACCCTCAATTGGTGAAATCCCATTGCCAAATCCGTCTGAGAAAATACTTTGGCTACGTGAAGCTGATCGAACAAGTCATCAATCCTTGGCAACAGATACTTGTTCTTCTTTGTTACCTTGTTTAGCTCACGATAGTCCACACAAAATATTAAAAAGCCATCTTCCTTGGTTGCAAACACGACTGGTGCACCCCATTCGGAAACACTTCTCCAAATGAATCCCTTCCTTAGAAGGTCTTGAACTTGCACCTCCAACTCTCTCTATTCCTTGGGTGCCATCCACCTAAGAGGCATAACAATTGGTCTAGCACACTCGACCAAATCGATTCTAAACTCGATATCACGATGCGGTGGCAACCCTTTGACCTCGTCAAAGACATCCTCATACTCATTAGCAGTTAGCATAGATGACAAGTCTTCTTGTGGAATCACAAGCGAATATAGATAGCTAACACAGACACCCTCTTCGCGCTTACACCTTATCAACACCTTTCGCCCTTCCACATCCCCGACTCTCAACTTTAGCTTCTCGCAATTCACTCTTGCCGCATACCCCTTAAGCCAATCCATGCTCAAGATGATCTCAAACCCAGCGAAGCTAAGAACAAAGCAATCACAAACAAAAGAGCAACCATGACTTGACAACACTAGACCATGACAAATCATGCAAAGATTGGATTAACCCCCAACTAGATTAGTCACTACGAAAGGTCTATCATAAATCTTGGGTTCCAAACCCAAACGACACACAAGCCCATTGAAGAATGTGATGCTCCAGTATCAAACAAAACTCGAATTGAAACACCATGAATAGAAAGAGTACCTTGCACCACGACACCCTTTCCCTTCTCCTCGGCGGTAGGTGCTTTTGAAGAAGATGACACTGCCCCCAAAGCATAAGCCTTAACCATGTGTTTTCCTTGAGCTGATTCCAGACAATCCTTCTTCTCATGCCCATGATTTCCACATTAAGCTTTGGGATTTTTACAATCCTTGGAATAACTGCCAGCAGTTATAGCAAACCACCTCGCCTTTTGGCTTCTTCTGGCCATTCTTTCCTTTCTGTTGTTATTGCTTCCTCTTCTTGTTATTACCACCCTACTGTGGTTTCAGTTCTTCTTTAGTTGCAACAACAGACATCTTCTTGGAAAACAGACTTTCATGCCTTAAAACCTTCTCGATGACCTTCTCAAAGCTTTCATCAAGATGATCCACAAGCTGATTTCCAAGATATTCATCCAACCCCAAGACAAATTTCTCATTCTTTTGATAAGGAGTATCCACATATGAACGAGCATACTTCGACAAATCCTCGAAGTCAGAAATATAGTCAAGAACTGGGCGACCATTCTGTTTAAGCTCCACGAATCTCTTAAATAGAATTGACTTTTGCACATTGGAGATAAACTTTGCTTCAAATTTAGCTTGGAATTGCTTCCATGAGATCTCTTCTTTTAGAGTCTCAACTGTGACAGAGTTCCACCAGTCCATTGCTCTACCCTCTAACTGCCTCGATGTAAGCTTCCTCTTTGTTGCATCATCAATGCCCAAGTCCTTGAAGATTCGAACACATGTATCCAACCACCTATGAACCTCTTCAACTGGTTCAGTGCCCTTGAACTGTTTCCCTCCCAATGATGTAAAGTCTTTGCACAGCTTTGCAAATTCTATAGCTCTAGGCACTTGGACTTCAACATCAACCGTAGCTGCCACTGGAGCGGAGTTCCTTCGAAAGCATGCTTCCATCATAGCTTCAAACATGGCCGGGTAGTCAAGTGCCCTGCCATTACCCCCTCCAGGCACAGCTACTTCCGTAACAGTATGTCTTGTATAACGTCGACTCATTCTAAATCTGTAAGTTAGAATGATTAACCACTTACAAGATAAGTTGCTAAAGAAGTACAAATGCTACTATACTATATAGTATCATATAGTATACATCCAATCGAAATATACAAGTACGTCTCTCATACGTGATTACGTCTTTGAACTTTGGGTAAAATCGTTAGCCAGTGCTCTAATACCAAATGCGATGACCTCCCACAACCCCTACACTAAACAAGAGGAACAATGCGCTGAAGGGTGTGCCAGGCAGCTATGGACGATCATCAAGGTAAGGTAACAATCGCAGAACCTGTCATAAACTCACAGCGCAAGGATAAAATATAATAGAACATAGCAAATAGGGGATAGTGGAAACAAATACTAGATAGTAGTAAAGGTAGTACGTCAACCTCCTGCTCGCCTCTGATCAGCAACACTGTCCTCACTAAGCTATCACCTGTCACCTGCCACCTAGTCTGCCCATCCAACAATCGGATGAACAACCAAGGTAATAAGTGGGAAACATAAAACCTTGAGTCAGACAACAGCCTTAGTAAGCGATAAAATAGCTAACAAACCTCATCAACAAAGTATATGAGAATGGGTAAATATACGAACTAATCTACCCAGCTCTAAAGAAGAACTTGCACCTGCCTTCCCCATACCTGACCGTGATAGCTTTTACAATCCATAAATCCAAAGGAACAACAATTCATCCATGGAAATTAGATCATCCATTCATATATGCTAAAAGAAACTCATACAAACAAGGCAACCAAGCATCCAAATGTCCACGACTGACTCTGGCTACCACTGCCAACCTTGCTTTGAAACCATCGTTAATCGTATAACCGACCGAACAATTTGCAATCCGTCAAGGGTCAATGGTGAACCCTAGTTCTAGCTGAAACCCCACACACCATACAACGAAATGTGTCTAGGCCATACGACGAAACCCAAGGTGCTTGACCATATGACGAAATCGTGTAACCCCTACTTTGAGCTCGCTAGAACTTACGACTATCCCACCATTATCTCCTAACCCAGACCACCTTTGAGTTAGTTTCACCCGTTGCGCCATGACTGGCAAGATACTCATCTCCTCACTTTGGTATTCCCATTGAATTCACATTGAGGTTATCACCACTCTCGAATCAAAGAAAACATTACTCATAAGGTCTGAAACAATCCAAAGCATCACATTAATTTGCTAGAGAAAACAAACCACAACACATGGCCATTCACCACAGCGTTTCGAAAGCGCTGTTAAAACCATCAAGTGCATATTAACCGACCGACCCACCCCAGTGAGTCAGTAGCCGACCAACCAGTGACCGACCTGACCCACTCCTGGGTACCTGATTGACCCACTCCCTCCTTCATGTGAACCGAACAACCTTACACTCGCGACCGACCCTGATCTTATGGAGAGCACGTCCTACCCTCCTTTATTGGCTCGATCGATCCACTCCAGATCCAACTATTTTGAACACACGACCGACCTAGTAAAGAGTGACCGACCATATTAGTTTCGACCGACCCAATCATTAAATCATTCCTAGGCTCGCTCAACCGACCCTCACTTCCCTTGGCTCGCTCGAACGACCCTGCTCCTATCTTGTTCCCCAAGAAAATCACCCCATGATGCACGACCGACCCCCTACGTGTGACCCAAACCTGCACTTCACCAACGCAACTCCAATTTCGACCAAAACTTCGCCAAACAACCAACTCGATGAAACCAACTCATCTGGTTCTTCAATTATCACAACAAGCATGTTATGAAACCAATAATATCACCAATTTGGAAACCTCATCAATAATTATGTGAAATTCACCAAAATCACCATAAATGCAAATATGAACAAAACTATAGATCTAACTTGCATAATTATATGAAATGGCATAAGAATTTCTGGTTTAACTTACTAACATATATCCTAGTGGTGATTCATATGAAAATGGACTTACAAGGTGTAGATCTAAGAAATCGACTTGAATTTGATGAAAATCATGAACAAACACTTATATGCTTCATTGAATCTATGTGAGAGATTCATATCACTCACCGATTCTCCAAAACAAGCTAAAATGATAGAATTATGAATCCGGACAGTAAGCACCTAGCATCAAACCTCTTGATCCGATGAATTCTTGCTTCAATTGACGTAGATCTAACCTCTAATGGTGTAGATCTAAGATTTCCCTCCTTAGATTTTGATTTTCAATGCTGGAAAAGTGTTAGAGGAAGGAGGAGCGCAAAGCACCAAATGTGAGAATGAGGAAGTAAACTATTTCCCATACTTCTCACCCTGTATTTATAGTTTCCTCCAACACACTAATGGGCCTCTCCCAAATCAGTCCATTAGGCTCCCAAAACCTAGGCAACCAACTGAAAAACCATAAAACAATGATTTCTCCCAAACCGCTGAACCAAATATTTACTGTAACCACTTTACGGAAAGGCAATCATCATTTCCTTTTCAATGGAATAGGTCTCACCCTCTGATTCGTCCTGAGTCAAAAATTATGGCCTGTACAAGACTGACAGGGGAAAATGGTCATAAGTAAAATCGGTAAAAATTATGGACATGTCTCACATCCCCATAAGCAACATATTAAAAGATGAGAATGATCCAACCCTCAGGGAATAAAATAAAAATATTTTACGATCTTCCGATACGTAAAATGTGTGTTGTTACACATACAATCTCACGCCATATCTTGATCATATAAACTCCAAACGACTTGAAATTTGGTTTGTTACTTCATGAAGCCTTCCTTATCACATCATACAGAGAGCATCCTCATATGAGTAAGGGCCCGATCTAGTCTGATTGAAAACCAGTATACAACCATATAACTTTCTACCATATTTTCATCTTTTATTCTGCAATAGAATCTGTCCAAGCATGTTTAAGAAAGCATATGACATGTAAAATACACTAAAACAAGCATTTAATTAAATCAAAGAGAATCAGAATGTAGACCTACGATAATAGTTTCATGTTCATATGGCATTACCCTAAATTCTGAAAACATAGGTTTCACAAATATGATCCAAATCAGCCGAAACTTATATACATGTGATAACATAATTAAATATGATTTGTGAAATTTTTTATAAGATTTTTTGATTCTTTTTATAGCCTAATTTATCCTAATTAGCAAATGAAAGCATTAGTCACTGGTCTTTAATTAAGAGAGCTCCATAATATCCTTTGGCTCCTTTATATCCTTTGGACAATGATTACCACCGATTCTTAGGAGGTTGCAACAACCAATCATCAAGCTTGAGGTTGATTTGCACTAGTCTATCTTTAATGTTGATAAAAAGTAAGCTTCAATAGTGATTTAGAGGGAGGAGGCCTAATGGAAAAGTAATCAATTTTGAGAGTTATGAAATGAGTAATGGATATCTCAGCAGCTCCTGCAACCACTTAGTGCACTAATCCTAAAAAGGGCTTTAAGTTCATTTCGTTAATGACCCTGACTATTCATTTAAGCTATCTAAACCCCATTGAACCTTAAAACATACATATCTTTCAAAGAATAAGCCTGTTTTCTAAGTGTGACCACTCTGCAGAAATGGAAAACATCATCCAACCATAATGGAAGTGGTTTTAACTCCTAGGTCTTTCCGATCTACTATTATAAGCGAACAAGATTCATAAGGTAAAATTGCTATAGAAAAATTTGGCAAAAATCAAGAAGATGAGAAGTGACCCTAATAGCCATTTCCCAAAATTATAAAATCATACAACCAAATATGGAAATAATATATATTCTATAATCCTCTAATATGTGGAATATGGGTCGTCACTTTATCCTCCCTTAAGGGATTTCGCCACTGAAATCCCAAAAAAATAATAATAAGGTCCTCTTGTATGCCCACCAATCACAGTCATCGAAGTCAAATAATGCACACGTAGCAACCATAACCGAAAAATATTATCTAAATCCATCTTTGCATGTAGGATTCTACATAACAGCATACTATTCATATCATACATGAAACTACGAGGACAACTAAAAAGTCTTACCAATTAGAGAGTTTTGAATACAACATCCTCGTACGCTCCTACGTCTTCTAGGTGCAATCACCTTCACTTTCACCCCCACTGAGCCTTTACAAGCTGCAACATCTTCCTTCTAAGTCACTTTTTAATGTTCTCGATGATATGAATATTCTTAGGAGTCTTTGAAAATTTCGGTTATACCTCGATATGATCCAACTAATTAAGAGTGACAGTTACATTTGTGTCCTACATAGATTTCCTTAAATGAGAAACATATAACATATTATGTACTCTAAACATCTTCTGAGGTAAGTCAACTCTATAAGCCAAGCTCCCAATCCGCTAAAGAACTGGAAAACAAAAAACTGTGGCGCCAGCTCCCCTTTATACTTAACCAAATCAAATTTCTCAAAGGAGAAATTTCAACAAAAACCAAATTTCCAATAGGGAATCATAAATCTCTACATCTCATATTGGTGCAGGTCCTCTATCTGTCTTGAGAAACTTTTGTTCGTTGTCAAATGATTTCAACCTTATTTAAGGTTTCTCTACTCATGTAATGCCCAAGTATCTGTTTCTTCGCCACTTCCCACTAACATAAGGAAGCATTGAATAGTATACCATATAAGGCTTTATACGGCGTCATACATAGGTAGGCTAATAATTGTTGTTGTATGCAAATTCAATAAGATGTAACTGATCATCCCACAAACCTCCAAAATCTAAGATGCAAGCTGACAAGAGAACTTCCAATATATGATTCCCTCTTTTAGTTTGGCCATTAGTGTAACAGCCCGCATTTTACGTTTCGGAGGATAATAAAATATTTTTATTTTATTCCGTGAAGGTTGGATCATTTTCATATTTTAATATGTTGTTTATGGGGATCTGAGACATGTCCATAATTTTTACCAATTTTGTTTGTGACCATTTTTCTCTTGTCAGTTTTGTGCAGGGCATAACTTTTGACTCATCTCGAATGAAGTGTTGAGACTTGTGCCATTGGAAAGGAAATGATGTTTCCCTTTTCATAGAATGGTCATAGTAAAGATTTGGCCTAGTGGTTTGGGAGGTATCGTTGTTTTAAGGTTTAACAATTGGTTGTTTAGGTTTGGTAAGCCAAAATGGGCTGATTTGAGGAGGCCTATTAGTGGGCTGGTGGAGGTTATAAATAGGGGGTAGGAGGCATGGAGAATAGTTTACTTCCTTCATTCTTTCATTTGGAAGAGCTAGAGTTCCTCCATTTCTCCATTCTCTTCACCTTTCCACCATTAAAGCTTAGAGAATCGAAGATCTACATCGTTTGAAGCTAGATCTATGCCATTCTAAGTGAGAGTTAATCGAACTGAAGAGTTTGGATCAAGTTCTTTGCTTCCCGGACCAAGATCTAAGTGCTTTTGGGTTGTTTTGGAGAATTGTTGAGTGATATGCATCTCTCACACAGATTCAATCAAGTATATGAGTCGTATGCACATATTTTCATCATTTTGAATCGATTTCTCCTAGATCTACACCATGGTAAGCTTATTTTCATCTAAATCGCCATAGGATCTAATTTAGCAACTTAAAATCGGAAATTTCCATATATTTTCATGTGATTATGCAAGTTTGATCCATAATTTAGTTTATATGGGCATATATCTGGATTTTGGTGAATTTTGCATAATTTTGATGACAATCGTCATATTCATGTTGTAGTGATTTCATAACATGACTATGGTTGTGTTGGATGAATTTGATGAGTATATTTCGTCGATCATGTCGATTAGCGGAGTTTTGGTCAAAGTTGGACTTGGATTGGGGTTGTACAATCCAAGGGTCGAGCGTGTAGTACAAGGTGTAGTACAAATTAGTACAGTGCTGTAAAGGTGGCTGGTCGGTCATGCGTTCGAGTGGGTGGTCGTGCATGCAAGTGGGGTGGTCGAGCAGAGTGATTGGTCGTGCATTCAAAAGGAGGGGTCGGTCTTAGTATGAACAAGATGGTTTGGTCGGTCGTGCTTCCATCACCCGGTCGTTCGGTCGGAGCAATAGCACATGGTATGTCGGTCATGTCCCAGAAGAGGGTGGTTTGGGTCGAGCACGTAGGGTCGTGCACTGAAGGGTCAGTCGCACTATGTTATGGTCGAGCAAGCAGGGTCGGTCACACCATGTTGTGGTCAAACAAGCAGGGTCGGTGGCACCATTTTGGGGTCGAGCAGTAGGGTCAGTTGCACTAAGGGGTCGGTCGCATAGGGTCATTTCTAAAAAACAATATTTTTTGGGCACGACACAGATCTGAACAAAGAGGGCTTGAAAAAAAATTTGGGTAGAAGTGCCTGAACCCATGCCGTAGCGCAGTGATGTTGTGACTTCGAAGTGAATTCAAGTAGAAATGTTCGAAATGTTGAAATGTGTTCGTTGATCGGTATAGAACATCGAATGGGGTGACAACTCAAAAGTCGTGAGTTGGGGGATAATGGTTGCTCGAGAAGGTTTCTTGAGCTATGAAAAGTCGTCGGGATGGATAACTAGAGATACGAAGGCCGAGAGATTATCGTTGTCTTAAGTTCTAGCAGACTTAAAGCAGGGGTACAATGGGGGTACCCAAAGGACTGGAAGGTCGCTGGTCGAGTACCCTGGGTATTGTTGAAAGGACTAGTTGTCGAGGTTGTACATACATACGTATCGTTGAAAGGCGTATGGAGTTTATGCCAGAAATGGGGTTACCATTAGCCCTTGACATATGGCAAGGTTGGCCGTCATACGATTAACGATGGTTTCGAAGTAGGATTGGCTATGATAGCCAGAGTCTGTCATGGATGATTAGTTACTTTGTTTGAACTATCTCACGTATATTGTCCAACGTCGAAGGAGATGTTCCTTGGGTGCTTGTCTGATATTGGTTTAGGCCTCTGGGGCTTGTGCTTGAGGGATGTTGAGTTCTATTAGGATGGTTTACATAAGATATATAATTTGGATGTCATGAGTGCTTTTCCATGATTGAATGGGTGTTCTGGTTTCCATGGATGTATGGTTGAAATGTTGTTGTAAAGGCTATCACTGTCCGATGTGGGGAAGATAGGGTTGAGTTCTTCTCTTGTGCTGTGGGTAGATTAGTATATTTATCTATCCATTCTCATATACTTTATTGATGATGTTTGTTAGCTATTTTATCACTCACTAAGACTGTTGTCTGACTCAAGGTTTTATGTTTCCCTTTTATTACCTTAGGTTGTTCATCTGGTTGTGGATGGGCAGACTAAGTGGCGGGTGACAGGTGATAGCTTAATGAGGACGATGTGACAGTTCGGAGGCGAGCAGGAGGCTGGAGTACTATCTTTCTACTATATAGTATTTGGATTTCTGTTGTTTGTTATTCTCTCAGTGCTGTAGTGAGGCAATTTGTATAAACACTGTTGTTGTAATCCAAGTGTATGGATATTACTTTCTAGTTATTACGAAAGTTTAGTGTTTCCGGCTTCACTAATTATACCTATTGTATATGTTCTATTATATTTTATCCTTTTACTGTGAGTTCTACGACAAGTTCCGCATTTGTACCATACCTTGATGATTGTCCATAGTTTCCTAGCATGTCTTTCAACTCATTATTCCTATTGTTTAGCGCGGGAGCTGTGGGAGGTCGTCACTTTTGGTGTGAGAGCTCTGGTTATCGATTTCGCCAAAATTTGAAGACGTAATCATGTATGAGAGACTTATTTATATATTTTAGTTGGATGTATACTATATGATACTAAATAGTATATTAGCATTTGTACTTCTTTAGCAGCTTTTCTTGCGAGTGGCTAATCATTCTAATTTGCAAATTGAGAATGGTTTGACGTGCTTCAAGACATACTGCTAGGGTAGGGGCTGTGCCTGGAGGGGGTATTGGCGGTATACCAGATTACCCAAGCATGTTTGAATTCATGGTGGAAGCATTCATGCGAAGGGTACCCGCTCCAGTGGCAACCACGATAAATGTAGGTATGCAAGTTCCTAGAGTAGTGGATTTTGCAGAACTATGCAAGAACTTTACATCTATAGGGGAAATCCTTTCAGAGGAACTGAGCCAGCGGAACAGGTTCACTGGTGGATGGATTCTTGCGTCCGTATCTTTGGAGACTTGGGGTTGGATGATGCCACTAAGAGAAAGCTTGCATCAAGGCAACTGCAAGGCAGGGCCATGGATTGGTGGAATTCAGTTACACTTGAGACTCCAGAAGAGGAACTAACTTAGGAGCAGTTCCAAGTTAAATTCGAGACGAAGTTTATCTCCACTTCTGAGAAGTCTGCTTTGTTCAAGAAGTTCGTAGTGCTGAAACAGAATGGTTGTTCTGTGCTTGACTATGTTTCTGATTTTGAAGCCTTGTCCAGATATACTCGTTCATAAATTGATACACTCTATCAAAAGAATGAGAAGTTTATTATGGGTTTGGATACCTATATAGGAAGGTCGTTGGTGGAATGTCTTGATGATTCATTTGAGAAGTTTATGGAAAAAGTTGTTCATCATGAAAGCTTGTTTCTAAGGAAGCAAATGTTGTCGCTGCAATAAAAAAAGTTCAGAAACCACAGCGAGGTGGTAATAGTAAGAAGAGGAAACAACAACAGTAGAAAGGAAAGGATGGCCAGAAGAAGCCTAATAGTGAGGTGGTTTGCTTTAACTACCAACAAAAAGGTCTTTTTGCTAATGAGTGCAAGAACCCCGAAGCTGAGAAGAAGTGCTTCAAGTGTGGAAAGTCTGGGCATGAGAAGAACAATTGTCCAGACTTAGCTAAGGGCAAGTAGGATGTGAAGGAATATGCTTTGGAAGTCGTGCCATCTTCTTTGAGAGCTCTTAGTGCAGAGGAGAAGGGAAAGGGTGTCGTGGTGCAAGGTACTCTTTCAGTTAATGATGTTTCAGTCCGTGTGTTGTTCAATATTGGAGCATTACATTCTTTCATCTGTAATGAGCTTGTGTGCCGCTTGGGTTTGGAACCTGAGATTTGTGATAGACCATTGATCATGACTAATCCTGTCGGGGGTTCGTCTAGGTTGTGCATGTTGTGTCGTGGTCTAGGGTTGTCGAGTCATGGTTGCTCATTTGTGTGTGATTTCTTTGTTCTTAACTTTGCTTAGTTTGGGATCATCTTGGGCATGGATTGTCTCAAGAGGTATGTGACAAGGGTGAATTGCGAGAAGCTAGAGGTGAGTGTCAGGGATGTGGAAGAGCGAAAGGTGTTAATTAGATGTAAACCCGAAGACGGGGTCTTTGTAAGCTATCTATATTCGCCTGTGATTCCACATGAAGACTTGTCATCTGTGCTGATCGCGAATGAGTTTGAGGATGTCTTTGACCAGGTCAAAGTTGCCGCAACATCGTGAGATCGAGTTCAGGATCGATTTGGTCGAGGGTGCAAGACCAATCGTTATGCCTCTTACGTGGATGGCGCCTAAAGAACAGTGAGAGTTAGAGGTGCAAGTTCGTGACCTTTTGGGAAAATGATTCATTCGGAAGAGTGTATCCAAATGGGGTGCACCGATGGTGTTTGCAATCAAGGAAGATGGCTCATTGAGATTGTGTGTGGACTATCATGAGCTGAGTGAGGTGACCAAGTAGAACAAGTATCTATTGCCAAGGATTGATGACTTGTTCGATCAGCTTCATGAGGCCAAAGTTTTTTCTCATATGGATTTGGCAATGGGATTCACAGTTGAGAGTGGCAAAGGATAGTGTGCCAAAGACTGCTTTTAGGACACCATCCAGGTTCTTTGAATGATTAGTGATACCATTCGGGTTGACTAACGCGCTAACATACTTTGTGGATCTTATGAATAGAGTTTTCAGAGATTAGTTGAATAAGTTCGTGCTTGTGTCATGGATTATATTCTAGTTTATTCTCGAAATGGGGAAGAGCACAAGATGCACTTGAAAGTTGTGTTAGAAATCTTGCGAACGCAGCAGCTAAGAGATAAGTTTTCGAAGTGTCACTTCTGGAAGAGTGAAGTAAGATTCTTAGGCCATGTTGTTTTTGGATATGGTATAGCGGTTGACCCCGCTAACGTGGCAGTAATCGAGGGCTGGGATCGACCTAAGAATGCGACAGATGTTCGGAGTTTCCTTTTGTTGGCAGGCTATTACCGATGGTTTATCAAGGATTTCTCCAAGATAGCTGCATCATTGACAGGATTGACAAAGAAGAACCAAGCATTCACATGGGATGCAAAGTGTAAGCAAGCGTTTGGAATTCTGAAGGAGAAACTGACGAGTGCTCCTATGTTGACTATTCCAAATGGAAATGAGGAGATGGTGGTATGCACCGATGCATTTGGTACTGGGCTTGGAGTAGTGCTATTGCAGAAGCATAAGGTTATGGCCTACACGAGTCGACAGCTAAAGCCGCATGAGAGGAATTATCCAACTCATGATTTAGAGTTGGCAGCGATTGTGTTTGCTCTGAAGATGTGAAGGCATTACCAGTTGGGAGTTCGATTCGAGTTGTTTACGGATCACAAGTCATTGAAGTATCTTTTGAGATTTCTCCCAAAAGGATTTGAATCTTCGGCAGCAAAGATGGTTGGAGTTTTTAGCATCATATGATTTTGATATAGCCTATACTAATGGTAAAGGTAACGCAGTTGTGGATGCGTTAAGTCGAAGACACACAAGTTTAGGAGCAATGTTTTCAGAACGGAAAAACCTCGAGTATTTGGCAAGGTTTGATTTCAGGCCAAGGAGTGAGTTGGAACCTGAAATATTGGCAAGCTTATCGATAAGACCTACTCTTATCGAATGGATTGGCAAGAGCCAAAAGAAATATGTGAAGCTTGTTAAGTTTATTCGGAAGTTGGAACCAGAGGTTGAGGAACTCGAAGTCGATCGAGAGGATAAGGACGACTGGTTTTTCCTAATATTGATGGATTGAGAGATGAGGTTCTAAGGGAATGTCATCACTCGAAGTTGATGATTCATCCCGGTGGTAATAAGATGTATCAGGACATGAAGCGAGTATACTACTGGGAAGGGATGAAAAGTGATACTGGAAAGTTCATTTCCAAAATGCATGAACTGTCAGTTGGTGAAAGCTGAACAGAATAAGCCGAGTGGTTTGCTTCATCCATTGGAAGTTCCTACATGGAAGTGTGAGAAAATGTCGATGTACTTTATCGATGGACTACCTAGAACCATGGCAATAAACGAAGGAATTTGGGTCATTCCTATCAAGTGGACTAGAACGACATCGAAGTTGGCTAAACTTTATGTGAAATAGATAGTTCGATTACATGGTATACCGGAGAGCATAGTGAGTAACCAAGATCCATTATTTACAAGTGGATTTTGGAAAAGTTTGCAAGAAGTTTTGGGAACCAAATTGTGTTCGAGTACGGCTTGTCATCCACAAACTGATGGTCAGACCGAGAAGGTTAACCAAGTTTTATAAGATCTCCTGAGGGCTTATGTGTTGGACTTCTGAGGATCATGGGAAGACGATCCACAACTATGGAGTTTGTGTATAATAATAGCTACCAGTCGAGCATTGGGATGGCACCATACAAGGCGTTATATGGTAGACCGTGCAATTCTGCTGCATGTTGGTTAGAAACTGGAGATAAGTTGATACTTGGGCCAGAGATGATAAGAGAAACATCGTATTGTATTGAGATCATTCGACAACGAATGAAGACAACCCAAGATCGTTAGAAGAGTTATGGTGATAAGCGTCGTAAGGATTTGGAATTCGACGTAGGAAATATGGTTTTCGTGAAGATTTCGCCATTAAATCATGTGGTTCGGTTCGAAAATAAAGGAAAGTTAGCTTCAAGATTTGTAGGACCGTTTCCAATAATCGAGCGAATTGGAAAGCTTGCGTATAGAGTGGAGTTACCCGGGAAGATGTCGAGTGTTCATAATGTTTTCCATGTGTCATTTTTATGGAAGTACATGCATGATTCGAATGTAGTGGTATCTCCAGAGCAGTACAAAGATCTAGAAGTCGAAACCGTAGTCATGAGACCTCGTAAGCCACTTCGTGTTGTGGGGAAAGACATGAAACAGCTTAGGAGGAAGACGATTAAGTTGGTCAAGATACAATGGAGTGTAGATGGCGACGATTGTACATGGGAGAAAGAAGAGAGCATGAAGTCGACCCATTTGGAACTCTTCGTCGGTACGACCCATTAGTATCGTGTCACCTTACATCATTGCAGCTTGTGTTATTGTTGTTATTAGAATTCCTTATGCTAGGATAAGGCTATGGATGCATGTCTTGATGGATGCTAGTTTGGGTGATAGAATTGGCTGCTTATGGGCGATAGGCATGCATAATTGTTTTGGTTGCTTATATTTGTTGGGATTTCGGGGGCGAAATTCCTAAAGGGGGGAGAATGTAACATCCCGCATTTTACATTTTGGAGGATCGTAATATTTTTATTTTATTCCCTGAGGGTTGGATCATTCTCATATTTTAATATGTTGTTTATGGAGATGTGAGACATGTCCATAATTTTTACCAATTTTGTTTGTGACCATTTTGCCCATGTCAGTCTTGTGCAGGGCATAACTTTTGACTCAGGTCGAATCAAGTGTTGAGACATGTGCAATTGGAAAGGAAATGATGTTTCCCTTTCCGTAGAGTGGTTGCATTAAAGATTTGGCTCAACGGTTTGCGAGGAATCACTATTTTAAGGTTTAATAGTGGGTTGTTCAGGTTTGGTAAGCCAAAATGGGCTGATTTGAGAAGGCCTATTAGTGGGCTAGTGGAGGCTATAAATAGGGGGCAGGAAGCATGGAGAATAGTTTACTTTCTTCATTCTTTCATTTGGAAGAGTCAGAGTTCCTCCATTTCTCCATTCTCTTCACCTTTCCACCATTAAAGCTTAGAGAATCGAAGATCTACATCGTTTGAAGCTAGATCTACGCCATTCTAAGTGAGAGTTAATCGAACTGAAGAGTTTGGATCTGGTTCTTCGCCACCCGGACCTAGATCTAAGTGCTTTTGGATTGTTTTGGAAAATTGTTGAGTGATATGCATCTCTCACGCAGATTCAGTCAAGTATACGAGTTTCATGCATATATTTTCATCATTTTGAATCGATTTCTCCTATATCTACACCATGGTAAGCTTATTTTCGTCTGAATCGACATAGGATCTAATTTAGCAACTTAAAACAGGCAATTTCCATATATCTTCATGTGATTATGCAAGTTAGATCTATTGACGGACAAAATTGTCGCACGCCAATACCCAATGTGTATGTGTGAACAATTATCCAAATAAGCAGTAAATAATGTAAATGCGGGGAGACACAGCTTTTATAGTGGTTAGACATCAACACCTACGTCCACTTTATAATCATCATTCATCATATCTTTGGTCAATTACAAAGTTGTATAAGTTCGGACAATAGCTAAGTTCAAAGTGTTACAATAGAATAACAAAATATATGTTTGTTCTACACTTTGACCAAATTGCCCTTCTTCTTCTTCGTTGAGAAGTGTTGACTTGGTCAACAATATCCAAGTTTAGTGTTCATGTCCATGAAGTTCGAAAGTAGCATGATAACCCTTTCTAATGTTCAAGTGTTGAACGAAAACATGCAAGTCATGTTTTAATTATCCTTCTTCTTCCTTAAGAAGAGTTGACTTAGTCAACTATAAGCAAAACAAGCTTTATTGTCCAAGAGGTCTAGGGACCTTGTATCTATGCTTGCTAGTGTCCAACAAGCTATGGAATATATATGCAATTCCTTTCAATTATCCATTCCATGTCCAATGGCCATGGAGGAGGTGTTGGAAGCCATTAACGAACGTTTGGAGCTCTCAAGGTCCAAAAATTCCAAGGGAGAAGGATCCAAATGAAGGCCAAGGCTTGGGGTATTTATAGGAGGAAGGTTAGGTGGGAGTAGGTGAGCAGCGGGACCAAGAGAAGCCGATTTTCGCACCCAAAACAAGGCCTTATTTAGAAAATTCGCACCCCCTGGTGCGAGGTTCGAAATTTTGCACCCCTCTAGGGGGTCGAAATTTCAAACCCACCAGGGTGTCTGAAATTTCGTATCCCACCAGGGAAATTTCGAACCCCTTGGAGGGGTGCGAAATTTCGACCCCACCAGGGGGTATGGAATTTCGAGCCTTCTAGAGGGGTGCGAAATTAATGGAGGGTGAGGCAGAAATCATGCAGCCGTGGGAGTCGAAGTTCCTAGATGCGAAGTAAGGGAATCCGTGGTTTTGCTGGTCTTAAGTGAAGGAATCTGAGCTTCAAGCATGGAGAAAATCGGATGAATCGATCACCGCCGGGACTAAGGGGCCTTGGACCCCCACCGGCGCTGCGCCCGGACCCGCTTGACGGCTCGCCTTCGGCTCAGAGCATGGCTTGACCAAGAGTTCATTAGGCCCAACAGAGGCCACCTGATAGAGGCTTCGGGTCTCCTTGCGCATGAGACGCGACTTTGACCCAACTGCTTTGTGCTTTTTTGACGCTTGAGCACGTCGCTCACAAAATACTTGACGTGTGACAGCTTTGACAAAAAAGCGTGTCAACAAGATCCATAATTTAGTACACATGTTCATATATAATGATTTTGGTGAAGTTTGCATAATTTTGATGAAAATCATCATATTCATGTTGTTAGTGATTTCATAACATGCTTGTGGTTGTGTTGGATGAATTAGATGAGTATATTTTGTCGATCGTGTCGATTGGCGGAGTTTTGGTTGAAATTGAAATTAGATTAGGGTTGTACAAACCGCGAGTCGAGCGTGTAGCACAAGGTGTAGTACAAAATAGTACAGTGTAGTACAGGTGGCTGGTCGGTCGTGTGTGCGAGTGGATGGTCGTGCATGCGAGTGGGGTGGTCGAGCAGAGTGATCGACAACACACTCAAAGAGAATGGTTGGTCTTAGTGTGAACAAGCTGGTTCGGTCGATCGTGCTTCCACCACCCGGTCGTTCGGTCGGAGCAGTAACACAGGGTTGGTCGGTCATGTCCCAGAAAAGGGTGGTTTGGGTCGATCACGTAGGATCATGTAAGGAGTGGTCGGTCGCACCATGTTGTGGTCGAGCAAGCAGGGTCGGTCGCACTATATTGTAGTCAAGCAAGCAGGGTCAGTCGCACCATGTTTGGGTCGAACAACAGAGTTGGTCGCACCAGGGGGCCGGTCACACAGGGTCATTTCTGAAGAAAAAAAAATTGGGTATGGTCCAGATTTGAACAAAGAGGGCTTAAAAAAAGTTCGGGCAAAAGTGCCTGAACCCGTGTCGTAGCACATTGATGTTGTAACTTCGAAGTGAATTCAAGTAGGCATGTTCGAAGTGTTGAAATGTGTTCGTTGATCGGTGTAGAACAGCGAATGGGGTGACAACTCAAAGATCGTGAGTTGGGGGATACTGGTTGCTCGAGAAGGTTGCTTGAGCTATGAAAAGTCGTCCGGCTGGATGATTATAGATACGAAGATCGAGAGATTAACGTTGTCATAAGTTCTAGCAGGCTCAATGAAGGGGTACAGTGTGGGCACCCAAAAGACTGGAAGGTTGCTGGTCGAGTACCCTGGGTATTGTTGAAAGGCCTAGTTGTTAACGTTGGACATACATACGTATCATTGAATGGCGTATGAAGTTTATGCTAGAACTGAGGTTACCATTAACCTTTGACATAAGACAAGGTTGGCCGTCATACGGTTAACGATGGTTTCGAAGCAGGATTGGCGGTGATAGCCAGAGTCTATCATGGATGATGTTAGACCAAAAAGTGGTTCTAATAACCAACTAAACAATAATTTCGAATAAAATAAAAAGAAAAGCAAAGGGAACACCCGATTCATAGTGGTTCGGCGTTAAAGAGCCTACGTCCACTTTATACTTCGTTGATTGGCAATTCAAATACATATACAATGACAATTTCCTCTCAATCTCACTTATACAATTGATAGTCTCTCTTTAATTTGTGGAACTATACTCCAAAAGTTTGAGTATAATTTGAATAAAGCAATAAACTTCGCTGGTTGGAAGTTAGAGTGATTGATTTTCCAAAAAGATCCCTTAAAATAGTGCTTGTTGGTGTATTTATAGGCAGAAATTTGGTCCGTCTCGGTGCCACGTGGAGCTCATCCCGCTCGATTCGGGATCGGATGGTGAGAGATGTTTCCAGCACACCAGAGACGTGGGAAAGTGGAGAAAAATCATTTCGAAGTCATAGGAACGTGGGTTGTTCGCTGCAGTTGGAGCTTCGGTTCGAATAAATTATGTAGGAGGGGTTCAGATCGGTGCAAGAACTCCTGGTTGGATAGGTATTAGTGGGCCGAACCGAACCGGGGTCAGGAACTTGAAGCTGGACTGCTGATCTGTTCATATACATGAAGGGGTTTGGCTAAAGACTTCCGAACCGATCCGAATACTTCTTTTCTACACTCCTTGTCCTCGAGTGCATTCAATTGTTAATGCTTAGGCTTTGCATTGTTCAATCACAAAGCGGGCTAACATTTTGCCCCCTCAAAGTACGCATTTATTGAAGATTAGGTGTGCTTCGAAACGGTCATTCATTTATTTTTAAATCAGTACCAATCGGTGGTTGCTTCTATCTATCCATAGAGTCGTTACATTTCATGAAGTCATATGTTTTGGTATTTGTAAAGCCAATAAATACATCATTGAATGCATAAATTATTCTCATTATTCTCAATAACTTTAAGACTTCGTTTAAGGTTCGAGCAATTCTTGCAGGTAATTTCTGATATTCATATGAATTTTTTTGTACTATTCTTTGAATTTCTCCTTCACGTGTTGAGTAGCATTTTTGAATTAACATTCATGCTTGGGTTCAAACTAGTATAATCCAATCTGCATCGTGTTTGGTTCTTTATCACATCTTTGGGTCGAAAAGGCTTTGAGCTCACCTGGCCTCTTCCTCCTTTCGGGTCAGATTAGACTGTCTAGTCCAGTAGAACATGAAGATCCTTCTTATCTACATATAAATTCACATATCCCTCATCTCTACTTCTTTTTTTCATTACTGGTTTCCCCAAAAATCAAAAATAAAAACACTAGTCTTTGGATTTTCATTAATTCCTTCAATCTTCGAATTTAATCCATATATGGGTGTAAAATCTTATTTTCCTTGATTTTATCGTTGATTTTGCATAAATCATACTCGAGATTCGCATCAATTCATGTTAACTACCCTTCATCGACGTCGACGTTGTTTCTAGGGGTTTCTAGTTCATTGTCGTTGTCGTTGGTGGGGCTCGCATCACCTCGAGGTGGTGATGCTAGTGACCTAAGTACTACGTCGTGATTGACGGTTCATGAGTGTATGGTGGATCTCAGTGAATTGAGAATGGCGAGGATGGGCTTTCGGTTTGATAAAAGCAGAAGGGAGATGATGAATCTGGAAGGGGAGGGATGGATCGATTCGGTATAGAGGATTCTAGAGTATGAAATTTTGGGAGAAGGGGATTGGTTCCGGGCGGAACGGACGAGATTTGAGTAATTCAGATAAAACAGGTAATCTTGGTTTGGATCGGAGGAGTTGAAGTTGGCTGAAATCTCTAAACTACTCAACTGGAGAAACTGGGCTTTAAGATGTTGTTGCGGTTCGGTTCGTTGTCTACCGATCCGAAGGAAGTTGTCTTTGCGAAAGTTCTGCCCGAGCTGGTCCTATTTGACATTTAATTCTAAAACGATCCGAGGTTCTGACACTTGAGTCTCCGAACCGAACCGATATTTCAGTATACGCACATCTAAATCACTCCTGTTGTTTTGTCCAAATCACCGAACTGACCCGATGCACAAACCCAAAGGACCCTCGATCCGATCCGATACTTCCATGACACAGCAAGATTACAACTTAAATGCCTAAGAGCTTAAAAAAAATCAGAACTTTAAGGATGTGAATCTGCCTCATGATCTTGTATATAATTCAACTAAACTCGAACATAGCTCATAAATTGGTGAACATTTAGGATAGAGCCCTCTAAACAGAATTGTCTGGACTTAACGAACGCATGACTGCTTTACTTTCTGTTGATTTTACATTCTCTGATTTCAGCATTGTTCACATTTGCACAGTTTAGCACACACACGAGGGACATAGGCAACTACATTCTAATTTCTATTATCTTGTGGATAGTACAGCTTCCATGGACCGAAGACACTTAGCCAGGCTAGCGGAGAGGAAAGACACAACAGGATCATCTGAAAATCCTATTATTGAAGATATACCTTCTACCTTGGATCCGAATTGGGATAGTGCGAGTTCTGACTATGAAGAAGAAATACATGAAAGTGCCGTCAACCAATTAAGGATGCAGCTACCCCTGAAAAACCAATTTCTCTAACAGGGTTGCCATCAACCAATTCTCAAGGCGATGGCTCTCTTATGGATGATTCCATATATCAGGGTTTGAGGAGATTTCCCCTGCCCTATGCCATCTATACCTCAGAAGACTTCAGAACAGGTCCTCGTACTCTCACCTCTGAAGAAAAAGTTACCATTGTGAAGGCCGGAGAAACTGTGCACACTGGCCTAACTCCAGGCTCTGGTCTGTTAGGGGGGTATCACTTAGAATAAAAATGACACTCTAGTACTGCACGTCACAACCCTTGTGCTTTATATTAATATTGATTCTAACATTCACTTGTTTCGTTTTGCAGGACAAATGGCACATCACCGCTACTATATGAGAGATGTTTGCTCGAGCATGCCCCCGATGGATTCTAGTGCAGGACATGATCAACATGAAAGTCAAGGCAGAGATGACAGGAGGAATCGACCCTCTCAGCCTTATCGGTCCTCTCGTTCTCGATCCCTGCATCATACAGATTCGGAAAAACATAAGAGCCAACCAACATAACGCGAAGGGGATAAACATGCCCCCAAGCCTCCTACTTCGTCTAAAGATAAAACTCACCAAGACACACCTTCGAAGAAAGGGTTCGATCCGAAAGAGAAACAGAAGGAACCAGAGAAAGAAGTAGAGAAGATAAAGTCTATTCTGCCATCGAGGTGTCGCAATATTGACATTACCACTACAAGGTGGGTCACACTCAACGATGAATTCAAGGCTAGGCTAGAGATTCTACGGAAACAATTCCTCGAGCACCACTTCGAGAACATACACTTTGTTCCAACTCTTAAACCAGTTGATCCCGACTGGGCCACCGAAGTCAAAGTTAAAATAGGTTTCATGGATACTCAATATAAAGAGATGAAGAGGTATTCAAAGAGCCTTTCCAAAATCATTAGCCACTTGGTAGCCGACGTAAAAACCATGAAGGACAATGCTGAATATGATGCAAAAGGCTATTGAAAACTCTGAGAAAGACCTCAAGGATGCTCAAGCCAAACTTGCACTTGTACAACATGATGTAGACACCTATATTAAGCAATTTGAAGAATTACAAAAGCGTTATCACACCGAGCTTGATTCCCATATCCAGGAGAGCATAGACTTAAAGAAGCAAGCCAAGGATGCTAAGTCTGAAATCACCATGTCCAGGCTGGCTTGTACTTGTCTTGAAAAGAAGAAAGCGGAGTTGACGAGGAAGAATGCAGAGTTAGAGGCCAGGTTGATGGAAGCTGAGATACGGCAACTCTTACCGAGGGGAATGCAGATATAGCTTTAAAACAGATTGAGAGAACCAACGAACGGCTTTCGGAAGCCCAAAAAGAGTTGGATGAGAGTGCTGAGACCATGATGGGATTCTTTGCTCAGGTGATCCGACATCGAGACATTGCATGGATCAAAGATTACCCCACCACTCTGGTATATGTATAGGATCAGGTGGTCGAATGGGAAAAACCAGAGCTCAAGGTGGATTCAATCGATAAGGATAAGCTTATGGAGAAGTATTTGAGGGGTGAGGAAGCAACAGGTTTGGCCGAAGGGAGTAAGCTTATCGTTGCTTCTATGGAGGAGGAGAGGCGTCTGGCCAAAGGGAAAGAAACCATCGAAGTTGGTTCCTTCTCCAATATCCCCGGGGTTACCGAAATGGAGGAATATAACCCAGAGAATCCGGGAATTCCCAAAACATCATTCTTGTCTCCTATTGCTGAAAAGACTCTGGAGACTCATGCTACTCATGTTGAGAAATCATCTGAAGGTATCTCCACCTTTTCACCTCGGTTTGTTAGGGCTATCTCAACCTTCCATCATTTCATTGGACAATCAATTGAAGAACATCCTTCATCTCCTGAGCTAATAACTGTTACTTCTTTCCCTGTAGGTGCGATGATAGATGAGAAGACTGATAAGCAGCTAGAAGAAGCCACTGAAGCAAAGTCTGCTGAGAAGGTGTAGGATAAAAAGGATGAGGCTACTGGCTCTAAATCTGCGGAAAAGACCGAGGGAAAAAAGGTTGATGTCACTGACAAAGTTTTTCTGCCATCTAGCACTGAGACTCCCAAAGATGGGTATATGATAGACGCCTTGAAAGATGATGGCAGCAATAATGGACATGAGGAGGAGGATGATGTTGTTATGACTGGAGGCTCTGGGGTGCCAATGACATGACTTTGGCTGATATGAAGGCAAAACAAGATATTCTTTAAAAAGCCAAAGTTGTGGAGGAAGATCCCAAAAATCTTAAACTCCTCGCAGTAGTTCCTCCCAGGTTAAACTTTTAACCAGGTCAATCACCGAAGAGCTTGCTAAAAAATATTCTACTGATCCCAGCACTCCAGTTCCAGGGAAAAAGAAGCTAAAGCGTATCTTTTCTGAGGTTGAAAAAGAGGAAAGGGATAAGCTCAGGGCTGCCAAGAAAGCTAAGTCTGTCCCAAAGTCCAAATGAAAGTTGGTTTCGTCTTTTGTTTTGATTTTCCATTGGTCCACTGTTGATGTAGTGAGCGCGGCCCTCACATTTCCTTGTTTAATCTTCTTGTATAAACCTGCACTCACGTAAATGAAATAGTTTGTTTCCTACTATGTCAAATACTTGCAAGTTTGTCATTTATTTTAGTTGAGTTCAGTAATGGTCAGGTTGTTAAAAGCATAAGTAGTAAATAACAATCCACGTTGTGATTGAGCTTCCCTACAAGTGTATAAGCAATAAAATATAATATGCAGAAATTACTGCTTAATTAGACAATCGATAACATGAGATATGGTGTGTATGCCCCCAATCAATCTTGAATAAAGTGCCTAGCCGGGGTTTGTTTGGGATTGATTAGGTTCGACATCAGATTGACCCCTGCCCTTCAGCGGGGCCGGGTTTTTTTTTTCATTGGCGCTTATTCTTAACACATTTATACTCTCCTATTGTTCTGTCAGGTTAGAGTGAATTTGAGGCGGTCTTTTGTTGTGCTGCACCTTCACGCCTTTGGGACGACGTCTTATCGCCCTTTATACTCTCTCTCGAATTATGAGAGTTAGAGTTTGGAATGTCCTCTTCCCATCCTTTATACTCTCTCCCGAATTATGAGAGTTAGAGTTTGGGACGTCGTCTTCCCGTCCTTTTAATTTGTTGCGCGAACGGTCATATTTTTCGCTTTGGTTTCTCTCTACACATAATTTCTTAAGGTAGAGTTTCACTGGTTGGGTACACAATTTTTGATTTAGTTTCTTGTATTCATATTTCAATAATCACAGAATATATGAAGAGATTTATGCAGAAAAAGTAAATCACAAACGATATTTTTATAGTGGTTCGGCCAAGTCATGACATACGTCCACTTTATAATCTTTTGTTTATGTCAACTAGACTTTTCTAGGAAAGTCGTGCCTCTTTACATGGTCCATAAAACAAAAGAAAACAATACATATCTAAGTCAAGTACTACCGCAAGTGTTGGGTATTCCAAGCTCTGAGAATCTCTTCACCATCTACGGTCGTTAACTTGAAAGCTCCTGTATCAAGCTTCGGCCGGATGGTATATGGTCCTTCCCACTTCGGACATGGATGGACCGGGGGTGGAAAGACACGCTTCAGTACTAAGTCTCCAGGTTCAAAGGTCCGAGGACGAACCTTCCTGTCATAGTAACATACTACTTGACGCTTGTGCCTCGAGGCATGCAAGTCCGCTTCATCTCTCTTCTCTTCAACCATATCCAAAATTCAAGGAGAAGCGCTTTGTTTGCCATCAGATCGTAATATGTCGCCCTGTGAGAGGGAACTTTAAGCTCCACCGGAATTATTGCTTTTGATCCAAAAGAGAGTGAAAAAGGGGTATGACCCGTTGTCGTCTTGTAAGTCATTCGATAAGCCCATAGTGCCAATGCATATGGCCTGTGCTTGTTCCAATCGTTTTTTAAAGGATGGATTTAATAGTTTTGTTAATTGCCTCAACCTATCCATTTGATTGCGGGAGAGCTACTTAATTGTATCTTTTGTCAATCTTATACTTTTGGCAAAAATTTCTAAATTATGTGTTATCGAATTGGGCTTCATTGTCAGTTATGATGGTTCTTGGTATCCCAAATCGAAAGATGATATTCCTGACCATAAAGTTTATCACCCGCTTTGTCGTGATCGTAGTTAGGGGTTCGACTTCTACCCATTTATTTAAAATACCAATGATGTCTAAACCCCACGTAGCACACGGCCATGGGCTCACCATTGATTTAAGTTGACTCGGAGGTGCCCTAGGAGCCTTTGCAAATTTTTGGCACTTATCGCAGTGTCGTGAATAATCAGCTGCGTCTTTATTTATGGTAGGCTATAAATAGCCATACCATAATACTTTCCTTGCCAGTGTATATTTTGAAAAAAGGGTTAACGGAATAGTTTTACCCAAATTATATTTTGATATAAAAGAAATGTATATCTTGGAATTATATTTTTATATAAAAATGGTTTTACCCAAATTATATTTTGATATAAAAGAAATGTAAAATCCTGGGAGGTTTTAAATTGTTTTACAAGAATTGTGAATGGTATTTTGAAATGTATTTCAAAATGGAAGTGTTAGAAATGGTTTTGAAATGATATAGTATTGAACTCACTTTTATCGCTGGAAAATAATTCCGATGTTGATCCGGACATCATCGGTGTTCATTTTCGAGTTTCTAAGTGATGGATTACTACCAAGATATTGTTTTGAATTGATTTGGGAAAACTAGTTGTGTTGGATCCTAAAAAGAAAAGTTGATTTTTGATTTGGCAAACTGTTTAAAATTCCCAGGAAGAGATTGTTTAAATGAAAAAACAATTGGAATTGAATTAAAACCAGTTAAGTGGTTACTGAGTTGAAATAGAGTAATATCGAGTAAAATTGGGTTTTGAAATATAATTGGACCCATGTGAATTGGAATGGATTGATTTTTGTAATAGAAATAAGATTTTGAATTTTGGAGATGAGGAAAACTAATTAGAAAAGTTAATTAGTTAATGAAATATGTGGAGTGAAACTTAACCGGGTTACATGTATTGGGTTGGTGAGTTAAGAATTTGGAACCAAGAATACTACTTGAGTTTGAAATGAAATTTGGCTTGGATAGAACCAAATGACTGAGTTTGAGGATGAATCGATTGGAGATTGATTGGGACGACATTGTTATATGTTGAATTGGTAGCAGATTGAAATTGACAGAGTGGAATGCCAGACAAAAAGGTACAAGTTTACTTATATTGGGTGTGAGATTTATGAGCCAATTTGGCAAGCCGCTTGCCTGTTTCATTTTCTTTTGGATTGGAGAATGCCCAGAGAGGCGAGCTGTGGTTGTACCGATTGAGCCGTACAAAGGAGGTGCTGGCGAAATTTTTCAAAAATTTAAGTTGTTAGATAAATTTCAAGATTTTTGAAATTTTTCGTTAATAAGAATGAATTAATATTTAGTTGAAATTAAATAGTACTGTGAAACTGAAGATAATAGGTAAAGAAATAATTTTTAACCCAGTTAATCGGGTTTGTTTTCTACCTTAGCAATTTCAAGGATGAAATTATTTTAAGGGGGAAGAATGTAACGTCCCGTATTTTTAACGATTAATAATTAATTTATTTGATTATTTAAATAATGGTTTGGTAATTTTAAATGGTTTAAATTAAATAACTTTGAATATTTAATTAATATAAATAATTAAAAAATATATTTAATTTCTGAAATAATCGGAAATAGTAAAATTCACAATATTGTGTGAATTGGATTATTTAAGATATAATTCAGTTTAGAGTTGAATTATAATAACGAATATATATAATAAATGAAGTTTGAACATATAATTATATTATAATTATAATCAAGCTTGAAATGGCGCGATAGTTCGTAATTTGGCGATTCGAACTTTAAACGAATATACAAAATCCGTTTTAAGTCGGATTTCTGTGAAATAAGAAACGTTCGGAGCTGGTGAAGTATATTTTTCTAATGGAAGAGAAAAATCGAGATTTCGTCGTGTAGATCGTGAGTTGTGTCCAAATCAAATTCCCGAAAAGTCACTATGGAATTCCTTTGTAATTTATAACGATTTATTTATTATAAAAGGATTTTTAATATAAATTGGGTATTGATTTAACACTGGATTAGAAATATCGAGTTATAAATCCAGGTATGATTATTTTGGAGCTGTATGATATTCTATGTGAATATATGCGATAATATTAAATTATTTTTATTTCATTTAATTATTTTTAAAATATATTAATATTTAAATGGGTTTATTTAGAGCTTTAAAAATAGCCGTTTTTGCTAACGACTTCCGTTTTCGACGAAACTAATTTTGTTGGATCCAGAATATTAAATTATTGCTAGATTTCAATTTTCGTGATATTTGGAGTAAGTATGTGGCGGTACGAGTATTTAATGTGAAAAACAATCAATAATTTAACTTTAAAATATGTTGTGTGAGCAAACGGACTCGGAATTTGACGAAACAAGTTTCGTTGGGTCTGTAATGTCAAACTGTAGCTGCATTCCCATTTTCATGATTTTTTGGTATCGTATGTGATCATATGGATTTTTAGAAGATAAATATAAGTAGCAATCGCTTATTATATAATCGAATATAAAAATAATATAAATCTACTATAAATATTCCTTACGCCCCTTAAACCCTAATTATATTTTCTTTGGTCAATTGATTCTTGCCGCCACTAACACATCAAGAAATGAAAAGAAACCCACCTCTTAAAAGTTAAAAAAATTCCTTTACATTTTGATAAATCCTAAAACATATGTATTTGAATTCCAGAAGAGTTCCTCTTCAATGTTGTACAGTGTTCGAAGCTTTCAACGATTAGTTGGAAAATTGATACACAAGCTAGGGTTCAGGGCATTTGAGAACATAAGCAATAACACTCGATTTGGTTATGATATTTAGATTCAGTGAAGAGAGTAGCATTGATTTTGGTTTTATTGGATTTTTTAAGCATAAAAATTGTCGATCGATATGTTGGGTATTGCATCAAGTAGCCGTTCGACGCATGTCATTTGGGGTGTTCGAGTTATGCGAGAAGTATATGAGAAGGAAGAGGAATCGAAGAGATGAAGAATAGAGATTGTTGCAAGAAGAACGACGCTGAATGAAAGGAGGAAGGGGCCTGGAAAGAAGCGGCCGTAGTGAGGTGCGTGTACAGGAGTTTTCGAATTGGTGGAAGACGGGTTAGTGGGGGTGTTCAGCCGCTAATCTAAAGATAAGCATATCGTTAATGGCATTATTAGGTAATCAGTTACTTCAACTTAAACTAGAAATGTTTTTAATTCATATATAAATGGTTGGAAGGATGCATGCACGGGATTCTGGGTATAGTTGAGGCTAGAGTGTATCAGAAGGGTTCAAGTTGATTGAGGAAGAGAGCCAAGGTGGTGGCGATCGTCTGGGTAGTGGTTTAGGCGGAGTCTGGTCACCATCTTTGGTGACAGTAGCAAGAACTAGAAGGGTCTTTGAAGTTTGGAAAGTAAGGGGTAATTTACTGGAAGAAGATAGAAATTTGAGGCTGTTGACATGCTTTTTAGTCAAAGCCATCACACGTGGAATTTCTGGTTAATAATACATGCAAGTATTTGGAACATCGCTAGAAGGCAGGCAACGATTTGGTTGAAGTCGTATCACAAACATGAAGTGGCCTGAAACTCCTAATAGATGACCTCTTTTGGGCCTGAAAACATCAATTACGGATCTATGCTCTGTAACTCTTGTAGCCTTCTGAATCAGCTTCAGGTAGAGCTTTCGTTTGGGCAAAACGTTCTTGCGGTTTGGAAGTTATGCCCGTTTCCGTGAACGCATGCAGAACCAGAAACTTGGATATTGGGAATAGGAAAAATTCCGGATCGGATCATGTTAATCGGTTCAGATCGGATGGCACATGATGCCTTTGTACTGGAACTCATGCATTTCAGGTTCGACTTGGGGTAAGAGGACCGATCCGACACGTTTGGCTTCCACTTCATCGAGGAATATCAGCACTGGCTCGATTAGCACTACCAGTTCGGATCGAATGGAAAGGAGGAACCTGACCCGCTTCGCATTAGCTGTTTAGGAGAGCACAATGTCTTTGGCTCGAAGGCATCACCACAGTTCGGATCGGTGAGTCGATCTGATTCCCTTTTACCTGCTGCTATACAACTGTTTTGACCTCTTCTTAAGGAGTAACCGCTCCTACTATCGTGGATCAGACTCCACTTGGCTCTACACGATCAAAAACCACTACTCTACTTACTTCCGAGATCGCCTCGGTGCTCGCCACGTGGCACACCCGATCCGAATCACTCATGAGCTCCTCTACACCTATAAATACACCACTACATGGCCATTTGAAGGGATTTTTTGGCCATTCTTCTTCGCAAACTCCACCATTACCAACGCAAGGACATTGCGTGCTTCTCAAGGTCATTTCAATCTGAATTAACACGAGGATTTCATGTATAATCTTCACTTTTCTCATTTCTTTTCATTGTAAACACGAGCATTTCGTGCATAAACCAATAGAATTGTACTTGTAACTTCTTAGGATTTAAGAAGAGATAAAGTGGACATAGGCTTGGTTTGATCCGAACCACAATAAAATATTGTGCGTCTCCTCTTGTTTTACTATTTTTTGCATTCTATGATTTGCGATCTACATTTGGGTGTTAGGCCCATATTTTGGTCTAATAGAGGCCGTGTTTATTTTGATAAGCAGGGTAATTAATAACTAATAATGTCATTAGTGAGACAGTTAATTAGTTTAAATCATGTAAATGTTATAATGACTATAACTATCTCATACAATATCATAATCTGATGAAACAAGATCCGTTGGGATCGTATGAACGAATGCTACACAATGGAACTGATCGGAGAGGATTGGAGCTTGTTACAATTTATAGCAAAATAAATTGTCTGATTTGAATCAATAACAGTTTATCATTATTTAACGATGAACTGCGAAAGTGAGTAAATCTCACTAACTCTGATAGTTTATATTTATAAATATAATCTAGTGTTGATAAATGATGATTGATTGTTGCGTGATGATTGTTTGGTTGAATTGCTGATTTAGTGGTTGAAATTATAGATAACGATATATATATATATCGTTAATCAAATATTGATTCTGTGTATCAGAATATTTCATATTGAAATGAAATCGATGTTAGTTATATTGTTTAACATCTGTGATGCAGAGAAAACAGGTTGGAGGGATCTAACAGGATTCCTCAATATTTATAATACTGTTTGTTTTCATATATTGTGATTTATGATGTGATATAATCTGTGATTGATTATAGGTATGTAAATGATGTTGATCATGGTTATTTGGTATTTAAAATACCATAAGAAATACCGTAATGTGAAAAGGGAATTTTCAAAGTGTATAATGAAAATAATATATTTATAAAATCAAAGAATTTTATAAAATAAATATTTATAAAATCAAAGAATTTTATAAAAGGATTATTTATTCAGAAAATAAATAGAAGTATAAAAGGAATATTTATTTAGAAAGTAAATAGAATTATAAAAGGAATATTTATTTAGAAAGTAAATAGAATTATGAAAGGAATATTTAGAAAATAAATAGAATTATAAAAGGAAATGAGTGAGATATAAAAGAATTATGGGAAATTGATTTAAAGTAGATATTCAATAAAAATATGTTTTAACATATATAAATTGGAGAGATAAATTTATAAACAATGTTTATAAATAAAATAAAATATTTATCATTGGATAAATTGGGTACATAAATCCGAATTTATGTAGAGGAGTGAAAATCGGTTTTAACACTGATGTTTTTAATGGAATTTGAACTTAGCATTTTTAAAGGGAATTAAATGAGATTTTAGTGTTAGAAATATAAAATAAGTTTTTATATGAAAATTCGAAAACTAGAAGTATGAAAAGAAATTGGATTTGGGATATTGTTTTTAAAATACAAAATCAAACTGTTTGATTATATATATATAGACATGTTATTCACGTTCGATGTGAGAAATAGATTAAATTAAATATTTTGCAGATAAAAATATTTATAAAGGAAATTGGGTTTTGAAATAGGAATTTAAATGGAATTACTGAAAATAGAAACTGATTGAATATTAGTTGAGTTGAATGGCTTCCTGGGTATCGATCTGATGGTGGTTTCAGCTTCGGGGTTTATACTTAGGAAGTTGTTCCCTTACTAGTTTACAGTTACAAACTAATAGATGTGTGAAGATAGTGATGCGTGAATAAAAAACGGAAACGTTTTCCAAAGTTAATAATGTATATTTTCTAAAATTAGAAAATAAGGATTGACCAATATATGGAAACGTGAAATGGGGAATGAATAAATTAATGATAAATTAATTTAAAAAGGGAAAATGTTGATTGAAGTTTGATTGGTAAGATTTCCAATTGGAAATATGACCGTTGTACATACACATGTTTTCCTTTGATAGTTAAATCACCGACTATCAAAGATTTTGACCATTTCCGTTGTTAGTATGGAGAGACCGGGATCAGATATATTATCTGAAAATCACACCGTACGGCATTAGCGTTGCGAATCAAATATGATGAAGATAAATGAAGACGGAGTTATGCAAGGGATGTTTAGTAAATCCTAGGTAGAAATTGCCTACGATGGATTTACAGAATAGTGCCTTCGGGTTGTCCAGTCCCAGGACTACTTGAATGGACGAATGTCTGACAGAGTATATCTGGTAGATCGCGTAAGTTGATTATGTCAAATGTATTTACGTTGGTGGTAGAGGAATTCGTTTCTCTTAGCTTATACCTGTGGTATTTTTGGGGAAATCAATTTGTGATTTGATGGGTATGACGATGTGGGATTCAAAGTAAATGAAGGAGTGATCAATTAAAAGTTACGTTATGACCTCAAGCCTCATCAACAGGGAAATGACGTCGGGCAGGCAGTATGGCTAAGTGGGTCACACCCAATTAGGGTATATTCTCACCATCTAGAGAATATTAATGTTTGTTACTTCTTTCAATTCTGTATCTCCCGGGAACGGTTATGTTGGTATACCAACCATAAGGTGACAATATATTCGGAACATTTAAGACAAAATGAATGGCCGGCCATGTGTGGCCGAGTTACAAGATGTTCTTGTTGAACTCCAGTGTATCACTTCTAGAGTACACTGATCATAAGGTGTTTCCATACCTTGTCATAGTTGGAAATTCATTACCCGATAAGAGTTCGCTGTTTTTGATTGTATATTATATACGTAGAACGTGAGATGAAATCGTTCTACTAGATTTCTATTTATTTGATTTAGACATTATGATAATATCAGAAGAGTATGGATTTTTAAAAGAATGTTTGGGGCAATCATAAGGTAAAAACCATCCGTGCTTATTTGTGGATCGGTCTTACAATTATTCTTTCTTTTAAAAGGACTTTAAAAGTTAAACACATGGTTGGAGTTTACTCACACTAGTCACATGACTGACCCAGAGTTTACTTTGTTTTGTTTTCCCTAAACTCTTGGGTGCCCAATTTTGTACGGGCAGTGAAGTAGTCGGGATTTTTCAGATACTTGGAGAGCTGGAGCAGGAGGCTTTAGGATTATATAGCTATTATTATTTCGGCTGTGTTGTAAGTGTTGTGCTCAAATAATGGTATTGTATACAGATACTGTTTTATTTCAAAGTTATGTTATGAAATATATTTATTCGTTCCGCTGTGAGGTTCGTGTTTATTCTAATGTTGTAGTTGTCTTCTTCTTCTTCTATTCTAATTTTCTATCTTATCTATTCTCACCCTCTAACTTCTTTCTATTAACTATCTGGTATTTTCGATGCTTGGATAATCGATATGGTATGTTGTGTCGATTTTCTAGGTCGAAAACCCGGGCCGTTACAATTTCCATTTCCCCCGACGATTCAATCTGCCGCAAATGGATCAATATGTAGTATGAACTGATCCAGGACAAAATTTGATGAGGTATGTCTGGTATATGAATGCTGCGGTATCACCTGACGCAGTGAAATGTAAAGCTTTCCTGATATATCTTGAAGATGTTGCGTTGATGTGGTTCACTCGACTTCCTCCCTGATCGGTATCAAGCTTTAAAGAACTAAGCGAACATTTTATGAACCAGTTCCGACTCCATTCTGAAAATCTAAAAGCATCATTGAACTGTCTAGAATCAAGCAGGCTCCTGGTGAATCTATTAAGTCATATTTGGACCGCTTTAATTTAGCAGCTACCGAAGTAAGTGACCCGCATGAACCAACCATTTTGATGGCGTTAATAGATGGGATCGATCCAGACACGGAGTTCGGAGGATATCTCGCTAGAAAGCCACCTCTGACAAGGGAATCGTTCTATGAAAAGGTGAATATTCTCATACGGAGGGAGGAAATATACGCTAATCAAAAAACAAAAATCTGATGGAGCGTCCAGAGAAGACATTCAAAGTAATGTCGTCGTGAAACAGTCCGGCGACAATTCAGAGAAGGTCGAGGTAAACGTCGGCAACAAGAATGAAGGAAATAAAAATCAGAATAGAAACGGTGGAAAAAGGAACAGGAATCGAGGGAACAACTCCGAAAAAAGGCCTCGATTTCGGACTTTCAAAAATTATACGCCGTTGAATGATACTCTAGACAACATCTATCTCGATACTTATAACGTCTTACAGTACAAGAAACCTTCGCCCAGAGACTCCACTGTGAAGGAGCTCGCAACTAGAAAATTTTATTTGTTTCATGGAACTCACGGCCACTCTACTAATGAATGTCGTCATCTAAGAGACATTGTTGAAAAGCTGCTTCAGGAGGGAAAGTTAGATAAGTACAAGGTCGCCTCAAGAGATAGGGGGTAAGGAGGACAAGCTCCGAATCAAAAACAACTTGCTTCTAATCCCACAGCTCAACAGAACGGAAAATTTATTATTATAAACACCATAGTTGGGGGACAACACCTAGCTGGGTCTAACAAGGCGATGGAACAGTATGTTAATGAAGCCAAGCATCCCGAAATAAGGGAATGTAGCAACCTTGAAGAAACCGCACCAGTAAAATAACAAAAGACAGCTACTGATGATATCGTCTTTCGAGATAGAGAAAGTATTGGGGTTGACGCACCGAGCACTGATCCATTAGTAATAACTACCGTTATTGGACCAACGATAGTCAAGAAAGTTCTTATGGATAATGGGAGTTCTGTTAACATCCTATTTAAAAAATCTTTCGACTAGATGAAACTGGAAATGAAGGACTTAAAGCCATGCGAAGGTTGGATTTGTGGTTATAATGGAACCTTAACTGCCTCGATTGAAGTGATAGACTTACCTGTAGAGCCATGTGAGGGAGAGCATAAAAGAGTGAGGATTCTTCAGTTTGTCATCATGGACATCGACTCGCTCTACAACAGTTTCCTAGGACGGACGATACTTTCGAAATTTAGGCCTTGCATTGCTCCATGGTGCCTGCTAATTAAATTCCCAACAGACGCCGAAGTGGGAATGATCCGAGGTGATCAAGTTACCGGATGAGCCTTCTATATGGCGGAGTTAAAAATGTTGCATAACGGACAAAGTTCAGAACCTAAGGACACTCCCTCTCCTGCTGAGAAAAACTCAGCATATCAACTAAAGACAATACCGCCAAGGGAGTCGCCCGACGACCTACCTGAAGAAGTCGACCCTAGAGAGGACGAGGATCCAAGAACTAGAAGGCGACACCCAACGAGACAACTATTGATATCCCAATCGATAGTGATGACTCGACAAAGGTCTTGAAGATTGGATCTCATTTGGATTCTTTTCGGACGAAAGAATTGACTGGCTTTCTGAAGGCAAACCTTGATGTGTTTGCTTGGACCCATGCGGACATGTGTGAAATTTCTCCTGTAATCGTGAGCCATTCACTAATCCTAAACCCAAAGCATCCTCTGGTGAAGTAAAAATGGTGTATGTTGGGCCCAGAGAGGTCCGCTGCCTTGAAAGAAGAAGTAGAGATGTTAAGGAATAACGGGTTCATTAGAGACTCGACATATCCCGACTGGATATCAAACCCCGTCTTAGTTAAGAAATCAAATGGGAATTGGAGAACGTGTATTAACTCTTCTGATTTGAACAAAGCTTTCCCAAAGGACAACTTTCCACTCCCCAGGATTTATCAGCTGGTAGACTCAACGGTGGGACACGAACTTCTCTCCTTCATGGACGCATATTCAGGGTACAACCAGATCCCCATGCATGTACCAGATACAGAACACACTAGCTTCATTACGGATTTAGGATTGTACTGTTACGTGGTGATGCCATTCGGACTAAAGAATGTCGGAGCCACGTATCAGCGCTTGGTGAACCGAATGTTCTACAACCAGATTGGGAAAACAATGGAAGTTTATGTAGATGTCATGCTTGTAAAGTCTAAGCAGTCTTCCAATCACACGAAAAACTTAGCGGAGATGTTCGACATTCTATGGTAGGACAGGATGAAATTGCCCCAAAATGTTCACTCGGGGTTGCATCAGGAAAATTCCTTGGGTTCATAGTCAGTTCTCGGGGGATCGAGATTAATCCTAATCAAATTGCAGTGATCAGGAACATAGAAGAGCCACAAAGAATCAGAAATGTTCAGAGTTTGGCCGAAAAAGTTGTAGCTTTAAGCAAATTCATTTCCAAAGCCATTAACAAATGTGTCCCTTTGTTTGATCTAATTAAACGAGGGAAGCGAAACTTCAAATGGACCCCTGATTGTGTAGAGGCCTTTCAAAACTTGTTGGATCTACTAGAAAAAACCCCAATCTTGTCTAAGCCAGTGGACTATGAGGACCTGTTCATATATTTGGCGGTATCATCTTATTCCATCAGCTCAACTCTGGTATGAGAGGAATACAAAGTCAAGAGTCCGGTGTATTACATAAGCAAGAAATTAGCGGCAGCAGAACGTAATTACCCAAGGATAAAAAAACTTGCCTATAGCCTCCTGATTACATCCCGTAAACTCCGTCATTATTTGTATTTCCAAGCTCATCCAATTGTAGTATACACTGGTCAGCCGCTCTGCCATGTCCTATAATGATATGAGGTGTCTGGGACACTACTTAAATGGAATATCGAGTTGAGCCAGTTTGATTTAAACTTCTAGCCCAGAAGATCGATATGGAGGCAATCTTTAGCCGATTTTATCGCTGAATTCACAATCCCCGAGTAGGATGTGTTAGATGATAAAGCTGACCCCTCAGAGCATAATTTAGGACTTGGTCCTTGGAAGTTATATACAGATGGGGCTAAAAATGATTGAAGATCCAGCATTGGAGTCGTTTTAATGACTCGTTAAGGTCGATTTATTTACTATGCTATGCGGTTGGAATTCTTTGACACTAATAATGATTTTGAATACGAGGCCCTGATTGCCGGGCTAAAACTCGCTAAGGAATTGGGGGTGACCACGCTATGCATTTTCTGTGATTCCAAAATAATTATTTACCAGGTCCGAAAGGAATTCCAGGCTAGGGTACCTCGACTCGTTATTTACCTTGAAAAGGTTGAGGAGTTGTTGGATAACCTGGAACATTATAGCATATCTCACATCCGGCGGATAGAAAATCGGAAAGCGGATAGATTAGCTAAATTAACAAGCTCTGACAATCCAGAAGAGACAGAGATGGTTCCAATAGAGATAACGAAATCGCCAAGCTTCGATCAAATGAAAGTCGATCCAGTACTGGAAGCTGAACTAGAAAGGGAGTCATGGATGATACCAATTAAGAACTTCCTTAAAAACAGAACGCTCCCAGCAAAAAAGAGCAAGAGACGAGTTGTGATATCTAAAGCTGCAAGATATGTCTTACAAGATGAATTTCTTTACCGCCAGGGATTTTCTATGCCCCTTCTCCGTTGTATAGCACATGATGACATCAAATGTATACTAAGAGAAGTACATGAAGGTGAATATGGAGACCAAACCGAGGGCCAACCACTGGCAAGGAAAGTATTATGGTATGGCTATTTATAGCCTATCATAAATAAATACGCAGCTAATTATTCACGATGCTGCGATAAGTGCCAAAAATTTGCAAAGGCTCCTAGGGCACCTCCGAGTCAACATAAATCAATGGTAAGCCCATGGCCATTTGCTACGTGGGGGTTAGACATCATTGGTATTTTGTGCTATCAAAATATAATTTGGGTAAAACTATTTCGTTAACCCTTTTTTCAAAACATACAATGTCGGTTCATTGCATTCGAGTGTTTATAAACCCCTACCGATACAGTGGATCAAACTGATCGACCAGAACCCATAAAGAACTCAACCAATAAATCTCCACAATATAAAACCATTTTTATATCAAATAACAAACACGCGCTTTTATATATAATCAAACTATATTTAGGGTATTACTAACCCCGTCTCTATTGAGTTACGCCACAGAGCCAAAGTAATCACTTAACCTTAAGCTCTGATACCACTGTAACGGTCCGAGTTTTCGATCTTGAAAATCGACACAACATACCATGTCGACTATCCAAGCATCGTAAATACCGGATAGTTAATAGAAATAAGTTAGAGGGTGAGAATAGATAAGATAGAAAATTAGAATAGAAGAAGACGAAGACGACTACAAAATCAGAGTAAACACGAACTTCACAACAGAACGAATAAATATATTTCATAACTTAACTTTGAAATAAAATAGTATCTGTATACAATACCATTATCTGAGCAAAACACTTACAACACAACAGAAATAACAATAGCTATATAATACTGAAGCCTCCTGCTCCAGCTCTCCAAGTATCTGAAAAATCCCGATTACTTGACTGCCCGTACAAAATTGGGCATCCAAAAGTTTAGGTAAAACAAAACAAAATAAACTGTGGATCAGTCATGTGACTGGTGTGAGTAAACACCAACCATTTGTTTAACTTTTAAAATCCTTTTAAAACAAAGAATAATCATAAGACCGATCCACAAATAAACACGGATGGTTTTTACCTTACGATAACCCCAAAAATTCTTTTAAAAATCCATACTCTTCTGATATTATCATAATGTCTAAATCAAATAAATAGAAATATAGTAGAACGCTTTCATCTCACGTTCTACGTATATAATATACAATCAAAAACCGTGGACTCTTATAGGGTAATGGATTTCCATCTATGACAAATTATGGAGCCACCTTCCGATCAGTGTACTCTAGAAGCGATACACTAGAGTTCAACAAGAACATCTTGTAACTCGACCACACATGACCGGCCATTCATTTCGCTTAAATGTTCCGAATATATTGTCACCTTACGGTTGGTATACCAACATAACCGTTCCCGGGAGATACAGAATTGAAAGAAATAACAAATATGAATATTCTCTAAAAGGTGACAATATACCCTAATTAGGTGCGACCCACTTAGCCATGCTGCCTGTCCGATTTCTGTCATTTCCCAGTTGATGAGGCTTAAGGTCATAGATCACTCCTTCATTTATTTTGAATGCCACATCGTCATACCCATCAAATCACAAATTGATTTCCCCAAAAATACCACGGGTATAAGCTAAGAGAAACGAATTCCTCCTCCCCCAATGTAAATACATTTGAAATGATCAACTTACGCGATCTACCAAATATACCCTGTCAGACATTCGTCCATTCAAGTTGTCACCGAAGGCGCTATTCTGTAAATCCATCTTAGGCAATTTCTACCTAGGATTTACTGAACAGCCCTTGCATAACTCCATCTTCAATTATCTTCATCATATTTGATTCGCAACGCTAATGCCGTACTGAGTGATTTTCAGATAATACATCTGATCCTGGTCTCTCCGTACTGATAATGGAAATGATCAAAATCTTTAATAATCGATGATTTAACTATCAAAGGAAAACATATGTACAAACAACATTTGTATTTCCAAATGGAAATCTTACCGATCAGTCATCAATCAACATTTTCCCTTTTTAAATTAATTTATCATTAATTTATTCATTTTCCCATTTCCCGTTTCTATATATTCGTCAATCCTTATTTTCTAATTTTAGAAAATATACATTATTAACTTTGGAAAATGTTTCCATTTCGGATTCACGCATCACTATCTTCACACATCTATTAGTCTGTAACTGTAAACTAGTAAGGGAACAACTTCCTAAGTATAAACCCCGATGGCCGAAACCAACATCAGATCGATAATCAGGAAGCCATTCTACTCAACTAATTTTCAGTCAGTTTCTAATTTCAGTAATTCCATTTAAATTCCTATTTCATAACCCAATTTCCTTTATAAATATTTTTATCTGCAAAATATTTAATTTTTTTTTCACATCGAATGTAAATAACATGTCTATATATATAATCAAACAGTTTGATTTTGTATTTTAAAAACAATATCCTAAATCCAATTTCTTTTAGCACTTCTATTTATAGAATTTTCATATAAAAACTTCTTTTATACTTATAACACTAAAATCTCATTTAATTCCCTTTAAAAATGCTAAGTTCAAATTCCAATAAAAACATCGGTGTTAAAACCGATTTTCACTCCTCTATATAAATTCAGATTTATATATCCAATTTATCCAATGATAAATATTTTATTTAATTTATAAACATCGTTTATAAATTTATCTTTCCAATTTATATATGTTAAAACAGATTTTATTTAATATCTACTTTAAATCAATTTCCCATAATTCTTTTATATCTCACTCATTTCCTTTTATAATTCTATTTATTTTCTAAATATTCCTTTTTTAATTCTATTTACTTTCTAAATAAATATTCCTTTTATAATTCTATTTACTTTCTAAATAAATGTTCCTTTTATACTTCTATTTATTTTCTAAATAAATAATCCTTCTATAAAATTCTTTGATTTTATAAATATTCCTTTTATAAAATTCTTTGATTTTATAAATATATTATTTTCAATATACACTTTGAAAATTACCTTTTCATATTCCGGTATTTCTTATGGTATTTAAAATACCAAATAACCATGATCAACATCATCTACACACCCATAATCAATCACAGATTATATATCACATCATATATCATATTATATGAAAACAAACAACATTATAAATATTGAGGAATCCTGTTGGATCCCTCCAACCTGTTTTCTCTGCATCATAGATGTTAAACAATATAAATAACATCGATTTCATTTTTATATGATATATTTTGATATACAGAATCAATATTTGATTAACGATATATATATATATATATATCATTATCTATAATTTCAACCATTAAATCAGCAGTTTAACCAAACAATCATCACACAACAATCATTCATTATTTATCAACACTAGATTATATTTATAAAAATATAAAGTGGCAGAGTTAGTGAGATTTACTCACTTTGGCAGTTCATTGTTAAATAATGATAAGCTGTTGTTGATTCAAATCAGACAATTTATTTTGCTATAAATTGTAAAAAGCTCCAATCCACTTTAAGTCAGTTCCATTGTGTAGCATTCGTTCATACGATCCCAACGGATCTTGTTTCGTCAAATTCTGATATTATATGAGATAGTTATGGCCATTATAACATTTACATGATTTAAACTAATTAACTATCTCACTAATGACATTATTAGTTATTAATTACCCAGCTTATCAAAATAAACATGGCCTCAAATTCCTGTCTTCTTCCAGTAAATTACCCCTTACTTTCCAGACTTCAAACACCCTTCTAGTTCTTGATACTGTCACCAAAGATGGTGACCAGACTCCGCATAAACCACTACCCAGAAGATCGCCACCATCTTGGCTCTCTTCCTCAATCAATTTGAACCCTTCTGATACACTCTAGCCTCAACTATACCCAAAATCCCGTGCCTGCATCCTTCCAACCATTTATTTATGAATTAAAAACATTTTATTTTAATTTGAAGTAACTGATTACCTAATAATGCCATTAACGATATGCTTATCTTTAGATTAGCGACTGAACACCCCACTAACCCGTCTTCCACTAATTCGAAAACTCCTGTACACGCACCTCACCATGGCCGCTTCTTTACAGGCCCCTTCCTCCTTCCATTCAGCGACATTCTTCTTGCAACAATCTCCATTCTTCATCTCTTCGATTTCTCTTCCTTCTCATATACTTCTCGCATAACTCGAACACCCCAAATGACATGCGTTTAACAACTCCTTAATGCGATACCTAGTATATCAATCGACGGCTTTTTTGCTTAAAAAATCAAATAAAACCAAAATCAATGCTACTCTCTTCGCTGAATCAAAATACCATAACCAAATTGAGTTTTATTGCTTCTATTCTCAAATGGCTTGAACCCTAGCTTGCGTATCAATTTTCCAGCTAATCGTTGAAATCTTCGAACACTGTATAATTCATATAGTATTGAAGACGAACTCTTCCTGAATTCAAACACATAACTTTTAGGATTTATTAAAATGTATAGGAATTGTTTTGATTTTTAAGAGGTAGGTTTCTTTTCATTTCTTGTTGTGTTGGTGGCAGCAAGAATCAATTGACCAGAGAAAATATAATTAGGGTTTAAGGGGTGTAAGGGGTATTTATGGTAGATTTATATTATTTTTATATTCGATTATTTTCAATATAATAAGTTATTGCTACTTATATTCGTTTTCTAAAAATCCATATGATCACATACGATACCCAAAAATCATGAAAATGGGCATGCAGCTACAGTTTGACATTGCGGACCCAACAAAACTTGTTTCGTCGAATTTCGAATCCGTTTGCTCACACAGCGTATTTTTAAAGTCAAATTATTGACTGTTTTTCACATTAAAATCTCGTACGGCCACATACTGACTCCAAAAATCACGAAAATTGAAATCTTGCAATAATTTAATATTCCTGATCCAACAAAATTAGTTTCGTTGAAAACGGAGGTCGTTTTCAAAAATGGCTATTTTTAAAGCTCTAAATAAACCCATTTAAATATTAATATGTTTTAAAAATAATTAAATTAAATAAATCATATCTTGATTTATAACTCAATATTTCAAATCCAGTGTTAAATCGATACCCAATTTATATTTAAAATCCTTTTATAATATAAATAAATTGTTATAAATTATTAAGGAATTCCATAACGACTTTTCGAAAATTTTATTTGGACAAAACTCACAATCTACATGACGAAATCTCGATTTTTCTCTTCCATTAGCAAAATATACTTCATCAGCTCCGAATGTTTCTTGTTTCATAGAAATCCGACTTAAAACGGATTCTGTATATTCGTTTAAAGTTCGAATCGCCGAATTACGAACTGCCGCGCCATTTCGAGCTCAATTATAATTATAATATAAATATACATTCAAACTTCATTTATTATATATATATATTTGTTATTATAATTCAACTCTAAACTGAATTATATCTTATAAATAATCCAATTCACACAATATTGTGAATTTTACTATTTTCGATTATTTCGGAAATTAAATATATTATTTAATTATTTATATTAATTAAATATTCAAAGTTATTTAATTTAAAACATTTAAATTTACCAAACCATTATTTAAATAACCAAATAAATTAATTATTATCTGTTAAAAATATGTGACGTTACAAAAATCCAGGATGTAATTTGTGAATGGTGTGTAGCTACGTTTGATTCCCCTGTCCTCATTGGTGTAACGTCGACTATCGGCCATAATCTGGCGCACCATCGCTTCTACCTCAGCATTGGTTAAAGTTGGTTCAAGATCTGCACTCATATTCCTTCTAACATGCCATGTCCCCACATCAGGTGAAGTTCTTTGTTTCCAAGCTACATCTGAACTTCCTCGCCCTCTACGATCTAGGTCATTCACAGGATGAGTGAGTTGGAGAAGTTATCCTTGAGTAGGATTAGTGATATTGGGATCCCTGGGAAGGACGTGTGATCCTCGCATTGGTAACAACATCTTTTCTTTTAAGCTTGGATCGTCATGTCCAAGGACACGGGCTGCGTCTTCGCGAAATCCCAGTGACCCAAAAGTTAACTGATCAAGATTCTCGGGCCTTTCATATGGCCTTCTCTGACGTGGACGCTCTTCGTCTGAGGAGGATGAATGATCAGCCGCGAGACGATGAGTTGGAGAGGATGTTCTTTGTCTATGAAGTTCACTTATCTTCCTACTCATAGCTTTCATGTTTTCTCGCATAAGAAAGCCATCGCGTTTATGGGCCTCTAAAGCATCCCTGGTGTTGTCCAGCATATCAAGCAGGCATGAGAAATCCATGTGTGTGACGGGTGCAGAGGGAGCAGGCTGATTACTAGTTGTTGCGGTTGGCATTGAAGCATCTGCAAGGGTTCGAGTAGGAGTTCCAGCCTCAACTGCATTCGGTTTGGATCGAGCCACCCCTGCCTCTGCGGTTCAGATCGGGGTGAAGTCAACAGATGTGTTCATTATTCCGGCTCGGTTCGGATCGGTATCTCCGGATCAGTTCGGATCGTCAACTTCGGTTCGGGTCGAAGATGCCCTCCCGGTCCAGTTCGTTCCTGAATTCTACCCTCTTGATCTGGTGACAACCATGGCTTGTTGATCTTCAACTGTCTCGTTTTCCTAAGCAACTTGTGGCTCTTTTCCTTTTCCTTTAGTCAAAAGATCCAATGCTTTCGAGAGTTCACCAAGGAGAACTTCAAGGATACTGAAAAAGTGGACAATCTTCTTCGGATTTAAAAACCCAAATAGTAGAATGATAGTCCAAAATACGGAGAATTCGATGATTCTCAGTGAAAGCATCAAAATGTTAGACCAAAAAGTGCCTATTTGAACAATAATTTCGAATAAAATAGAAAGAAAGCCAATGAGAACACCCAACTTATAGTGGTTCGGTGTTAAAGAGTCTACATCCACTTTATACTTCGTTGATCGATAATTCAAATATAGATACAATGACAATTTCCGCTCAATCTCGCTTGTACAATTGATAATATCTCTTTAATTTGTGGAATTATACTTCAAAAGTTTGAGTATCATCTGAATAAAGCAATGAAATTCGATGGTCTGGAAGTTAGAGTGATTGGTTTTGCCAAAAGGATCCCTTAAAATGGTGCTTGTTGGTGTATTTATTGGCAGATATTCGGCCCGGTTCGGTGCCATGGGGAGCTCACCCGCTCGATTCGGGATCGAATGGTGAGAGATGTTGCCAACACATCAGAGACATCAGAAAGTGAAGCATAACCATTCCGAAATCATAGGAACGTGGAGTGTTCGCTGTAGTTGGAGCTTCGGTTCGGATCAACCGTGTAAGAGGGGTTTGGATCGGTACAAGAACTCCAGGTCGGATAGGTATTGGTGAGCCGAACAGAACCGGGGTGAGGAATCTAAAGCTGGACCGCTGATCTGTTCATATACATGAAGGGGTTCGGCTAGAGACTTTTGATCCAATCCGGATACATCTTTTCTACACTCCTTGTCCTCGAGTGCATTCAATTGTTAATGCTTAGGCTTTGAATAGTCCGATCAAAAATCAGGCTAACAGATGATTGGTTGCTTTGTTTGAACCATCTCATGTAGATTGTCCAACGTCGAAGGAGATGTTCCTTGAGTGCTTTTCTGACACTGGTTTAGGCCTCTGGGGCTTGTGCTTGGAGGATGTTGAGTTCGATTATGATGGTTTACATAAGATATATTGTAATGACCCGCATTGGCAGGGGTATTATAATTAATTTATTTAATTATATAAATAGTGATTTAGGGAATAAAATCGTCGTTAATTAAATTATGGTGAATATTTAATTTAAAATAATAAATTAAATAATGTGTATAATTCTGAAATAATCAGAATTGGCTGAAATGGCGATATGGTGTGAACTGGATCATCTGTGATATTTAATTCAGCTTGGAATTGAATTTTAATAACGAATATATTATATAAACGACAATTTGAACATAGAATTATAATATAATTAAAATCGAGCTCGAAATGGCGCTGCAGTTCGTAAATTGGCGATTCGAACTTCAACTGAATGTACAGAATTCATTTTAAGCCAGATTTTTGTGAAACAAGAAACGTGTGGAGCTGGTGAAGTATATATTTCTGGTGGAAGAGAAAAATCAGGAATTCGTCGTGTAGATTTTGATTCACGTCCAAATCAAATTTTAGAAAAGTCGCTGTGGAATTCCTTTATAATTTATAAAGGAATTGTTTATATTTTTAAAAGGAATTTCAATATAAATCGAATATCGGGTTGACCCAGAAGTGAATATCGAGTTAGAAATTCATATAGGAATATTCTAGAGCTGTATGGTATTCCAATGTGAATATAGACGATAATACAAATTTATTTATATTTAATTTAATTATATTTAAATATATTTATATATTTAAATGGGTCATCCAGAGCTTTAAAAATAGCCACTTTTGCAAACGAAGTCGGAATTCGATGAAACTAGTTTCGTTGAATCCGCAATGTCAAATAGTTGTTAGATTTCCAGTTTCGTGATTTTTAGAGTCACTGTGTGGCCGTACGGAATTTAAGAGTGAGAAACAGTCGGTATTTTGACGGTTAAAAATGCACTGTGTGAGCATACGAAGTCGGAATTCGACGAAACCAGTTTCGTTGGGACCGTAATATCGAACTCTACTAGTATGCCTAGTTTCGTGATTTTTGAATATCGTATGTGGTCACAGGGATTTTAGAGGACAAATATAAAGAGCGTTACAATATAAATCGATATAAATAATATTATAACTTCTCTATAAGTACCCCTTTTTCCTTAACCTAAACCTAAAATTCAATTCATAGTCAACCAAATGTGCGCCGCCACCAAACGTTTCTTCAAACCAAAGCATTTCAGTCAGAAAATCAAAGAAAATTCACATACAAATCTATAAATCCTAAATCAGACATCTTTGAAATCCTGGGAGAATCCCCTACGTTCTAGTATACTTCATTGTTGGTCCGATGTCACCACCGGAAGCTGTTGGGTAGCTAACGTGGGCCTAGGGTTCACGGCGGTGGAAGAGAGGTGCGTCGTGGTGAGTTGTGGGTAGGGGAATCGTGATTAGGAGGTAGAGTAGTAGGGTTTGACAGCTTTTGGGTGGATTCGAAGTTCATCAGCGTCGATCGATTACTGTACATGGCAGGAACAGTGCGACGTCGGATGTCATAGGGAGCAGACGAGTTGAAATTAAAGGGTATGGAGTTGTTGAGAAATTGAAAAGGAGTGTGTTGATGAGGTCAGATTTGATGTTCACAAAGAAATGAATGGTGGAAGGAAGCTTGAAGGATCGGCTTTTGTTTCGTGTACAGGGGAGCGACGGGTTTGTAGAAATGGGGAAGATGATTTCAAGAGCGGACGGGTTTTGTTTAGGGGATGTTGGGCCAAGGAAGAATGTATGGCCCATTTAATTATATAAGTTAGTTTTATTTTTAAATCTAAATAGTATGTTAACTTTAAGTAGTCGTAACTTTATCATACGTGATCAGAAATTCATGAAACAAGATCCAATGGGATCGTATGGACGGGAGCGTCACAATGGAACTGACGGGGAGTGGAGTGGAGCTCGTTTGAATTTATGGCGAAATAAACTGTTTGATTCAAATCAAACAACAGTTTATCGTTCTTTAACGATGAACTGCAAATGTGAGTAAATCTCACTAACTCTGAACAGTTTATAATTTCATGTTGTATTTTTAGAACTGTTAAATATTGGCTGATTGACTGTGTGTTGACTGTTTGATTGAACTGCTAGTCAGTTAGTTGAATTTCTATATTTGATTATGTCCAGCAGAATATATCATATGGAACTGAAAGTGATGTTATCTATATTGTTTAACATCTGTGATGCAGGGAAACAGGTTGGAGGAATCCAACTGGATTCCTTAACAGTTATTTTATTGTTTTTCATATATTGTGATATATGATGTGGTATATAATCTGTTGTCGATTATATGGGTTTGGACGATACTGATCATCGTGATTTGATATGTTGAATACCATAACATACCGAAATGTTGATAAAGGAATATTTTCGAAGTGATATTTGAAAATAAAATATTTATAAATGGAATACTTATAAATAAGAAATATTTATAAATTGGAATATTTATAAATAGGAGATATTTAGAAAATGAATAAACGTTATAAAATGGAAACTGTTATAAGAAGGAAATCATTTGTAAAGTGAAGAGCCGTTACTAAAAGTAAATCTTTATAAATGAATAGTTTAATCGAGTTAAAAGGAGTTAATCGATGTTAGTTTAATCGAAAGGAGTTAATCGATGTTAGTTTAATCGAAAGGAGTTAATCGATGTAAGTTTAATCGAAAGGAGTTAATCGATGTTAGTTTAATCGAAAGGAGTTAATCGATGTTAGTTTAATCGATTAGAGTTAAAGTAAAGGAGTTAATCGAATATATAGTTTATTCAAATAGAATAAAGGAGTTAATCGAATATATAGTTTATTCAAATAGAATAAAGGAGTTAATCGAATATATAGTTTATTCAAATAGAATAAAGGAGTTAATCGAATATAGTATATTCGAATAGAGTAAAAGGAGTTAATCAAATATATAGTTTATTCAAATAGAATTAAAGGAGTTATCGAATATAGTTTATTCGATAGGAGTTAAGTGAATAGAGTTAAAGTTAAATCAAAAGAGTTAAGTGAATAGAATAAATTGAATAGAGTTATCGAATATACCTTATCGAAGGAAAGAATTATCGAATAGAAAAGATTTGAAAGAGAGTTACGTAAGGAAGTTTGTTAAAGAATTAGAAGGGTGAACTTTGTCTATTTGAAGGTTAGAAACGTTGTTCATTTAAGGTCTGAGAGGTAGTTCTACCCCAACTTGATTGACTTCATTTTTAACTAACGAATGGTTAAGGTTCGATAGTAAAGGATGGTTAAGTGAATTTAGTAATTTAAGGAAATGGTTTGAGTTGACATCGCGATGGGTTGTTTAAACATCTGTCTAAGTCCAATGAAGAAGCTTTGGAAATGTTTTCCAAATAAGAAACCAGAAATGTTTTCTAATAAAGAAAACAAGAAATGTAAATGTTTTCCATTGTTAATAACATATATTTTCCAAATTTAGAAAATAAGAAATATTGAATATAGGGAAACAGGAGATAAGTAAATTAATGAAATAAAGAGATAAATGTTGAATGATGTTGATCGATATAAATTTCCATTTGGAAATAATATCGTTGTTTGCACACCTGTTTTTCTTCGATAGTTAAATCACAGACTATCGAAGTTTTGACCATTTTTAACGTTGTTAATATGGAGAGACCGGTTGGATTATTATCCAAAGAACCACTCTGTATTGGCATAAGCGTTGCAAATCATATATTTCAAAGGAAATTGAAGACGGAGTTATGCAAGGGCTATTCTGTTTACAGAATAGTGCCTTCGGTTCATCCTGTTCCTGGATGATTTGTATGGATGGATGTCTGACAGAGTATTTCCAGACGATCACGTATATTGATTTCTCCAACCGTACCAAGAGTGGAAGCGGAGAAGGAAACTTCTTTTAGCTAACACATAATGTATGGTTGAGGACGTCAATCGGTGATTTGATGGATTTGACGATGTGGCATTCAAAGTGAATCTGGTGTGATGATAAAGCGTAGCTTCTAGCCTCACATCCGGTAAATGACAGAAATCGGGCAGGCAGCATGGCTAAGTCGGTCGCACCGAAGTAGGGTGTATAATCACCTGATCTAGAGTTTCATTTATTTCTAAAAATCTATTGTCGATACTATCCCATTCGGGAAACGGTTGCTGATCCCAACCGTTGGTGATATACATTCGATACACTCAAGCGAAATGAGTGGTCGGTCATGTGTGGCCGGGTTGCAAGATGTTCTTGTTGAACCCAGTGTATTCCTCTCTATAGGTACACTAGCAAAAGGTGGTTCCATACCTTGTCATAGTTGGAAATCCATTACCCAATACGTGCTTGCGGTTTTGATTTTATACTATATATGTAGAACGTGAGATGAAAGCGTTTCTGCTAGATGATTATTATATTGTGTTGATAGGCATTATCATAATATCAAAAGGTTTTTGATATAAAGATATTTTGGATTCTCATAAGGGAAAAACCCGTTCCGTTATACGGCGTGGTCTTATGAGATATCGTTTACTTGTTCGAACTGTTTTAACTGTTTTACTGATACCAGTCCCATGACTGACCTGGAGTTTATTTTGTTTTGTTTTCCCTAAACTCTTGGGTGCCCAATTTTGTACGGGCAGTCAAGTAGTCAGGAATTTACAGATACTTGAAGAGATGGAGTAGGAGGCTTCAGGATCATATAGCTATAGTTTATTTCCGCTGTGTTATAAGTGTTGTACTTTGATAATGATGTATGTTCAAGTACAAATGTATATTTCAAGTTATGTTATATATATTATATGTTATTCGTTCCGCTGTGAGATTCGTGTTACTCTGATGTTGTGTTCTTCTTCTTCTATTCTAAGTTTCTATCTTATCTTTCTTCACCCTCTGTTTTCTTTCTATTAATTTCCTGATTTTCAGTTTAATTTGGGGTTGGACTTGTGTTTTTGGTCAGCTCAAATTGGACCAGATTTTCGGGTCATTACAGTTGGTATCAGAGCTTAAGGTTAAGTATTACCTTGGCTCTGTGGCGTAACTCAGTAGAGATAGGATTAGTAATATTCTAGATCGAGTTTGAGTGTATATATACGAGTGAGCGTATTTGTTATTTGATATAAAAATTTGTTTTATATTGTGGAGGTTTATTGGTTGAGTGGCTTATGAATTTTGGTCGATGGTGGGGCACCACAATATCGATAAGGGTTTCTAAACACTCGAATACGATGGGTCTACACGGTATGTTTTGAAAGAGGGTAAACGAAATAATTTTACCCAAATTATATTTTAATATAAAGAAGATATATATATTGGAATGAATATATATATTGGATATATTGGTTGTTATTATAATCGAGTAAGATTATAAATTAAACGATTATGTAAATAACCAATCAGAATTCATATAAGTGAAATACGTGAAATCAGATGAGTTGAATCTAAAATTTTAAACCAGAAATTGAGTTAAAAACTCTGGAAAATTGGATAAGTGTTTGTAAATGGATTTGGATTAAAAATAAGAAAAATTTAAGATCCTGGGAGATTTTAAATTGTTTTACAAGCAGTGTGAATTATATTTTGAAATGGATTTCAAATTGGAAATGTTTAGAAATGGTTTTATAGTATTGAACTCACTTCGATCGCTGGAAAATAGATTCTAATGATGACAACTGCATCATCAGTATTCATTTTCGAGTTGTAAGTGACGAATTACTACCAGAGATACTGTTTTGAATTTGTTTTAGGAAAGACAAGTTGTGTTGAATTTCAAAATGGGATTTATAATATAGAATTTGAATTTTGAAATAGATTTGAAATATTAACTTATTTTAAAAGAAATAAAACGAGTAGTTCCTTTATAAACGAAGTTTATAAATAGTTCTTTTATAAACGAAGTTTATAAATGAAGTGAAGAGAATTATCATTAGATAATTCAGAAATAAAAATAAAAGTGTGAAATTGAAAGGGAAATCTATTTTTCCAAAGGTAGAAATATCGATTTCAAAAGGAATTGAAATCGAGACTTATGTAAAGAATGAATAAAGAATGTTTGAAAAGGAATTTGAATAATGGAAGTTCAAACATATAATTTAGATAAGAAAATTCAAAGGGGATTTGAATATAGAAAATTCAAAGGGGATTTGAATATAGAAATTCAAATGAGATTTGAATAAAGAAGATTTAAATAATGGAAAATTGAATATAGAATTCATATAGAGTAATAATAGGATTCGAATATAGAAATTCAAATGGAGTTTGAATATATGAAATTCAATGGAATTGAAATAGAGTTTGAATATAGCAATTCAAATAGAGTTTGAATATAGAAATTCAAATGGAATTCAAATATAGAATTTGAATATAGAAAATATAAAGGAATTCAAATATAGGATTTGAATATATAGAATTTGAATATAGAATTCAAATGGAATTTAAACTATAGAATTTGAATATATAGAATTCAAATGGAATTTAAACTATAGAATTTGAATATAGAATTCAAATGGAATTTAAACTATATAGATTTGAATAATAGAAGTGATATAAAATTTGAATAGAAATTGAATAGAATTAACTAAGTCGAAGAGGAATTAGTTAATCAAGTTTTGAATTTGAAGTTGAACTTTGAAAGGTGAATTGAATTTGTAAATAGATATTCGAAATCGAATATAGAACTTAAATTTGAAATTTGGATTCAAATTAGTTAATAAGCAAGCTAAAATATATTTGAACATATCATGTTCAAATATAAAAGTGAAATAGACTAAAGAGTTAACTAACAAATTAATTAACGAATTGACTTAAAACGATCAGGTATAGTTAAAATAGATTGGGCAGGTATAAATATACATGAGATAGGTATGGATAAGGTATGAAGGTATATAAATAGAATGCTCGACAAAAAGGTATGTAATAAATTCATATATGATATTTTATGCGCCGTATCGGCTAGCCGCTTGGCTTTTCTTTTTCTTTTGGATTAGTGAGGGCCATGGGAGGCTATTTGAAATATCCCGATGCTCCTGGTACAAAGGAGGTCATGGTGAATTTTTCCAGGAATTTAAGGAGTTATAATATTTTTAAGATAATTTGATAGTTAGAAATCAACATATCGACATATATATAGAAATCGATAAGGAAACGAACTTAGAAATAGAATAGTAAAATCAAAAAGGAAGACTAAGAATAAAATCTAGTAAGAATAGAAAGAGGAAGCGAATACGTGTTTAAAGGTGAATAAGTAGTTGTATTGTATTGATTATTCGAGTAAGTAGTCACTTCTGTTTTGACGTTATAAATGTTATTCAGTCAAGGTCTGAGAGGTAGTTATAACCCAACTTGATTGATTTCATTATTAACAAATAAATAGTAAGATTTCAGGCTCGAAGATCAATGTTGAATAGGAGTTAGTGAATATAGTATTTGGGTTGTCGTAATGATGTTTTACACAACATCCATTTTAACCCAAATAAGTGTAAGCTTGGAAATATAATAAAGAATATTTCCTAAGTATAGAAATAAACGAGATCGGAAAAGAGATAAGTAATTGGAATATTTTCCAATTATAAATAGCATATATTTTCTAAAAGTTTAGAAAATAAAGGAAGGCAATATTAGGAAATGTTTTCCAAATAACATAAAAGGCCAATATGATTATTGAAAATATTTGGTTAACAAATATTGATAAAGAAATAGAGAAGTGATTTAACTAATGGAATATTAATTAAGGTCTCAGTGACAAGTTCAAAAGGAAAATTTGATTTTTGAAAAGAGTAAACTGTTTAAAAACTCCCAGGGAAAGACTGTTTGAATTAAAAACAAATTTAACAGAAATTTGTGAAAGAAAATTGAATTAAAGTAAAGCCAGTAAAGTGGTAACTGAGATTGAATTAGAATGATATCAAGACAAATTGGATTGTGAGATTCAAATTTGAAGTGTAATGTGATAATCAAGTTAAGAGTTGGGAATCGAGAAGAAAACTCGAGTTGAAATGATATTTGGCTCGGATATAAGCGAATGGTGGTGTTGTGGATAAAAGCAGATTGGAATTTGATTGGGATGACCCTTGTATCTGCTGAATTGATAACAGGTGGAAAGGAAAATGATATGCCGACAAAAGGTACAAGTTTATATTTCTATTGGATATAAGATTTATGAGCCGAATTGGCAAGCCGCTTGGCTGTTTGGTTTTCTTTTGGGTTAGAGATGGCCTAGAGAGGCAAGTTGGAGTTTGAGCTATTAACCAGTACAAAGGAGGTGCTGGCGAGATTTTTTGAAGAGTTAAGGCATTAGAAAATTTTCAAGATTTTTAAAAAATTTCGTTGATAAGAATTAATTAATAGTTTAATTGAAATTAAATTGGTTCAGTTGAAACTGAAGTTAAGAAGTGAACAAATATGTTCTAACCAGTCGATAGGGTCGTCCTCTACCTTGTAGCAATTTCGAGGACGAAATTATTTTAAGTGGGAAAGATTGTAATGACCCGCATTGGCAGGGGTATTATAATTAATTAATTTAATTATATAAATAGTGATTTAGGGAATAAAATCGTCGTTAATTAAATTATGGTCAATATTTAATTTAAAATAATAAATTAAATAATGTATTTAATTCTGAAATAATCAGAATTGGCTGAAATGGCGATATGGTGTGAACTGGATCATCTGTGGTATTTAACTCAGCTTGGAATTGAATTTTAATAACGAATATATTATATAAATGACAGTTTGAACATAGAATTATAATATAATTAAAATTGAGCTCGAAATGGCGCTGCAGTTCGTAAATTGGCGATTCGAACTTCAACTGAATGTACAGAATTCGTTTTAAGCTGGGTTTCTGTGAAACAAGAAACGTGTGGAGCTGGTGAAGTATATCTTTCTAGTGGAAGAGAAAAATCGGGATTTTGTCATGTAGATTTTGATTCACGTCCAAATCAAATTTTAGAAAAGTCGCTGTGGAATTCCTTTATAATTTATAAAGGAATTATTTATATTTTTAAAAGGAATTTCAATATAAATCGAATATCGGGTTGACCCAGAAGTGAATATCGAGTTAGAAATTCATATAGGAATATTCTAGAGCTGTAGGGTATTCCACTGTGAATATAGACGATAATATAAATTTATTTATATTTAATTTAATTATATTTAAATATATTTATACATTTAAATGGGTCATCCAAAGCTTTAAAAATAGCCACTTTTGCAAACGAAGTCGGAATTCGATGAAACTAGTTTCGTTGAATCCGCAATGTCAAATAGTTGTTAGATTTCCAGTTTCGTGATTTTTAGAGTCACTGTGTGGCCGTACGGAATTTAAGAGTGAGAAACAGTCGGTATTTTGACGGTTAAAAATGCACTGTGTGAGCATACGAAGTCGGAATTCGACGAAACCAGTTTCGTTGGGACCGTAATATCGAACTCTACTAGTATGCCTAGTTTCGTGATTTGTGAATATCGTATGTGGTCACAGGGATTTTAGAGGACAAATATAAAGAGCGTTACAATATAAATCAATATAAATAATATTATAACTTCTCTATAAGTACCCCTTTTTCCTTAACCTAAACCTAAAATTCAATTCACAGTCAACCAAATGTGCGCCGCCACCAAACGTTTCTTCAGACCAAAGCATTTCAATCAGAAAATCAAAGAAAATCCACATACAAATCTATAAATCCTAAATCAGACATCTTTGAAATCCTGGGAGAATCCCCTATGTTCTAGTATACTTCATTGTTGGTCCGATGTCACCAGCAGAAGCTGTTGGGTAGCTAGCGTGGGCCTAGGGTTCACGGCGGTGGAAGATAGGTGCGTCGTGGTGAGTTGTGGGTAGGGGAATCGTGATTAGGAGGTAGAGTAGTAGGGTTTGACAACTTTTGGGTGGATTCGAAGTTCATCCGCGTCGATCGATTACTGTACATGGCAGGAATAGTGCGACGTCGGATGTCATTGGGAGCGGACGAGTGGAAATTAAAGGGTATGGAGTTGTTGAGAAATTGAAGATGAGTGTGTTGATGAGGTCAGATTTGATGTTCACAAAGAAATGAATGGTGGAAGGAAGCTTGAAGGATCGGCTTTGGTTTCATGTACAGGGGAGCGACGGGTTTGTAGAAATGGGGAAGGTGATTTCAAGAGCGGACGGGTTTTGTTTAGGGGATGTTGGGCCAAGGAAGAATATAAGGCCCATTTAATTATATAAGTTAGTTTTATTTTTAAATCTAAATAGTATGTTAACTTTAAGTAGTCGTAATTTTTTCATACGTGATCAGAAATTCACGAAACAAGATCCGATGGGATCGTATGGACGGGAGCGTCACAATGGAACTGACGGGGAGTGGAGTGGAGCTCGTTTGAATTTTTGGCGAAATAAATTGTTAGAATCAAATCAAACAACAGTTTATCGTTCTTTAACGATGAACTGCAAATGTGAGTAAATCTCACTAACTCTGAACAGTTTATAATTTCATGTTGTATTTTTAGAACTGTTAAATATTGGCTGATTGACTGTGTGTTGACTGTTTGATTGAACTGCTAGTCAGTTAGTTGAATTTCTATATTTGATTCTGTTTAACAGAATATATCATATGGAACTGAAAGTGATGTTATCTATATTGTTTAACATCTGTGATGCAGGGAAACAGGTTGGAGGAATCCAACTGGATTCCTCAACAGTTATTTTATTGGTTTTATATATCGTGATATATGATGTGGTATATAATCTGTTGTCGATTATATGGGTTTGGACGATACTGATCATCGTGATTTGATATGTTGAATACCATAACATACCGAAATGTTGATAAGGGAATATTTTCAAAGTGATATTTGAAAATAAAATATTTATAAATGGAATACTTATAAATAAGAAATATTTATAAATTGGAATATTTATAAATATGAGATATTTAGAAAATGAATAAACGTTATAGAATGGAAACTGTTATAAGAAGGAAATCATTTGTAAAGTAAAGAACCGTTACTAAAAGTAAATCTTTATAAATGAATAGTTTAATCGAGTTAAAAGGAGTTAATCGATGTTAGTTTAATCGAAAGGAGTTAATCGATGCTAGTTTAATCGAAAGGAATTAATTGATGTTAGTTTAATCGAAAGGAGTTAATCGATGTTAGTTTAATCGAAAGGAGTTAATCGATGTAAGTTTAATCGAAAGGAGTTAATCGATGTTAGTTTAATCGAAAGGAGTTAATCGATGTTAGTTTAATCGATTAGAGTTAAAGTAAAGGAGTTAATCGAATATATAGTTTATTCAAATAGAATAAAGGAGTTAATCGAATATATAGTTTATTCAAATAGAATAAAGGAGTTAATCGAATATATAGTTTATTCAAATAGAATAAAGGAGTTAATCGAATATAGTTTATTCGAATAGAGTAAAAAGAGTTAATCGAATATATAGTTTATTCAAATAAAATTAAAAGAGTTATCGAATATAGTTTATTCGATAGGAGTTAAGTGAATAGAGTTAAAGTTAAATCAAAAGAGTCAAGTGAATAGAATAAATTGAATAGAGTTATCGAATATACCTTATCGAAGGAAAGAATTATCGAATAGAAAAGATTTGAAAGAGAGTTACGTAAGGAAGTTTGTTAAAGAATTAGAAGGGTGAACTTTGTCTATTTCAAGGTTAGAAACGTAGTTCAGTTAAGGTCTGAGAGGTAGTTCTACCCCAACTTGATTGACTTCATTTTTAACTAAGGAATGGTTAAGGTTCGATAGTAAAGGATGGTTAAGTGAATTTAGTAATTTAAGGAAATGGTTTGAGTTGGCATCGCGATGGGTTGTTTAAACATCTGTCTAAGTCCAATGAAGAAGCTTTGGAAATGTTTTCCAAATAAGAAACCAGAAATGTTTTCTAATAAAGAAAACAAGAAATGGAAATGTTTTCCATTGTTAATAACGTATATTTTCCAAATTTAGAAAATAAGAAATATTGAATATAGGGAAACAGGAGATAAGTAAATTAATGAAATAAAGAGATAAATGTTGAATGATGTTCATCTATATAAATTTCCATTTGGAAATAATATCGTTGTTTGCACACTTGTTTTTCTTTGATAGTTAAATCACAGACTATCGAAGTTTTGACCATTTTTAACGTTGTTAATATGGAGAGACCGGTTGGATTATTATCCAAAGAACCACTCTGTATTGGCATAAGCGTTGCAAATCATATATTCCAAAGGAAATTGAAGATGGAGTTATGTAAGGGCTATCCTGTTTACAGAATAGTGCCTTCGGTTCATCCTGTTCCTGGATGATTTGTATGGACGGATGTCTGACAGAGTATTTCCAGACGATCACGTATATTGATTTCTCCAACCGTACCAAGAGTGGAAGCGGAGAAGGAAACTTCTTTTAGCTAACACATAATGTATGGTTGAGGACGTCAATCGGTGATTTGATGGATTTGACGATGTGGCATTCAAAGTGAATCTGGTGTAATGATAAAGCGTAGCTTCTAGCCTCACATCCGGTAAATGACAGAAATCGGGCAGGCAGCATGGCTAAGTCGGTCGCACCGAAGTAGGGTGTATAATCTCCTGATCTAGAGTTTCATTTATTTCTAAAAATCTATTGTCGATACTGTCCCATTCGGGAAACGGTTGCTGATCCCAACCGTTGGTGATATACATTCGATACACTCAAGCGAAATGAGTGGTTGGTCATGTGTGGCCGGGTTGCAAGATGTTCTTGTTGAACCCAGTGTATTCCTCTCTAGAGGTACACCAGAGAAAGGTGGTTCCATACCTTGTCATAGTTGGAAATCCATTACCCAATACGTGCTTGCGGTTTTGATTGTATACTATATATGTGGAACGTGAGATGAAAGCGTTTCTGCTAGATGATTATTATATTGTGTTGATAGGCATTATCATAATATCAAAAGGTTTTTGATATAAAGATATTTTGTATTCTCATAAGGGAAAAACCCGTTCCGTTATACGGCGTGGTCTTATGAGATATCGTTTACTTGTTCGTACTGTTTTAACTGTTTTACTCATACCAGTCCCATGACTGACCCGGAGTTTATTTTGTTTTGTTTTCCCTAAACTCTTGGATGCCCAATTTTGTACGGGCAGTCAAGTAGTCAGGAATTTACAGATACTTGAAGAGATGGAGCAGGAGGCTTCAGGATCATATAGCTATAGTTTATTTCCGCTGTGTTGTAAGTGCTGTACTTTGATAATGATGTATATTCAAGTACAAATATATATTTCATGTTATGTTATATATATTATATGTTATTCGTTCCGCTGTGAGATTCCTGTTACTCTGATGTTTTGTTCTTCTTCTTCTTCTATTCTAAGTTTCTATCTTATCTGTCCTCACCCTCTGTTTTCTTTCTATTAATTTCCTGATTTTCAGTTTAATTTGGGGTTGGACTTGTGTTTTTGGTCAGCTCAAATTGGACCAGATTTTCGGGTCATTACATATATAATTTGGATGTCATGAGTGCTTTGCCCTGATTGAATGGATGTTCTTGTTTCCATGGATGTATGGTTGAAATGTTGTTGTAAAGGCTATTACTGTCAGAAGTGGGGAAAACAGGGTTGAGTTCTTCTCTGGTGTTGTGGATAGATTAGTATGTTTATCTATCCGTTCTCATATACTTTATTGATGAAGTTTGTTAGCTGTTTTATCACTCACTAAGACTGTTATCTGACTCAAGTTTTTATATTTCCCTCTTATTATCTTGGGCTATTCATTCTGTTGTGGATGGGCAGACTAGGTGGAAGGTGACAGGTGCTAGCTTAGTGAGGACGATTTGACAGTTCGGAGGCGAGCAAGAGGCTGTTGTACTATCTTTCTACTATATAGTATTTGGATTTCCGCTGTTTGTTATTCTTTGAGTGCTGTAGTGAGGCAATTTTTATAAGCACTATTGTTGTAATCCAAGTGTATGTATATTACTTTCTAGTTGTTATGAAAGTCTAGTGTTTTCTGCTTCATTAATAATACCTATTGTATATGTTCTATTATATTTTATCCTTGCGCTGTGAGTTCTACGAAAGGTTCCGTATGTGTACCATAACTTGTGGTTGATAAATTATGCTGAGATGTAGCACAGGCTCTAAGGCTTCATGTATACTTTTTGGAAGCCCACTATTGATTAACGAGTCTCGACTACTTACAATACTCTTTATCACTCCATGGAGTCATACAATCCACCTTATATACAAGTCATCCAACTCGGATTTTGTCCTATTTGACTTGCCAGGTATTAATTTGCGCTCTCCGTTGATAGATCAAAGACAACTCAAGTGCTACCATACCCTGCTCGGGTCCTTGGAAGACCATCAACTAAATCAATCGACATTTGTTCCAATGGCTGCAACGTACTAATAGGCTTCTTCTGCTTGACATTGGCTAGCCATCATTCTTGCACTTAAAGATAATTGTCCCAATGCTTATCTTCATTTCTTTCCAAAAGTAGGTTTCCCTCATATCACGACACATCTTATTACGACCTAGGTGTATGATCAATCTAGACTGATGATATTCTTGGAGCACTTCATCTCTTAGTCTATCAATGTCCAAAAAAGGTAACTTCCCATCCTCACAGAGCTAACTATCACAATCAAGTGCATACGACCTCGGGCACTGCTCTATTTTCGTTCTTAGCGATGATCTCAGCTACCTGGGATCAAGCCTCCGGCTATAGCTAATTCAATCAACCAGGGTAAGTCTGATAGTTAGATTAGCTAATATATCCGGCCCGGCTCCAGCTCACATCTAGAACAAAAATCATAACCGAAGAAATACTCGACCTGCTTCCACTCTAATAACATTGATCCTAAGATGGAACATAGACTACTCAAGGCATTAATGATGTATTACCTTTCCCGAGGGTATACGAAATGCTGAATTCACAAAAGACTAGAAACTTCAATCACCGTTGCTGGCGAAGATTAATATCTTTCTATGAGAAGGGGTATTACAATGATTTATGATCGATGAACAATTTGAACCTTTCTCCTTACATATATTTCCTCCACAACTTAAATAAAAAACAATCTCCACAATTTCTAAATCGTTGGTTAGATATCTTTTCTTATGAGGTTTTAGCTGTCGACTAGCATATGTGTCAAATTTACTCATATACATCAATCTTGCACCCAATTCTGTACGACATACATCTGTGTAAACCATCATATCCTCATTTCCACAAGGAATAACCGATATTAGTTAACACGTCAACCTCTCTTTTAGAATTACAAATGCATGATCGCCCCTTGCAACCCCGAAAAAGTTTGGTTCTTCTTTGTTAGCTGATTCAATAGTGCTACTATCTAGGATAAGTTATGGATGAATCTCCAGTAATATCCAACTCATCCCAAGAAAACCCTAATATCCACATCACTCTTGTATGTAGTCTAATCTTGAACTGTTTTGACATTCACATGATCTATAGCAATACCTACTTAGACACAGCATGACCCAAGATCCTTACTTCTCTCCTTCAGAAGTGACACATAGAAAATTTAGACTTCAGTGGGTATTCTCTCATCACCTTAATCACAGTCCTCAAATTTGTCTATTATTCCTCTTCCGTTCGTAAGTAGATAAGAATGTCATCAAAAACCATAAGCACAAACTTATTAAGTTGATTTAGGAGAACACGATTCCTAAGATTCACAAAGTATGCCAGTTCATCGATCAATGCAAATGGCATAACTAACCGCTTATAGAAATTAGATGGTGTCTGAAACGTCGTAATCGACACACTTTCCGTTGCACCCACAACTGATGAAATACCATAGCAAGATCAAACTCAGAAAATATCTTAGCACCATGTAGTTGATCAAACAAATATTCAGTACATGAAATTAGATACTTATTATTTTTCGTCGCTTTATTTAGCTCAAAGTGATCAACATACAATCTAAGAGAGTCATTTGCCTGCGTGGTGAATCCAAGGGTGTCCCCACTCAGGTATACTTCTACAGATAAACCTTTTTAGCGGAAGCTCATTTACTTTTAACTCAAGCTTTCGCTGTTTCATAGGTGCCATCCTCCTAAGAGGCATCGTTATAGGTCCACCATCCTTCATCAATTCGATATGAAACTCAATCTCTCTATGCATTGGAAGTCCAATCACTTCCCTAGAGGTGTCTGAGTACTCCCTAGATATAAGTACACTCGACAACTCATAATGTGGAACATCAAGCGAGTATAAAAAGATACCTCTCACCTCATCTCTAGGTAGGTAGCCCAACACAAATTTCTATACATCATCCGCCTAAATAGGCATCGAAAACCTCCCAATACTTTACATGACTCCATATCTGTAAAGCCAATTAACTCTCAGGATAACACCAAACCCGACAAACCCCAAAACAAAGCAAGCTCGATCAATTGAGAGTCGATTACTCGAGAAGACCACCCACGAAAAATCATACAAAGGCGAGTGGAGCACCAATAGGTTTATCACTATCAATGGTCGGTCAACAATTTCAGGTTTCAATATCAATTTATGTACTATGTTAATTTGTATGGACATCAAGAGACCTTTTTACTAATTTCTTCTATTAAAATAGTTTTTTGTGTAATTTTTATTAGATAATTTAGATAAGTTGTAATTACATTGAATAAAAATTTCAAATATTTTATTTGACTTTCAAAATCTATTCCTTATGCATGTCAATTCCTGAAATGCCTTTTTGGATCTTCCTCAATGTCCCAACTATTCACGAATTGTGAGAAGCAGGTGAATAATCATCTACTTCCAAAAGAAATTGAAATTTTTCTTGGGAATCTTAGATATGAAGGAATTAGAAGCCCACTACCAAATAAATTCAAAATAGGAGCATAAAGAGGAGGCATACCCTAGATGACTATACCTTTTTCCTTTTTTCTCCACCAAAGGGGATCTCAATGAAGTTGGAATGACATTGACAATATGTGCTTTCATAATATGCATATGCTTACCTACATCAGGATAGTCCCTCTTGAAATGTCTAAGGCTTTTTGACATTCCTTATTATAGTAGTCATTTTCTATGCAAGTACAGTAGACTACTTCGGACTTGGGCCTCTTTTTTATCCACCATTGGCTTGAAAAGTCTTTCTCTAGTTGTTCCATTTCTTCTTTCATTTTCCATCAGTTTGTAGCTTGACACCTCCTTAAGTGACAGTTTTGACTTAAGGTAAAGGCTCTCTTACCTTAAAGATTTTCCAATAATAGACTCGAAATTCTCACCAATGTGATGTATCATCTCCCCCCCAAGTAATCGTAAAAGCCAGTGATGAACTTATCATTCTTCTTTTTTAGGCTATCGATGAAAGTCATTCCTTAATTTGATAAAGTCTCGAATTCAACAACATATTCCGATATGGTCATGTTATGTTTCTTCAATTCTATAAAACAACGAACAACTCCACCTTTTGGGAGGCCGAAATAAATTTCTCTTCAAAGCAAGCTTTGAACTGTTCCCAAGTAACATGGTCCTCAGGTATAGGAACTTTAATAACATTCCACCTGTTTATATTCAATGATTTCAAAAATTATATACTTCCTAAGATAAATGTATTCTTTTCAAAACAATATGAAACCATTTAAATCTGTATGTACCTTTTGAAATGGCAAATAAAAAACGAACTTGAGTTTTTCTCACTCCATGATGATTTCCGCACATTAAATTATCAAGTGGCATAAGCCATATTGCATCTAGTACAACTGAAGGAAACTTAGGATCGAATTGCAGCGGAATCAATTAAAATCAGAAACCCTAGTTGTGTAAATCGGACAAAATTAAATCAATACAGGTACCTTTCTTCTTTGAATAGCAAGATCGAACGAAGCCCTAACTTTAATCGTTGAATCAAATTCCAGATCTGATCGAATCGAGTACTTGAATTCAAGCACCTCTATTGGAGATCCACAAGTGATGTATCCGAGAACGACGATCGAAACTCGAAGGTGGAGATTCGGTACTAGCCAATGATCTGATTTGGATATAGGGTTTTTAAAATATTCGATTTGGGATTTCTCAAAAGAATGAATTAAAAGGTACGGCCCTCTTATCCATTTATAAAGAAACCCTAATTGATATTTTCTTTTCCATATAACCCATTCAAAGGAGAACTTTTCAAACCGACTTTGACTTCTCCTTTTAATTCAAATAGTATATCTCCATTTCCAACACTTATATGTGTGACCCTATAGGTTGTTGTAGCGTTGGCAACCATTTAAACATTTAAATCGTAAACAGTGAGTGGCATCTAGTAATACATCACTGCTACCCAAGGTACAACAATATAAATGATTCGATATGACCTTTGTGAATAGTGTATCAATATAATTTAATCCTTTTAACTGTTATATCCAAGATTAAACTGGAGGCATGGATCGTATCATCCTCTTTATAATTTAATCTGTATTCTTGATCAATGAGTAGACTATTTAAAACAAATCAGTATTTGAGCACGGCCATGCATTTCACAGTCTCACTCAATCAAGAGGCCCATGGATATCAATACAAATATATTGCAGGGTTAAATTCCATCTAGATCATTCATAATTTTCATTCGATTCTAGATATATCCAATAATCACCGTTATCATTACTCTGTTATGAGATAACTTTAGATGATATCAAAACACAAATATCCTCAAATAAAATTATTATGATTTCAGGTCTGAGGACCATTATATCACTATCACTATGAGAATAACTCATGATACTGTTAATTATATTCCATGGAGTTATCTCACAGTGGGTCAGCCCAATACACTATTCTCTAATACGTATTTATATCTTGACTTTAATATCACGTATTTTAATAATCAATGAGATGTGATCATCAGTCAATCAATATACTAGTCTCAACGCTTTATAGTTGTCCTTAATAAACAATAAAACTCGACTAGGGACATTTAAGAATTATAATACTTAATAATTATATAATCTCAAATTCAGTCTTACTTGAACTATATAATTCCATATTATTATTCTAAGGACTTCTATTATATTATTATTTATATTACGCAGTAAATACAATATAATAGAATAATATTTTATTCCAAATAAAATAATAACATCAACAGTGTTATCTTTCTCATCAAATGAATTGCCTCTAGGGCATAAACTCTAACAATCTCCCACTTGCACTAGAGTCAATCATTCATGTATCATATACTCATGAAACTAGTGTCACTATTAAACTTCTGTTGCGACAGTGTTTAATTCTGTAGGTCTGCATCATTACAACTTTTGCAACTTTGCAGATATGTTCATATCCTCTGTGAACAATTTCACATAAGAATTATATTTCTTAAATATATGTTTGGATCGATAATGAGTTTAACGTTTTAGGCCTGAGCAATAGCCACATTGTTATTGCCACGTAAATCATTGGATCAACAATGAATTAAGTTCAATTACGAACTTCTTAATCCAAACATTTTCTTTCTTAGAATCAGTATTTATTTTTATTTTAAAACTAACATTATTTACAATAATCAATGTGTTGTCAAATACATTAGAATTATTGTGTCACTCCCACTCAATTTCTTGTCTATACAAGATTCAATGGTATCTTATGGTTTTCGATATATCTCGAATTCTATTTCATTCACATCGGTATCTTAGAGACTGACTCTCTTTGAAAAAAGGATACCAAATTGAGCAATAAACATTTTATTCTCAGAGAATTTATATGCACAAAATAGTTATTTGTTTTGGGTCCGATCTTATCAGAGGAAGGACGTTTAATAAACGTTTTACATCCCAAATCATTATATCAGATACACGAGGACATTTCCTAGTTCATATCTTATATGTTGTCTTCGAGATCATTTTAGTAGGACTAAATGCAATTGTTCTAAATTTAATTTGTTGGAGGATTTATATGACTTATCATCAATCGTACTATATATCATAAGGTGCGAATTCTCCTTTTAGACACACCATACCATGATGGTGTTCTAGATGAAATGAGTTGTGGAACAATTTCAAACTCATTTGAATAGTCATTAATAATTGGCTCAAATATTCTCTCGATCTATTCGACGAGAATTTATTTTCTATTAAAATTATTTTGAACTTCATTTTTGAATTCTTTGAACTTTTCGAAGGATTCTTATTTGTGTTTCATAAGATACACATATCTGTATCTACTAATATCATCAGTAAATATAATGAAGTAATAAAACCTGCCTCTAGTTTATGTATTCATTGCTCCATATACATTATGTACGAGACCCAGTACTTATCACTCATTCACTGTGTCAAGTGAAAGGTGAGTCAGCTATTTTGCCTAATAAACAAGATCTGTATTCTTCATATAATTCAAAATCAAATGATCTCAAAATTTCATCATTGTGGAGTTTTGATATACTTTCTTGTTTATTGGGCTAACCGGTAATACTAAAGGTATGTCAGATTTAAATCACTAAATTTAATCCATTATTTATTTATGTCAAGTACATTGTAGTTAATGATTTATAAAGTTCATTAACTATTTGTGAAATTCCATATGATATTTCATTATGAAATTCAAACTTGTCTAAACAAGATCTATTATAACATTTATCTTAAGTGGAATTTCATTATAACAATTATTTTATTAATCCAGTATAATTAACAAGAATCAACTTCCTATGGATAACCCAGCAACATTTTCTTTATTTCCAATCGTAAGTCCACTTGTCCTTTTATCAGTTTTCTACTTATTCTGCAATTTCTTTAAATCAACATACATTTATGTGATTTATGTCTAGTATCTAATACTAAGAATGTATAAGTAGATTATTATAATATTTATATCTTATTCAGTTGAAGTCATACTTTGACTTTGGTTTTAGATCCTTCATATTTGTTAGAACAACTACGTTTTAATTTATTTGAGGACAATCCTCAAATATTAATGTTAGTCAAGAAATTTAATTTAATTCAATTTATCGTTCTCAAGGATTAATTTAAATTATCGAAGTCGTTTTGTTATTTAATATCTACATTAGATAATAAATAATAACTGATTCTTTAATATTTATTTAATACAAATTTCGACAGTCAAAATTTATATTAACGCAAAGTATATATTTTAAACTATAATACGCTCCCACTCAAATTAGCATCCCTCTGTTTATATACATATATCAGTATATATATATATATATATATATATAACGGTGTTCCAAGATCCATATCTAGTCATGCCTTGACCAAGCTTTGGCTACGCCCCAAAACACAACCTTTTAGGTAGACATCTTATGTCAATTGTATCGTGTATATAACTCTTGGATTGCATGATGAACGTTTTTGTTCAGTATTATTCATTTGCTCAAAATATAGAATAATTCATGTTGTTGTCTCTAAGCCATAATCTTATTATGCAGCTTAGATAAGTCAGACCCAATAATACAGTTCAAGTATCACTTTTACTTCGTCGCATATAACCAAAATAAAAGGATGCACAATGCTTTGGCATTACCTACATCCAGTGATTCTGGACATTGATGAGTGTATTATTGGAAGACCTCACCATAACTTAATATAACAAAAAAAATTGCTTTTAAAGGGATTTTAAAATTTGTAGTGGCGAACAATATTAGAGTTATTTGCATGTATCAAAATATATGTGTTTTATATTCATAATATAAATTGGATTTAAATAAAATATAGGAACCACATATTTATATTTAAATTCAATGATATAAATAGGTAGTGTGCCTATTCTTAACATTTCAAGGTTAACAGTCTTGAACATTTCTCAATCTAACCAGATTTGGAGATATCTATATAAGTGGTATTGAACATTTCAATATAGGTTTTGAGCATTCCAATGTTTTGGGCAATGATCAAAATTATCGTACATTTTAGACATCGCATTCAAATTTCTAAAGCAACATTATGTAAAATGTATTCACATAAGTAAACAACTATTTATCCATGCAAATAAAATAATTACTTCAGCGTTACGCAATCCTAGTGTATACTGAAATCTGATTTCAGCATCTAAATCCGTTTTAACAGATCGGATTAAATTGTATACACTATAAGACAATAAAGCATTATTGGAATATAATAAATGGGTCCAGACAAACAACTTAAGGCAAACAATTTTGACCTTAATATTTTTTGTATCAATTATACAATTATTATTGTAAACAAATCTGCTTAAGGCGCCAGATTGACCTTAACATGCTTTGTTTCCATTCATACAATCATCAATGTAATTTGAATCAGTTCAGACAGTTCATTTAAGTCCATCATTATACATATGTAAATAAATGAGAGGCACAATCACAAAATACAACTCAGACAGAACTCGGTTTGTATCATATATACAATCAGATTCTGAAAATTGAAAATCAAGTCAATACTTGAATAACTATAAAGGCTGCCTTATCACCCAACATCCTTTCAAATTGTCTTTTTCATTCTGAAACAGTTTCAGGTTGATTCAGAACTACTGCCCCCTGTATTAAAACAATTTTAAGTCGCTGGGTCAGCCTTACAAATATACATCAAATGTATAATGTATACATATGTGTAGGCAATACCATAAATATATCACATGTATATACTTCCAGGTAATCTTTGCTGCTATTTATAAGAATCAAGTATTCTTCTATTTGCAGCAGTTAGGAAATTTATATCTATGTTAATTCAACATCAAATACAATTAACATAAAATCAAAATCAGTTATTGTTGCGATAAATGATAAATCATATTTGCAACACGCACACATATACATATATAAACAATGTATAAGTTAACAGATTCAAATTTGAAAAGAGAATGTATATATATGACCATCCTGTAAACATGATCAGCATTAAGTTCACGGATATCATATTAGAGTATTTTAAGAATTTTAAGGATATCTCAATATCCAGATTTACACATCAGAGGTATATATGTGTTATTGCAGACCAAATTTGCATTTTAAATTAATGAACTGATCAAAATTGAGATCATTGTGATAATGGTTCATAACCAGCAATGTTTATGCATCATATGCATACATACATATTAATCAATATATATATTAAATATATGTATATATTAGTAAGCAATACAAAACAAATTTGTATGCCAGTAGATAATGCAGGTTCCCAATATAGTGTTTAACCATTCAGGAATCATTATTCCCTTCTCAAAATACTTAAGTTGTCTAATTTAGGGAAATAAACACCATCAAGCCAAACAATGAATCAACAGTTTGAATCATATATTCGTTTAAATCATGATATTAAACTTAGCAATTTTTCAAGCATGAAATATGTATATACATAGTTCAGATTCAAAACCTTCAACTGTCAAGACTTAGTCATTTATGGTACACAGAATACAGTTATTTTGAACTTTCCAGATTTAAAAAATTTAAATTGTTCAGTTTAAAGAAAAACTTCCATCTCGAACTAGAACACAAATGATATATATGCAAGGTGCAGATTTATATATATATATATATATATATATATATATATATATACACACACACACACACACTTTAGCAGTATATGCAAGGAGGTGGTATAACTAGTGTGTGTAATGATCTGCAAATCTTATTTACATAATTTATACATCAATATGTATATATAATCTGTTTATCAATGGAGACAACTTTATACATATATATATATATATATATGTATATTTATTCAGATATGCTAAATCATACAATGTATATATCATATATATAAACTCATTTGAATACCGTCATAAGCCAACAGATTATACAATTGAATGTATAACCTTCTGAACTTAGCATAACAAGCAAAATCAACTAATCAGGTTTTAAAATGAGTGATAGATTAAGATTGATATGAACAATTTATATCAAATTAAAATACTGCTAATACTCATATCAATTATACAGTGCAAAACCCCACATGACTTTGTATAATTTAATAACAGAAGACAGAGCAATACTGGGGATTCATTTACAAGCCATACCTGTAATGTGAAATGAGAATAATCAGATCAAATTTGATATGTTAACTCCAGCCTTCATTATATCCATGTATCTGTTATAAGAAAGAAGAAAAATCAGATCAAATCTGATGTCATCACTTCAGTCTTCCATATATACATATACTTGTGATATGAAACAGAAAAATCAGATCAAATCTGATATTACCATTTCAGTTTCATTTACATTCATATGAATGTTATATAAATTGAAACATATCAGATCAAATCTGATATGCTTATTTCAGTGTAACACACATATATATGACTGGATTATAAAACAGGATAAATCAAATCAAATCTGACATATATAAATTAGTTTTACTTACATTCATTTAACTGTAATATTGAAACAGAATCAGATCAAATATGATTTGTATAACTGATTTTTATATATATACATAATCAGATCAAATCTGATTAGTCATCTAACCTATTATCTATACAGACAAAAGGTATGATTTGTTTTGGTCATAAATAAAATAGATCAACCAAAATAGATATTTACTATTCATATATGTAGACATTAGATTGCTACAGAACCCTACAATTAACTGTCTCATATGAAAACATACTGAATTCACTAATATCTATATATATATATATATATATATATATAACATCTAATGTTATAACATATACATATATAGATATAAGATGAATTCAGATTTTCAGCAAAAAGGAATAAATCCAGTTCATGAAATAGACTAAGGCCCCTTTTACTAATTTTCATATCAGTATAAAACTTGTGACTGGTTGGCAATGGGTTTTATGAAATAAGCTTGCTAGAAAACTTTAATGAAACATTATCATTTAATCATAGATCCATAGTTCAATAAGTTGGATTTAATAGCTGATTAAATAATATGTTTCGATAATGGTTGTAGCAGTGCAGAGAGATTATATAATATATGATCAGAATATATAAAACAAATCAAAGATTTTGACTTTTAAACATTTGATCTGAAATCAACAAGTTTGTTCTCAAAATCAGAACAGATGCAAAATATAGGTTAAACCTTATTATTTATACATAAGAATTGGAGATTAAGACTTTTATAACTGAATTACTTCATATGTTAATTCAGATCCAACCAAATAAACAAAACAAAATTTCATTTATCATAAAACAATTTCATTTCCCAAATGAGTGTTTATTAATTTCCAGATCTTATATTTTTCCAATGTTCAAAACATCGATTTGATTGTTACAGTAACAATTTGAAGGCCTATCCAATATTTGAATCGATATAAACCATGATCTGATACCATTGAAGGAAACTTAGGATCGAATTGTAGCGGAATCAATTAAAATCAGAAACCCTAGTTGTGTAAATCGAACAAAATTAAATCAAAACAGGTACCTTTCTTCTTTGAATAGCAAGATCGAACGAAGCCCTAACTTTAATCGTTGAATCAAATTCCAGATCTGATCGAATCGAGTACTTGAATTCAAGCACCTCTATTGGAGATCCACAAGTGATGTATCCGAGAACGACGATCGAAACTCGAAGGTGGAGATTCGGTACTAGCCAATGATCTGATTTGGATCTAGGGTTTTTATAATATTCGATTTGGGATTTCTCAAAAGAATGAATTAAAAGGTATGACCCTCTTATCCATTTATAAAGAAACCCTAATTGATATTTTCTTTTCCATATAACCCGTTCAAAGGAGAGCTTTTCAAATCGACTTTGACTTCTCCTTTTAATTCAAATAGTATATCTCCATTTCCAACACTTATATGTGTGACCCTATAGGTTGTTGTAGCGTTGGAAACCATTTAAACATTTAAATCGTAAACAGTGAGTGGCATCTAGTAATACATCACTTCTACCCAAGCTACAACAATATCAATGATTCAATATGACCTTTGTGAATAGTGTATCAATATAATTTAATCCTTTTAACCATTATATCCAAGATTAAACTGGAGGCATGGATCGTATCATCCTCTTTATAATTTAATCTGTATTCTTGATCAATGAGTAGACTATTTAAAACAAATCAGTATTTGAGCATGGCCATGCATTTCACAGTCTCACTCAATCAAGAGGCCCATGGATATCACTACAAATATATTGCAGGGTTAAATTCCATCTAGATCATTCATAATTTTCATTCGATTCTAGATATATCCAATAATCACCGTTATCATTACTCTGTTACGAGATAACTTTAGATGATATCAAAACACAAATATCCTCGAATAAAATTATAATGATTTCAGGTCTGAGGACCATTATATCACTATCACTATGAGAATAACTCATGATACTGTTAATTATATTCCATGGAGTTATCTCACAGTGGGTCAGCTCAATACGCTATTCTCTAATACATATTTATATCTTGACTTTAATATCACGTATATTAATAATCAATGAGATGTGATCATCAGTCAATCAATATACTAGTCTCATTGCTTTATAGTTGTCCTTAATAAACAATAAAACTGGACTAGGGACATTTAAGAATTATAATACTTAATAATTATATAATCTCAAATTCAGTCTTACTTGAACTATATAATTCAGTATTATTATTCTAAGGACTTCTATTATATTATTATTTATATTACGCAGTAAATACAATATAATAGAATAATATTTTATTCCAAATAAAATAATAACATCAACAGTGTTATCTTTCTCATCAAATGAATTGCCTCTAGGGCATAAACTCTAACAATAGCACTGTAAATCTAGCATTTGTGAAGTTGTATTTTGATTTTATCGCAACATATTCTACGGTGACTTGATAATTAAGTATTGCATGTACAGATCTTCCAAGGGGGTTTCTCAGCAGCATCCAATAAATAGAAGATTTTCTTTGTTCCAACATTTGGTTCTTCTTAAATATTAACATCGCCCTCATCAATTTCAGCATTGAGGAACATTGGTCGTGCTACATCTTCAGTCATATTTCATATAAGATTCACCGTACCAAGTTCATTATCCACTGCCTCCTCTAAATGTACAGGATTAGGTGCTATAGTGCTCCGCGATGATCCTAGATTAAATAATTTGGTATAAAACCAGCACTAACACAAATGAATTTCAGTCATATCAGATATAAAATGATTTATCAATTTGCACGTATAACGTGGACAATGAATTTCTTTTCTATTATTACATAAAGCCAATTCAATAAATACATTCACATCATTTGTTCACTTAATGCGCCTCTCATTTCCCTTCGTTTTTGATACATTCAGCTTCAATCAACAAAACAATTGACCATTTGTCCTACTTTAAAACATATGAAAAAAAGTAATAATGATTTTATAGACTGACATTTTATTAATTTTAATTCATCTAAACAGTTTAATGTTTTACTAATTATTTAGTTTTTTTTGTTTTTTTAATTTTCTATTTATGTACACATTTTAATGTTCTTATAACCATAATTCATTTATTGTGTATATATATATATATATATATATCATTTATACATTTCAGGGATTGACACAAATTATAAAATATTATCAAATTTTTAGTTTACTGTTTTCTATTTTAATAGTCGGTCATCCTTCCCTCCATTATAAAGGCAGTGGTAATTACGTTTCGTAAATCATTTCATTTAAGGGATCCAACAAAATTTTGGCACCACTTCGCTTTTGTTTCCCATAACATGCACAACAAACATACATACACAACGAATAAAAATTTGTGAATCATTTAAAAAGAAATGACTTATGAAATGTAATTACTTTATTGTGTTTGTAATTCATCCAATAGAGGAACAAATCCAAAAAATATTATATCATATGAATATTGGTGTCTATTTTGCAACAAAAAATGAATACCTGTATAATGATCATATATAGTACTTATCAAACAGAGCTAATAACTCCGTAAGGGATTTAAAAAATTAGTCGAATATTAGAAAATAATTTGTTTATATTTTAATGTTTTATTAAGTATATAACATGTTGTACATACTTTTTTTTAATAAATTCTTTTATGATTTCAAATTTAATGAATTTCTGAATATTACATTATATTTAAAACTCTAAACCATAGTATACATAGTTTAGCTCATGTCGTATATTGTAGCAAACTAGGGTTCTTTAAATTTAAGTGCCCAAAGTAATAAGCGGGCTATGTAAAATTATTATTTTCAACATTTTAGAAAGTACATGCAATAAATTATACACATCTACACTAGGTAATCCAAACTAGCCCTAATGCTACACTAATTAACCCAAGCTAGCCATAACCCACATATACAGTAATTAATTGACGTGTATACCCATAAACTAAAAAATAATTAATTTTTGATTTAAATATTAATAATTGTAATTAGCATTCAATGGGGCATAGTAAATAATCATTGGGGGTATTATAAACAAATAGAGTCACAAATTAACCCTAATTTATCCTTAAAATTAATTAAGGTTAGAAGAAAAACTGATTGGAGATGAACCTAGAGTCGTAGGATGATGTTAGGATAACATAACCTTGTTTCACTTCATTTAAAGGATTTACATTTGAACGTCTTTTAATTTCTACATTGTAGATCATGTTTTTTGTATAAAGCTTGGAGAAAACCTTGAGTTTGAGCCTTTAAGTGGTTGTTGAGTTTTTAAAAGGATGTTACCACTGGTATAACGACCTGAACAGAAATTTAGCTATCTGTTATAATACATTTAATTTGAAATTATTGATTTATCTTGTGTCCATTAAAGTGGATTATACAAATAATGATTTTTGTGTTCTTTCTTTACTTCATGTTCAATTTGCTTTTTTTCGTTTTTGTTTGAAATTAGTTTGGAAAACTATGTTAGAAAATTCAGTTTAGAAACTCGCAAGTGATTCAAACCTCAATTTGGAAAGTCTAGACTAAACCAAACTGGTTTTGGAAACCGTGTTTCCAAATTCAGTTTCCATGAGTTTGGAAATTCAATTGGCTACTCGGTCCCAGTTTGAAATTGAGTTTCCTACTCAGTTTGAAACTGAGATACAAAAGTCAATTGCATGTTTTGCAGCTAAGCTTACAACTAAGTTTTGCGTAAGTGAGCTTCAACTTGATTTTAGAACCGATCTTCAAGCTCACTTTTAACACTATTAGCTCAGTTTTGCAAAGTTTGTTATCACTCAACCATTTTTAATCAAAACTAATTTTGCATTGTAAATGCAAGAAAGCTTAGTGAAATAGTAGAAAATAAAGAGTGATGACATAACAAAGCTTATACATCTTGAATATGATCTTATTATTGGAGATTTTGGGTGTAGTTGACAGAAAAGTTAGTATTATGCCATTAGCTCCACATCATGAAGTAAAGATGCAAAAGCTGGGGAAAACTTTGAAATCAAATATGGTTTGTAAGATATCAGTTTTATTTTGTGATTTTAAAAGGATATTAGTGTATTTCAAAGTTTGATAAATTAGAGCTGAAATTGCTATGTTGTACAAATATGATAGTTGTACTTGAGAATATGGAGACTTTAAACTCAAATTGTAATCGAAATTTTCATTCAATTTAGATTTATCACTTTGTAACAAATAGAATGTATGAATCTTGAAATGGTTTTTCATGCTTCGGAAATAGAAATTGCAAATATCTATTTATGTTACAATTTTTATTATTGATCGTGATTATATCTATTGGTACCATGAATTTTGAAAAAAGATATACTTGTTATAAAATAGAGGTTACCAATTTTTATTTTCATTGGGGGATAATTTGATAACATATAAATTTTGCAATCATGATAATACCAACGCTTATGATCGTTGGAACAGAAACTTTTCCAACATTTTTAATTATTAGGTGAAAACATTTTCCAATGCCTAAAACTGTTGGAAGAAAATGTTCCCCAATGCTTTTAACCATTAGTTTTTAAGATTCGATAAAAGATGTTAGCGTTGCAAATAAATGCCCATACCTGTGTAGCAGCATTTATAAGAATCATAAAGTTAGCAGTTATAGCTATATTCGCCAAGAATTCTCTATTTTGGTGTAGTGAAAGGTATGTGCAGGATTTTAATAGAGCTGATTCAGTATCTAATAATTTCTCCAAAAGCCTAAACTTACGGTTCCTGAACTTATCGAAATGATAGTTGTTATGTAACGATGGTCGGAACAAAACCTCCCTTCCTTGCACGCATATGAGCTGACACACAACTCCCATATAACAAAAGGAATCCCCTAATATTACGTGCCTACCAACTCATATTTGTACTCTACTCCTTCAATTTATTCCGTGATGTAGGACTATTTATTCAAACCTTCAATCCTGCCTTAACAACATGCGAGGCAATCCTAACAGTCTCCCTTTTGACTCGCATCCCACGAGTATCTTTTGAGAGCACTGCCATGCCTGCATGGCCCAGTCCGCAACCTTCGGCTCTGATACCATTGTTATGTAACGACGGTTGGAAAAAAGTCCTCCTTCCTTGCACGCATATGAGCTGGCACACAACTCCCATATAACAAAAGGAATCCATGTTGTTACGTGCCTACCAACTCATATTTGTACTCCACTCCCCTAATTTATTCCCTGATATGGGACTATTTATTCAAACCGTCATTCCTACCTTAACAACATGCAAGGCAATCCTAACAGTCTCCTCCTTGACTCGCATCCTATGAGTATCTTTTGAGAGCACTGTCATGCCTGCATATCCCAGTCTGTAACCTTCGGCACCGATACTACAGTTATGTAACGACTGTCGGAACAAAGCCCCCCGCATATGAGTTGGCACACACATCCTCGTAACATCAGGGATTCCTTTTGTTACAAGGATGTGTGTGCCAACTCATATGCGGGGGGAGGGGGGACCGTCGTTACATAACATTGGTATATCGGAGTCGAAGGTTACGGACTGAGTCATGTAGGCTTGACAGTGCTCTCAAAAGATACTTGTAGGATGTGAGTCAAAGGTGGGACTGTTAGGATTGCCACCCATGTTGTTAAGGTAGGAATGACGGTTTGAATAAATAGTTCCACATCACGGATTAAATTGAAGGAGTAGAGTACAAATATGAGTTTGTAGGCACGTAATATCAGGGGATTCCTTTTGTTATATAGGAGTTTTGTTCCATCTTATATGTCAGAAGGAGAGGGACTTTGTTCCGAAAGTTAGGATTGCCTCGCATGTTGTTAAGGTAGGAATGACGGTTTGAATAAATAGTCTCACGTCACGAAATAAATTGAAGGAGTAGAGTACAAATATGAGTTGGTAGGCACATAATATCAAGGGATTCCTTTTCTTACAAGGATGTGTGTATCAACTCATTTGCGTACACCCTACGCAGGAAGGAGGGGACTTTTTTCCAACTGTCGTTACATAACAATAGTTTTCTCGACTTTTAGGTGGTACAATTGTATCATCGAAGTGGAATTTGAAACCCTTGTAAACTTAATGTTCTATATTAGATGTGTCTTTAGTGCTTGTAGTTGTTTGTGGTTATTTATGGTGTTTACAATGTAATAAGATTAACAGTTTGGTTACACAAGATGATTTTTTATATTTGTATTCATTTAAACTAAGTATATTGGTGATTGGTGTTCATTACTTTCTTGCTTTTTGTATTTCTTTAGCTATGTTGCCTGACATTTTGTTCTGTCTTAACAACTCCCTTTTCAAAATAGAAAGGGGAAAACTCGACATTGATGAGGTTGATTCTCCTCGTCATAAGTGAACTCTGGAGTTCTCCTTGTTTATACTTTATATTATAGTTTAAACACGTTCAAAATGGTCTGCACTTATGTGTGGCCGAGGGCTAAAAACTCTATCTTGTACAGTTCAGTATAGACAAATCTTTTGTTTTCTTCTCATATATCAAAGCAAAAAGTTAGCACTAGTTACATATTACTACTAGTTGATTTGGTTTTTCTAGTGTCAGTACATATTTTGTACTTGTAATATTTATTAATATTTGTAATATATTTGGTGTCACACATGATTTCAACAATTCTAAGTATATAATTATATGTCGCAAGTTAGAAATAAAATATTTAATTAATTAAACATGATTTCAACATGAAAATATAACTAAATATTTATATAAACTAATTTCTTTAGAATGTGTTAGTCATATATAATTTGTAGAAAAACAATTCTTGTGCGAAGCATATGTCATCGGCACCCGCGAAACGCGATCCATAATGCTCGTGATTTATTATGCTATTATAAACATTAGCTATTAGCCTAATTACTATTTTCTCAATTCTTTCTGGGACATAAGTTTGAAGAGGCAACATATAAGATCAAATATGTAATGCTCATGTAACTAAAGTAACATGTTTAGGGCTTAACTCTAAGGCTAGGCCGGGCAAGCGGCTATCTAGGTCAACTCCCCCTTGAAGACAATGATAGAATAAGTGTTGTGCTAAGAGCACCCCAATATCCTCTTCCTAATGCTGCAATGAAAAAATAAATCTCATTAAATTTTGTATGCTTCATAATACTACATTACCTCTCGTTCTAATCTCTCACTCAAGCAGTATTTGCCGAACTAATCACGTAGTCAGCCCTAGGCTAAAAACCCGAATCAATAACAATCGCTGTCTACATGTTTCCTACTGAAAAATTCAAATTCTTACCGTTTGAAGCCCCAAACTTACTTGATTGAGTTGACTGGGGTTGAGACAACGATGTATCTGCAGCTTTCTTCTTTCTCGGTATTACTGCAACTTTCTTCTTTCTCAGAATGGAATGAAAATGGAACAAATTAGAGACGAGAGGGAAATAACACTACAAAAGAGTTCTGAATTCCTTATGCCAATTTGGCATAGGGATGGTGTAAGGAATCGAATTTCCCTATGCCATCCCTATGCCAACAAGGAAATCGGAAAACAGCTCGTCGCAAATATTTCCTAACGCCGTACCTACGCCAAATTCCCTACGCCAAGTTCCCTACGCCATCCCTACGCCAAATTCCCTACGTCGTCCCTACGCCAAGTTCCCTACGCCATCCCTACGCCGTATTCCTATGGATTCCCTACGCCAAGTTTCATATGCATCTGTACCCATTCCCGACACATTCGTAAACCAAAATTCAATATGGTTGTTTTTTATTTACATTCGTCTAACACAAATCATAATAAAACCGAACATATGGAAAATCGTAGCAATTATATCAATAAAAACATTGATGTAAAATGAATATCATGGTCAAATTACCATAAACTTGCTACAAATGTATTTAAAACAAATCATGTCCAACAAACAATAAAGTTACTACATACATGTCCACTTCGCAATATGCTATACTCATAGTAATCAAAAGTTTTGTGAAAAAAATTTGTCCTTTATTAACCATTTGACTTGAATCTTGACTCCAACATCATTAAAAAAATTAAATCTTATGTCGTACTCAACTACACTTTTTAAAGCAAAACATCTTCAAAAGTACACAGCCAGAATTGTTACAATAACCAAAAAATGAACACATAATGCATCAAGAGTTACAATCAGTTCACATTGACTTAGTCAAGCAAAACTGAGCTTAAGACCCAGTTTCAGGAGCCTTAGGCTCAGCGAAACTAAGCCGAAATGGCTCAGTTTTAGCTGAGCCTTAAGGCTCAGCGGAACTGAGAATAAGGCTCAGTTTCAGGGGCCTTAAGGCTCAGCGGAACCGAGCATAAGGCTCAGTTTCAGGAGCCTTAAGTGTGACGACAAGGAATTTCTCTCGATCCGAATCAGTCGTTAAACCGATCTAGACCGTTCGAAACCCCTGATCGTTTGAGAACAGGACAAATCAGAACACAAACAGAAGAACATTTCATTGTTATTACAAAAATTCCATCAGATACAAGAATATACAGAGTATAATGAATAAATTACATTCGATAAATATTAGAGATTACAATAAATTACATAGCAGCGGAAAATAATACAAAGCACAACTGAAGGTGATATGCGGATACAGAGCTTTCCGGGTTATTACAATCTCCCCCACTTAAAACTTTTCGTCCCCGAAAAGGAACAAAGTCGAAAGTGGTTTGATTAATCAACTCTACGTTCGATCTGGCTTCCATTCTCCAACTTTTCAATTTCTGAGAATTTTCAAAATTTCAAAAATTTGGCTAACACCCTAAATTTTCGAAAAATTTCGCCATAACTCCCCTACACCGGGAGCATCGGGGAATTTCAAATAGCTTCCCCGGTCCTTCTAATCTCAAAAAGAAAAAGAAAAAGCCAAGCGGCTAGCCAATAGGCTCATAAAATCATCATCACCCAAACAAAACAGTAAATTTTAGTAAACATGTACCTATTTGTCGGGCAAACAAATTTTATTCTCTGCTCTAGCCTCCTTGCTATGACCTGTTCAATGTAAGTACATGCATATGCAAGCAAATGCGACCAATTTTCAATATAGTTCAATATTTGATTCAATTAGGCTTAATGGTTCAAAATTATCAAACAAATAAACAGACAACACAAACATCAATCAATTAGTGGATTTAACGCTTCAAATTCATAAATTTTGATACATATACTGAAAATCTTGTTTTTGATGCCAATTCACAACAATGTGTTCTAGCTATATAAGTTTTGGTTCTCACACCAGCCTAATGGAAATATATAGATATCACACCTTCGAAACTCGAACATAAATATTGATGATGCACGTGCTATCATCAGTACCATCTCCGGGTGACTAGAATGTGATTCTATATCTATCCAGTATATTAAAACTTCGAATATACGTTCATGACGTGTATATGCAAAACCTTTATATATTGGATTGTCCAAATTCAATACAAATAAAATATTCAAATACGTATAAAACGATTTAAATTTCAAAACAAAATTGTTTTCATTTGAAAAATATACTCTTCACACTCGTTCTAGGACACTACTGATCCCATCTCTAACGAGTCATTCTAATTGGATATTATTAATCCAATATCTGATGAATTCTTTCGTATGGTTCTAATGTGTCTTGTTCTCGAGCTCTGTAAACCAAAGCTCTGATACCAAATGTGACGACAAGGAATTTCTCTCAATCCGAATCAGTCGTTAAACCGATCTAGACCGTTCGAAACCCCTGATCGTTTGAGAACAGGACAAATCAGAACACAAACAGAAGAACATTTCATTGTTATTACAACAATTCCATCAGATACAAGAATATACAGAGTATAATGAATAAATTACATTCGATAAATATCAGAGATTACAATAAATTACATAGCAGCGGAAAATAATACAAAGCACAACTGAAGGTGATATGCGGATACAGAGCTTTCCGGGTTATTACATTAAGGCTCAGTGAAACTAAGCCAAAATGGCTCAGTTTCAGCTGACCCTTAAGTCTCAGCGAAACTAAGCCAAAATGGCTCAGTTTCAGCTTAGCCTTAAGGCTCAGCGTAACTGAGCCAAAATAGGTCAGCGAAACTAAGCATAAGGCTCAGTTTTAGCTGATTCTTAAGGCTCAACGAGATTGAGCATAAGGCTCAGTTTCAGAAGCCTTAAGGCTTAGCGAAACTGAGCTTAAGGCTCAGTTTCCACTTAGCCGAAACGCTCAGTTTCCGCTGAGCCAAAACTTATATGGTTAAATTAAATGGTTAACTCAAATTGTTTTTCCATTACGCCTCTAAGCATATAAATACAATTTCTAATATGCATCAATCATTATTACACAAATCAACTAAACGCTTCAACGATTTTGAAATTTTACTCAATTACTCTTATTTAAAAGATCTAATGGTACATTTGTATTTTATAACACTAAATAAAATAACAAATTACAAATGTAAGGTTAGAATATCTGGAAAGTTATCATCCCTCGTTTTCTGGGTCCAAACATAGGTCTGTCGTTATTTAGTTGAGACCGGTACCTTGAGCAGAAAATTACTAGATGAATTTGCTCAACCAAAACTCAACGTTAGCTAGACATGTTAATTTTGTATGAATGTCAGTCGTCTAACTTAGTTCGAAATCAAAACTTATCCGTCCAAGTACGTCATTTTTCATTTGGCACATAAATTAAGACCCAAAAAAAATGTCTAAGTTTAAAATATTAATCACAAGTTATTCGGTATTGAACATTAGTAGTTAATAGCTTAATCATTCCAAATTAACCAAAAATAATTAGTTGTTAGTTAATTTTTATAAAATAAAAATTATGGTTGTCAAAGAGTATCCAGTAAATCTTAAATTTGCCGACCATATGTATTCAAAGTATGGAAAATTATCCAATATTCGAGAAATAAATAAATTAAAAGTTTATAGTATAGAGCATGGGCATAACTAGAAAAAAATTAAGTTTTCAGTCAATACCCCAGGAATATTGCCGGTACTAGGCTTTCGTTTGCTTCTTAAAGAAGCATACGTCTCACCTTCTTCAATAAGCTGCATGTAAAGATGGTTTAGCACATCGTGAGAGAGCTCACTTCCCTGACTCTCGGTCATTTGAGCAACTCGCTCATTGTACTTGGCCTGTAATTTACATTAAAGTTAGATATTATATTGTTTAACAGAATTAGAAAATTGTAAACTATAATTTAATACTTTTGTTGATTACATGCAACAAACTGTTCTGAGTACTCATCAGTCCAACCCCCATCTATAGAACCGTCCGGCTTCTCAACATAATGTGTTCAAATATAAACCTACATGAATGTTGATGTTCGACCTTGTTCTTTTCCCTAAAAAATAAAAACAATTTATCATATCTTTATTTGGATTGTATACTATTATTAGCTAACAATTTAAACAATTACCATATCGTTCATCCATTGTGCCATTGACTTAGAACCACATCTATGTGGCCTTGGATTTTTTTTTGCGACCAATTGAGTTTTTTTAGAAAGCTCTTTCACATCCTCCTTCTCCCAATAGGCTAAAAATTGTTTCCATATCTCATATGTTATACAATCATTCTTCTTTTTATATCTTTTCATGTCTCAACAATCCACCTATACTTCAAAGAACACTTTTGATCCCATAACAGTCTGACATCAGCAAAAGTAGTGGTATCCCAAGTGTACAATGCCTACACAAGGTCTTAGGATCAAATAAGCTGAAAAACTTAATCATGAATGGACTAAATATTACAAGAACCTGAATTTCAAAATTATTCTACCTTAAACTCGTCAAACCAATGATTCTTAATATTAGCAGGAATCGTACTGAAACAAGGCCAAAATGATGTCAAACGGGCCGTAATCATATTAGATATAGTACGAGATGTCGAGTCACTATTCACAAATTCCCAGCTGTTAATGCAGAAATTAGAGTAAATTATGTAATGCATTATTAAAATATACAATAATTCAAAATTTTAAAATTTTTACTTACTCGCCGCTATTCTTACAATAGATGTGCATGGTACCGACTAAAGAAGTCGAGCTAGTCTGTGACACTTATCCAGATAGCCCAGGGGTGTCTTCATCATGATCACATTCATCTAAAGGGGTGGATTGTTGATCGATAGAGGTTTGTGTTGGTTTGATCAAACCCAAACCACATCGACGACCACTACGATCACCACGACCACCACCGCTATTACTGTCACTGCTACTACGGCCACCGCGACCACGAGAACTCATATCTATTACATGAATATGACATTTGCAACTATATACATAAGGTAATCTAACATTTCAAAATGAAAGTAGTGAACTTTATTTAAGACAAGGTTTGAAAACATTCATCAAAGGGCATAGAATGTAAATCAACAATTGAAAATTTTACTACTAACTAAACATAAACAACTTCATAAACATAAAAGCATCCGAGCAACTAAAAACACATGCAAACAATCATAATTAAATATACATGCTACCAATCTTCATTATCATCATCACTCTCAATGTTAACACTCTCGTCTTCAAGCTCACACTCATCTTCTTCTACTTCAATTTGCACATCGTCGTCTTCATCTACTTCAACCCCATCATTGACGTCATTAATAAGAGATCCTATGTCTTCTACTTGTTGTACAATCTCTAGTAGCTAATTAGGTTCTGGATCATTTTGATATGCCATATTATCGGTTATGATTGTGTTTGGGTGAAATGACCATCTCGGTTTTGTTTTAATAACAGCCCACCAATCTGAACAACTGTTATCGATAGCAGGATACGGTGTGGCACAAATGGATCATACCCTATTTTTTTTTGTTATTTACTTCAATAAGAGGGTAGTCCTTATGTACGCGTTTTAATCCAATATTCGGCCTACTATCAAACCATCGACATGTGAATAGAAACATTTTTAACTCCGGCACCACCGAGTAAGTTAACTCAATTGTTTCCACCAGTACACCATTATAATATGTTATGTCATCATCGTTGTTCCCACCTTTGATACAAACTCCACTATTAAAAGTTGTCTTTTTCTTTCCGTATTCTTCTTTGTGGAACTTAAATCCATTTATAAACATTATTGGACATATTCTGTAACTAGTACGCAGACCAAAAGCAAGTTTCCTATAGCAAATGTCGATGATGTTGTTTGTATCAACCTATCAATTTGAATTAAGTACACAAGTTAATATATAATGGATATCGTGCAAGGTTTAAAAAACATGACTTATCATACTTACATATTGTTTAACCCATCCCTCGAATTCTTTAGAGAGTTCAACATTAGGATATTCACTTTCGAACTTGCTATTTAAACAAAATACACATGTTAATATCTAAGTAGTATTGTGTGTAGCTTGAAGAGATTGACAATAATTTAGTTAATGAATAATCAAATTACTATAGTACCTTATAAGATCAAATAATTCAATGCAATTAAGAAGCACAGTTGCATTGGCTAGATTGTAATCCTTTGTTGTAGCGAAGCCATTAACATTCTTCCATTTACCAAATGGACGTCCTTGTTTTTTGAATACTGAGGGAACGTTATCGATTGAATCATCCACAATATCACTTTCATTGTGATGACCACGATTAAAAAATTTAAATTCACATGATCATCGAAATAATGACTAAAAAATATGGATGCTTCTTCAATAATGTACGCTTGACAGATAGAACCTTCAACACATGCCTTCTGCTTCGCCTTTTTCTTTAGGTGGCCAAGATACCTTAATAGGAAAACGTGGAAATTAACTATGACATGTTCTATATTTAAGCATTGCGTAAATGAATATAATTATTACATACCTCTCAAAAGTATACATCCATCCATATTGCAACGGTTCCCGTAGTAATGCTTCGGTTGGTAAATGTACTGGCAAATGTTCCATGCAGTTAAAAACTCCAGGAGGAAATATTTTCTCTAATTTGTATATTAATTTGGGTACATCTCTTTCAAGCTTCTGCAAATAGGTTTTAGTTAGAGTTGTCAAGCATATATCCTTAAAGAATAAACCGAGCTCTGTTATAGGCATCCAAACCTTTTGTGGTAAAAGCTCTTTAAATACTATCGAAAATAGAGTCTCTAAAATTACATGGCAATCATGACTCTTCATACCTGATAGAATAAGATCCTTTATATCAACGCATCGTTTCATATTAGAAGCAATCCCATCGGGAAATCTCAAAGAATCGACCCACTCTAGTAATTTTATACAACGAGTCATATGCAGCTCATAACAAGCAAGAACTTTGAAGTTTGGACGAAAAGGATTAATCTTAAGCTCTGGACGATTGCAATAGTATTCAACATCGTTTCTTGATCTCAAATCATCCTTGGTTTTTCCTTTCGCATTCATGATTGTATGAAAGAAATTATCAAATACATTTTTACCAATACGCATCACATCTAAATTGTGTCGAATTTTTAGATCCTTCCAATATGGCAATTCCAAAAATATACTCTGTTTGCACCAATTGTGATAATCACCTTTGCCAGGAATTTTGGGCTATTTGTTTCCTGTCTCATGTAATTTTGCATAATCTTGTACAATACCAAATATCTCTTCCCCATTCAAAAAAGTTGGTGGTTGCAAATTTACAGTTTTATTTCTTTCAAAGTTTTCTTTATCACGTCTAAACGTGTCATTTGTATGTAAAAATCGATGGTGGCAATCCCACCCAACATTGCTTACTACCATGCTTCAGTGTAAATGCTTTTGTTGAATCAATGCACATAGGACAAGATAATTTACCTCCCGTACTCCAGCCCGTAAGCATCCCGTAGGCGGGAAAATCGCTTATCGTCCATAATAAACAAGCAAATAGTTTGAATTTTTTTCTTTTTGATACGTCGTACATGTCAATACCCTCTACCCACATTTTCTTCAGGTCCTCTATTAAAGGTTGCAAATAAACATCTATTCCGTTTTTCGGATTTTTGGGTCTAGGGATAATTAGGTTTAAAAACATGTATGGATTTTGCATACACATCCAAGGAGGTAGATTGTAAGGTGTTAAAATAACTGGCCAAGTGGTGTATATTTTACCATACTGGCTAAAAGGTTGGAAACCATCAGTGCATAAACCGATCCTAATATTTCGAGGTTCATTGGCAGAGTCAGGATATTTGTCATCGAAATGTTTCCATGCTTCTCCATCTGCAGGATGACAAAAAACTTCTTCCTCTCGAACCCGTTCACTATGCCATCTCATATGCTCCGCACTGGCAAAAGACGAATACAATCTTTGCAATCTAGAAATAATCGGAAGATAATGTAAATGAGTAAAAGGCACACCTTTCCCGTTACTTTTTTCTTTTCGTATCTTTCTAAGCCACAAAATTTACATTGTGAACAGTCTATGTCTTCTTTCCAATATAGCATACAACCACTTCGACATGTATATATCTTTTCATATGGCAATCCGAATGCGGACACTTGTTTTTCAATTGATACCAATTTTCAGCTAATCTAGTTTGCAAACCAGATGGGACCACATCTAGAATTAAACTAAGAAGGTCATTCATTAATTTTTGAGTACCATTGTTTGTGGATTTTATTGCAACTAGCCTAGTAGTCACTGCCAACTTTGTTATAAGACATCCATCAAAAAGCTTTTTTTTATGCTTCTAACAAATCAAAAAAAGATTTAGCTTTTGGATTTGGCTCTTTCTCTACATCCAATGAATTAGACAACATGCTCGGACCAGCGGCATCAATAACCATTTCAGTCATTCTGTTCTCTGTAGTAGTAGATGCATCAAAATCAACACCAAAATTTACATAATCATCCTCAACATCTACCGATGTATTTCTAACATTCACCGCATCTTCACCGTGATATATCCACAGATAGTAATTGTCCATAAAATCGTTATTAGTAAAATGTCTTTGAACAATTCCATGAGGAAGATGTTTTGTAGCTTTGCATTTCTTACAAGGACAATGGATTTCCGTCATGTTTGTTCCATTGGAAGATTCCACTAGTATGTGTTGGAAAACAATGGCTGAGTCACGGACTAGGTCGTTTTCTTGAAGACGATTCAGCGATCTGGTCAGAGGTGCAAATCGATTCGCTCGTTCGCTGCTGCCTCTAGGATAAAACAGCCTCTAAACAGAATAACCGATTTGCTTGCACAACAAATCAGTGCAGATTTGCACTTTCGAAAATAATATTGCTCGATTTTTATGATAGAAAGATTTAATGATGGAGGCTAGAAGAAAACAGAATTCGATATATATTTTTGTGTCTGCAGATAAAAAGTATATATAGAACAAAAATTAGGGTTTTGGAGAAAAAATCGGATCTACTAAAATTTCGGGGGAGAAAGTTTTTACAGTTGCAAACTTTTACCGTTGCAGAGAAAATTATCGGTGCAGAAAATAATTTTCCATAAAAAAAACGGTTCGAAAACTGCAAAGTTTTATGGTCCAAAAATATAGGTGTCTACACCACAAAGCCCAAGCCCGAGCCCGAACCGGACCGGGCCGGGTCGAGTCGGTCGGTCGGTCGCGCGCGTGTGTGGTGTTCATGATGCATGGTCTCCCTCCTCACAACAAAGCATGTATTGGGAGCCCAAGGCCCCAACATGATTTCTTAGAGACAAGTATAAATCCTTGCCTCTTCCATATAATCCCATGATGTGGGACTATTCACACATAGGAGCCATTCATACACTTATTCAACATTTTTAATAATTCACTTAATGTTTGTAAAACATTTCCAACAATCCCCCACTTGAATTTTTAAAAATATTTTCGAGCAATTTCTAAAACCATAAGATTGTGCATAAACAAAGGTGTCATCCGACTTGAACCTTTGCATAGTGAGTAAGATTCAGTTTTTACTAGAGTGACACGTAGTCTTGAACTCTATTCCTGACATCAAACCACACACAACCTTTTCTATAGTTCAATCAATTAAGCCCGTGCATTTATGGCCATGCACGTCTATCCTAGTTTAGTGAATGCTCTAGAAGTTTTGCCCAAACTCCATAGGAAACGGCCATATTTCCACATTCACAAAGGTGAGTCTATCAAGAGTACTCCTGAAGGTAGGTACTCCACTCCAAATAGAGTATAGATCTCATTAAGAGTTTCTATTAACTCATCCTCTAATCACTTCAGGAATACATGCTTCTTGGTTTATTAAATAGCATGCTCAACTCCTATCACTACACAATTTTTTTTTACCCATTGAACCTAGTTCTTGGGATCTCCAGTCATTTAGGTCGGGTTACCATTGTGCGTGACTCAACAATCTAAGGGAAATAGTCCCATTCTTTTAGAAGAATTGTGGACTTTCTCTCTTGACAGTCCTTTCGTCAAAGGATCTGCCAAATTTTCTTCAGTACGTACGTAATCCACTCTAACGGTACCTATGGAAAGCAGTTCTCTAACCGTGCTATGCTTACGACGTATTTGTCGTCTCTTACCGTTATAATAACGGTCCTGAACTATTGCAATAGCCGCGGTACTATCGTAATGTATCAACACAGCCGGTATCAGTTTTTCCCATAAGGGAATCTCAGCTAGCAGGTTTCTCTAATACTCTGCCTCTTCACTAGCTGTGGCTAGTGCTATCATCTCAGACTCCATAGTAGACTGAGCCAAAATAGTCTGTTTCTTGGATTTACAAGAAACAGCTCCTCCAGCGATGCTAAATATATAGCCACTGGTCGCTTTAGAATCATCAGATAAGGTATTCCAGTGTGACGGCCCGCCCCGCACCAACCGACATTTACTCCAAAGGTGCGCTTTACACATGTCCAGTTAGCGCGGAACGAGTCGTCAGAAGGAAAGGGAAGAAGGAAATGAACATACAAAGAACCTGTAGAATGTCTCACAGCGCATAGAACAAAATATAATAATAACATACTTGACATAAAACAGGAGAGACAGTGCATAAGCTAAAAACCAGAACTAAGCATCATAGCAGCGGAAATCCAAAATATAGCTTATTACAACTTTTCAACTGTCTCAAAGCAAAAGCAAGATAAAGGAGGTACACTACTAATGCCCAAGTAGCGACCACCAACGACACAGGGAGAATGTGTGTATATATATATCATACGTGGAAGCCTCCTGCCCGCCTCCGAATCAGCTACTCGCGCACCACCAGCTAACCTGTCTCTAGTCTGCTCGTGTGAGCACCCAGAGTAATAAGAGGAGACATAAAACTCTGGGTCAGACATAAAGCCTGGTATGAGTGATAAGCATCTAAAGTGAACAATAACAGGTAGACTAAAACATACCTGAACCTGCAACCAAAGAGTTAGCACTACATACTGTACAACACTCTAAGGTGCCATATCAAACAGTGTAAAGATACGGAGGTGGGGGAGGTGTGAATGTCATAGTGATGGCAAACAATTAAACATAGCATCCATCCTCACATCTCTCACTCAGTGCGTAAAGCATACAATATTCACCACTTCGATCACCCACCCTTGCTACGATCACTTTGCCCCATGAAGTCATGAATGGCTTCACTGTACTGATAACATAGCCACTAATCCTTCGCTATGTCCACTTGCCCCATGGAGTTATTCACCCCATCTGCGCTGGTTCATAGCCTTACCAATCCTTACTATGTCCACTTGCCCCATGGAGTTATTCACCCCATCTGCGCTGGCTCATAGTCTTACCAGTCCTTTACTATGTCCACTTGCCCCATGGAGTTATTCTCCCCATCTGCGCTGGCTCATAGTCTTACCAGTCCTTTACTATGTCCACTTGCCCCATGGAGTTATTCACCCCATCTGCGCTGGCTCATAGTCTTACTACGCATCACCTTGCCCTTCAAGTCATAATGACTCTACTGCACTGATAACGTAGTCTTGCTACCATCACCTTGCCCCTCGAGTCGCAATGACTCTACTACACTGATAAGTAGCCCATCATTCATTTTCAGTGGTGAATCGAAGTTATGAACGTCGACAACTCCTTAACACACGTCCCGCAGCAAAGTCCAACCATGAAGTGAACTCGTCGGTTCCCAACTGGATCCTGAGCTCTAACTTCCCATATTGGACTACCTTTGCATCTCGGGTTATTGGTCAATACTGGGTCGGGTCGGATCCCTCCTCAAGCCGTCGGTTCGGGTCGGGTGTCCTCCATCGGGTCGGGTCGGGTCTTCTTCTGGTATGGTTCGGGTCGAGTCCACTCCATCGCGTCGGTTCGGGTCGGGTGTCCCACTTCGGGTCGGGTCGGGTGCCATCTCCCATCCAGTTTGTGCTTCCGCTCCGATCCGCCCTCTCGTTCTTCACGTGCTCCGATCCGATCCCTCCTTCTTTATCTGATCCGATCCCTTCTCCTTTATCCGATCCGATCCCAGTTCAGTTAGCGTGGACTTCCTTTTTGCCAATTTTCTCAAGTGTCAGGTTCCGATCCGATCGAATCCCTTGCCCAGTGCAACATATCCGATCCGATCCTGCACTATTTCCTGAAGCTTTTCCAGCAAGTGTTTACGCCATTCAACGACGTTTTCGACCATTCTAACTATTGAAATCAATCGCAAAGCATATCATACAGTCATAGCATCATGCATAATCAACCACAAACATCAAAACATCAATATGATAGGTTAAAATGGATCAAACATACCCAAAATCCCATATTTCCCCTTAAGCATGTTTAGGTGAAACTAATGATAGGATTAGCAAAACTAAACCAAATTAACCCAAATTCATATCAGAGGTCTAAAACATCATTTAGGAATTTATAAACATTTTTCCAGAATTTTATCATGCTTAAATTCGCTAAATAACACTAATTACCCTTAACTAGCCATAATTAGTGTAAAACTATGCAAATCACTCACCTTAGCCACAAATAAACTAAGATCTGAAATAAATCTCTGATTGGATGTGAATCCCAATGCTAAACAGTAGCTCCAATGTTGCTTTGGTGTAGATCTTCCTTGATTAGAGGTTGCTAAGCCAAATCCTTGACCAAAAGGTGATTTGGAGGTGATTTAGAGCTTAGAGGCCATTTTTTTGGGTTCCTTGGTGATAAGTGGAGGCTAGAAAACTGAAATGGAATGATGCTCTATCTCATTTCAGCCTTCCCATAACCCTAATCCCGAAATGGGTTATGGGCCTACTCACTAATCACCCGATTTGGCCCGGTTAAGCAGTTTTTCACCCTCCAAACCTTATTTCAGCCATATCTCCCAAATGGTAAGTCCATTTGGCTATTATGACCACTCTACGGAAAGGTAAACTATCAAACGAATCTAATGGAAGTAGTTTTAGGTCAAAATTCCTTTCCAATCAAAAGTTATGGCCAAAACAAGATCAACTAGGGGCAAAATGGTCATTTAAAAATCGACAAAAATCATAAGCATGGGAAATGACTCTAATGGATGTTTCCCAAAGTTACATGACCATACGACTTCATACGGGAAAGAAATAAATATTCTACGATTCCCCGATGCGTAGAATGCGGGTCGTTACACTCTCCCCCCCTTAAGAAATTTCGCCCCCGAAATTCCCTAATCAAAACACACACAAAGGTCCCGCATGCCTATCAGTCATAAAACAACAATCAAACATGCAAACAAGCAAAACAAGTCTACCCTAGCATGCGGAAAACTAATTTGCAAAGTAAATCTTACCACGCAAAGAGTTCTGAATATGTCTTCCTAATGCTCTCCTCTGTCTCCCAAGTACAATCATTCTCGTCCTCGCCCCACTGAACCTTGACTAGCTTCACCGCCTTCCTTCGAAGTTGCTTCGTATCGTGCCCCACAATACGAATCGGCTTGCGGTTCCCAACCGCCTCGGGTTCTACTTCGAAGTCCTCTAACTGATCAGGTGAAATAGTCATATCTGAGTCGTGAACGAACTTCCTTAGTTGGGAAACATGAAATACATTGTGAACTCCCGCCATTTTCTCTGGTAAGCCAACTCTATATGCCAAATTCCCGACTAGTTCAAGAACAGGGAATGGGCCAACAAATCTTGGTGCCAACTTGCCTCTCCTGCCAAATCGAATCACGCTCTTTAACGGAGAGATCTTGACAAACACCAAGTCACCAATGGAGAATTTCAAGTCTCTTCTCCTCTTATCAGCATAACTCTTCTGCCTATCTTGGGCATCTTTCATTCGTTGCTGAATGATCTTAATCTTGTCCGAAGTTTCTCTCACCACATCTGGTCCAAGCACAAACTTCTCGCCAGTCTCTACCCAACATGATGGTGAGTTGCACGGTCTTCCGTACAAAGCTTCATATGGAGCCATACCGATACTGGATTGGTAGCTATTATTATATGCAAACTCTACTAGATGCAAATGGTCATCCCATGATCCACCAAAGTCCAATATACAAGCTCTCAAGAGATCTTCCAATATACGATTCACCCACTCCGTCTGACCGTCGGTCTGAGGATGATATGCGGTACTGAGATGTAATCCTGACCCTAGAGCCTCTTGTAAGCTCTTCCAAAACCCACTAGTGAACAACAGGTCTCGGTCACTCACAATGCTTTTGGGTACTCCATGAAATCTCACTACCCACTTCATATACAATTCTGCCAGTTTGGCTGCCGTCTTGGTCGATTTGACTGGTATAAACCTTGCACTCTTAGTCAATCGATCCACAATTACCCAAATGCTATCATATCCCGATCTAGTCCTTGGTAAACCATCGATGAAATCCATCGAGACTTGCTCCCATTTCCATTCGGGAATTTCTAATGGTTGCAACAAACCACTAGGCTTCTTTTGCTCGGCTTTAATTAGCTGGCAATTCATGCATTTGGATATAAACTTCCTAACGTCTCTTTTCATCCCTTCCCAGTAGTAAGTCTGCTTCATGTCTCGATACATTTTATTACCACCGGGATGTATAGTCAGTTTTGAGTGATGACATTCTCTAAGCACTTCATCTCTCAAACCATTCACGTTGGGCACAACTAGTCTCCCATTCTTTCGAAGCCATCCATCTCGATCAAGCCCATACACATTCATCTCCTCATCGATACCCATCTCTAACTTGGAGATGATTTCCAATAGATTAGGATCATCCCTCTGGCTGGAACCAATCCGCTCTATCAAAGTGGGTCTGATCGCCAAACTTGCTAACATAACTGGATCTAAGTCGCACTTTGGTCTGAAATCAAACCCCGCGATATACTCCAGTTGCTTCCACTCAAGAAACATTGCCCCTAAACTGGCATGTCTCCTGCTCAAGGCATCGGCTGCCGCATTACCTTTCCCAGGTGTATATGCGATATCAAAATCATACGAAGCCAAGAACTCTAACCATCTTTGCTGACGGAGATTCAGATCTTTCTGAGAGAAGAGATATTTTAACGATTTATGATCGGTAAACAACTCAAATCTTTCTCCCAAGAGATAGTGTCTCCACATCTTCAGCGCAAACACAATCGCTGCTAATTCCAAATCATGGGTAGGATACTTCTTCTCATGAGGCTTTAGCTGTCGACTAGCATAAGCTACAACCCTACCTCCTTGCATCAATACAGCACCCAGTCTGGTACCACAAGCATCCGTGTATACCGTCATCTCTTCATTCCCTTTAGGAATGACTAACACTGGCGCATGCGTCAACTTCTCTTTTAGACTCCTGAATGCATTCTCACGCACTCCGTCCCAGACGAAGGACTGATTCTTCTTAGTCAACTGAGTCAACGGTGCTGCTATCTTGGAGAAGTCCTGGATAAATTTACGATAATATCCAGCTAATCCCAAGAAACTTCTTACATCCGTTACATTCTTGGGCGTAGGCCAATCCTGTACCGTAGCCACCTACGTAGGGTCCACGGCAATACCACTCTCTGAAACCACATGACCCAAGAATCTCACTTCCCTTCTCCAAAAGTGACACTTAGATAATTTCGCTTTCAATTGGTGTTTCCTCAACACCTCCATCACTATCCTCAAGTGCCCCTTGTGTTCCTCCTCTGTCCTTGAATAAACAAGGATATCATCCACGAACATAAGAACAAACTTATTCAACTGATCTCTGAATACTCAATTCATAAGATCCACAAAGTAGGCTGGTGCATTGGTCAACCCAAATGGCATGACCAACCACTCATAAAATCCAGACGGCGTCCTAAATGCCGTTTTCGGAACACTCTCATCCGCTACTCGTAGCTGATGAAATCCTGTCGCGAGGTCCAACTGGGAGAACACTCTTGCTCCTTCCAGCTGATCAAACAAATCATCTATCTGCGGTAGAGGATACTTATTCTTCCTCGTCACCTTATTCAACTCGCGATAGTCCACACACAAACAAAGGGAACCATCTGCCTTAGTGGCAAACACAACTGGTGCTCCCCACTCGGAGACACTCCTTCTAATAAATCCCTTCTTCAAAAGATTGCTGACTTGCACCCCGAGCTCTCGCTGCTCCCTTGGTGCCATACGACGAAGTGGCATCACTATAGGTCTGGCATCTTTCACTAAATCAATACGGAGCTCAATCTCTCGGCGTGGTGGAAGCCCGGTCACCTCCTCGAAGACGTCCGGATACTGGCCAACCACGGGCACATCTGACAACTCATCCTGCGGGATGTCGAGGGAATTTACAAAACTAGCCATAACCCCGTCACTAGGTAGACTACCAAACACTACCCTCCGCCCATCATCCGCCCTCACTGTCACCAAAAAGCCCTCACAGTCTACCACCACCCCGTATCTTTGGAGCCAATCGACTCCCAATATAATGTCATACCCAGTAAAGCCCAAAACAAAGCAATCACATACAAACATACATCCATGACTCGATAAGACCAAATTCCTGCAAATCATACTAAGGCTAGTCGAACCACCAATCGGGTTCGTCACAACCAATGGTCTATTGACTATCTCGGGTTCTAGTCCCAACCTATCTACCAGGTCACTAGATATGAAGGAACGGGAAGCCCCAGTATCAAACAAAACTCGAACTGGTACATCATAAAAAGAAAGCATACCTTGAATAACAACATTCTTTCCTTTCTCCGCCGCAGTTGGGGTATTCGACGAAGAAGGAACAGCATCAATATCATATGCTTTCACAATCTGCTTCTCCTTAAGAGGTTGCGGACACTTATCCTTGAAATGTTCCACTTGACCACAGTTGAAGCACTTCTTATCCGCTGGCTTGGCCCTACAATCTTTAGCATAATGGCCCTTCTTACCGCAGCTGAAGCACTCAACATCCTTCTTGCTCTTTTTCTGACCACCCTTAGATTGATCCTGCTTCCTCTTATTCTGAGAGTTATTCTTGCCTCCACCGCCTTCTTGCGGCTTTGGCCCTTCTGCAGATGCAGCCTCAGTCTTTGACTTAGGGTAAAGACTCTCTGATCTCAAAGCTTTCCCCACGATCGATTCAAAAGTCTCATCGATGTGATTAATAAGCCTTTCCCCCAAGTATCAATCCATGCCAGTGATGAACTTCTCATTCTTCTTCTCAGGAGTGTCGATAAGAGATAGCCCATACTTTGACAAGGTGTCGAACTCAGCAATATAGTCAGAAACTGCCCTTCCGTTCTGCTTGAGTTCCAAGAACCTCTTGAACAACACTGACTTCTGGGCAGCTGGAATAAACTTCTCGCTAAAGCGAGCCTTGAACTGAACCCAAGTAACCTGATCCTCTGGAGTAGCTGTTCTAATGGCATTCCACCAATTCATACCTCGCCCTTACAGCTGACGAGACGCTAGCCTTCTCTTCATCGCATCCTCAAGACCCAAGTCATCGAAGATACGATCACAGCTATCCATCCAATCTTGAACATATGTGGCCGACTCCGTCCCGTGGAACGGCTTCCAACCAAGGTTAGTGTAATCCTTGCATAACTTGGCGAAATCGACCCTAGGCGCCTGCACTACTGGGCCAACACCAACTCCGGGATTGGCAGCTGCCCCTTGCACCTCTCTAAGCATGTCTCTCATGAGCTTAGTAAACATCGCCCTCATGTCAGCGGCATTCCCATGGTTGGTCCCACTACCAGCACCCCTCGTGTCTCGGCTCATCGTCAATCTGAAAAAGGGAAACGATTAACGACCCCATAGTGGTGCTAGTGCAGTGCGACTTCATTCTTATACTACTAATAGTATATATATATACATAGCTTTTGAAAACCAAAGTAATCACAAATACGCGCTCTCATATACGTACTATCTCTCCCTAGTGTCTTTCCCTAGGTTAACTACGCAACCTAGAGCTCTGATACCAAGTGTGACGGGCCGCCCCGCACCAACCGACATTTACTCCAAAGGTGCACTGTACACATGTCCAGTTAGCGCAGAACGAGTCGTCAGAAGGAAAGGGAAGAAGGAAATGAACATACAAAGAACCTGTAGAATGTCTCACAGCGCATAGAACAAAATATAATAATAACATACTTGACATAAAATAAGAGAGACAGTGCATAAGCTAAAAACCAGAACTAAGCATCATAGCAGCGGAAATCCAAAATATAGCTTATTACAACTTTTCAACTGTCTCAAAGCAAAAGCAAGATAAAGGAGGTACACTACTAATACCCAAGTAGCGACCACCAATGACACAGGGAGAATGTGTATATATATATCATACGTGGAAGCCTCCTGCCCGCCTCCGAATCAGCTACTTGTGCACCACCAGCTAACCTGTCTCTAGTCTGCTCGTGTGAGCACCCAAAGTAATAAGAGGAGACATAAAACTCTGGGTCAGACATAAAGCCTGGTATGAGCGATAAGCATCTAAAGTGAACAATAACAGGTAGACTAAAACATACCTGAACCTGGACCTGCAACCAAAGAGTTAGCACTACATACTGTACAACACTCTAAGGTGCCATATCAAACGGTGTAAAGATACGGAGGTGGGGGAGGTGTGCATGTCATAGTGATGGCAAACAATCAAACATAGCATCCATCCTCACATCTCTCACTCAGTGCGTAAATCATACGATATTCACCACTTCGATCACCCACCCTTGCTATGATCACTTTGCCCCATGAAGTCATGAATGGCTTCACTGCACTGATAACGTAGCCACTAATCCTTCGCTATGTCCACTTGCCCCATGGAGTTATTCACCCCATCTGCGCTGGCTCATAGCCTTACCAATCCTTACTATGTCCACTTGCCCCATGGAGTTATTCACCCCATCTGCGCTGGCTTATAGTCTTACCAGTCCTTTACTATGTCCACTTGCCCCATGGAGTTATTCACCCCATCTGCACTGGCTCATAGTCTTACCAGTCCTTTACTATGTCCACTTGCCCCATGGAGTTATTCACCCCATATGCGCTGGCTCATTGTCTTACTACGCATCACCTTACCCCTCAAGTCATAATGACTCTACTGCACTGATAACGTAGTCTTGCTACCATCACCTTGCCCCTCGAGTCGCAATGACTCTACTACACTGATAAGTAGCCCATCATTCATTTTCAGTGGTGAATCGAAGTTATGAACGTCAACAACTCCTTAACACACGTCCCGCAGCAAAGTCCAACCATGAAGTGAACTCATCGGTTCCCAACTGGATCCTGAGCTCTAACTTCCCATATTGGACTACCTTTGCATCTCGGGTTATTGGTCAATACTGGGTCGGGTCGGGTCCCTCCTCAAGCCGTCGGTTCGGGTCGGGTGTCCTCCATCGGGTCGGGTCGGGTCTTCTTCTGGTATGGTTCGGGTCGAGTCCACTCCATCGCGTCGGTTCGGGTCGGGTGTCCCACTTCGGGTCGGGTCGGGTGCCATCTCCCATCCAGTTTGTGCTTCCGCTCCGATCCGCCCTCTCGTTCTTCACGTGCTCCGATCCGATCCCTCCTTCTTTATCTGATCCGATCCCTTCTCCTTTATCCGATCCGATCCCAGTTCAGTTAGCGTGGCCTTCCTTTTTGCCAATTTTCTCAAGTGTCAGGTTCCGATCCGATCGAATCCCTTGCCCAGTGCAACATATCCGATCCGATCCTGCACTGTTTCCTGAAGCTTTTCCAGCAAGTGTTTACGCCATTCGACGACGTTTTCGACCATTCTAACTATTGAAATCAATCGCAAAGCATATCATACAGTCATAGCAACATGCATAATCAACCACAAACATCAAAACATCAATATGATACGTTAAAATGGATCAAACATACCCAAAATCCCATATTTCCCCTTAAGCATGTTTAGGTGAAACTAATGATAGGATTAGCAAAACTTAACCAAATTAACCCAAATTCATATCAGAGGTCTAAAACATCATTTAGGAATTTATGAACATTTTTCCAGAATTTTATCACGCTTAAATTCGCTAATTAACACTAATTACCCTTAACTAGCCATAATTAGTGTAAAACTATGCAAATCACTCACCTTAGCCACAAATAAACTAAGATCTGAAATAAATCTCTGATTTGATGTGAATCCCAATGCTAAACAGCAGCTCCAATGTTGCTTTGGTGTAGATCTCCCTTGATTAGAGGTTGCTAAGCCAAATCCTTGACCAAAAGGTGATTTGGAGGTGATTTAGAGGTTAGAGGCCATTTTTTTGGGTTCCTTGGTGATAAGTGGAGGCTAGAAAACTGAAATGGAATGATGCTCTATCTCATTTCAGCCTTCCCATAACCCTAATCCCGAAATGGGTTATGGGCCTACTCACTAGTCACCCGATTTGGCCCGGTTAAGCAGTTTTTCACCCTCCAAAACTTATTTCAGCCATATCTTCCAAACGGTAAGTCCATTTGGCTATTATGACCACTCTACGGAAAGGTAAACTATCAAACGAATCTAATGGAAGTAGTTTCAGGTCAAAATTCCTTTCCAGTCAAAAGTTATGGCCAAAACAAGATCAACTAGGGGCAAAATGGTCATTTAAAAATCGACAAAAATCATAAGCATGGGAAATGACTCTAATGGATGTTTCCCAAAGTTACATGACCATACGACTTCATACCGGAAAGAAATAAATATTCTACGATCCCCCGATGCGTAGAATGCGGGTCGTTACATCCAGTCTGCATCAGAATATCCTTCAAGTACAGGTGGAAACCTCTCATAATGTAATCCAAGGTTCATGGTTCGTTTAAGGTATCTCATCACCCTTTCAATAGCATGCCAGCGCTCTATACTAGGTCTACTGGTAAACCTGCACAATAATCCCACGACATAGGCAATGTCGGGTCTAGTACAATCAGTGGCATACCGAAGGCTGCCAATGATGCTCGCATAATCAGACTGTCTTACACCTTCACCAGTGTTCTTAAATAACTTTACACTGTGATCATATGGTGTACTTGCAGGTTTACAGTCAAAGTAATTATATTTCTTTAGTATCTTCTCAATGTAATGAGATTGATCCAAAGAAATTCCCTTTTCTGACCTAGTAATTTTAATATCAAGGATTACACTCGCCTTACCTAGATCTTTCATATCAAAATTGGCAATTAATAACGATTTGACGGAGTTTATGGCATGAATGTTTGACCCAAAAATGAGTAGGTCATGAACATAAAGGCATATAATAGTGCAAATGTCATTCTCAGATTTGTAATAAATGCATTTGTCACTTTCATTAACTTTAAAACCATGTGAAATGATTAAGTTATCAAATTTTTCATGCCAATGTTTAGGTGCTTGTTTTAAACCATATAATGATTTATCTAATTTGCATACTTTATGTTCTTGACCATGTACCACAAATCCTTCAGGCTGGTCCATATATATTTCTTCGTCTAGTTCACCATTCAAAAATGCGGTTTTCACATCCATTTGGTGTATTAACAAATTATGAATAGAGGCAAGTGAGACTAATACCCGAATGGATGTCATTCTAGTAACAGGTGAAAAAGTGTCGAAGAAATCTATGTTTTCTTTTTGTTTAAAACCTTTGGCTATTAGTCGTGCTTTATATTTATCAATAGTGCCATCAGGTTTTAATTTCTTTTTAAGTACCCATTTACAGCCTATAGACTTACAACCAGGAGGTAAATCTACCAAATGCTAAGTCTTATTGGATTCTAAAGAATCCATCTCATCATTTATAGCCTCTTGCCAGAAATCAGCATCTAAGGAAGATAAGGTCTCTTGGAGGTTTATGGGATCCTCCTCAATAGTAAAAGCACAAAAATCTGAACTAAAATCTTTTATGGTTCTTGCTCTTTTACTTCTTCTAGGTTCAGCTTCAGAATTTTCATTAAGTTCTGTTCTAATAGGCATACTTGAAGTGCCCCCACTATTCCTTAATTTAAAAGGAAATTTAGTTTCATAAAAATCGGCATCATTTGATTCAATTATATTATGTGCACTAAGGTCATAAAATCTGTATGCTTTGCTATTAATAGCATAGCCTATAAATACACATTCATATGCTCTACTAGCCAATTTTATTCTCTTAGGGTCTGGAATGCGAACATATGCTAAGCAACCACAAGTTCTAAAATATGAGACATTGGGTTTATGATTCTTTAAAATTTCTTTTGGGCTGGTTTCTGCTGTCCTTTTGGGTTTCCTTGCGGATTCCCATTCTGTTTGTTGCGCCTGTTCTGATTCTTAAACGATTTCTGATTCGATTTCAGAACAGCGGGTGTGGTTTTTTTAGTGTTTTAGTTGTTGTTGACAATCAACATCTCTTCTTTCTGGTCCTGTTTGCGTGCTTCCTCCACAATACGGAGGCGCGTGATCAAGCTTTCTAAGGAAAATTCCTTAGTCTTATGACGTAAAACATTTTTAAAATCTTTCCAGCCAGGGGGTAATTTGTCAATGATAACAGCAGTTTGAAATTGTTCGTCCAGTGCCATACCTACGGAGATGATCTCATGAGCTATTTTCTGCAGCTCATGAGACTGCATCTCAACTGATCGGTCGTCAGTCATCTAATACTTTAGGTAGTGACTTACATCATATTTCTTTGCCCCTGCCTCCTCTGTATCATACTTCTTTTTCAGTGCTTCCCATATCTCCTTTGCTGTCTTCTCATCTGAGTTATAGCAATCATACAGATCATTGCTCGGTCCATTCAGAATAAAGTTCTTGCATAGATAATCTTGTTCAGTCTAGGTCTGCAGTTGTTTTGACTGTTCAGTCCATAATGCCATCTTCGCTACGTCAGTCTCGTCAGGTTTATCTGGTAGCTACGGTTTTTCAGCAGTCAGCGCAGCCACAACCTTTCTGATTGTGAGGAAGAACTCCATCTTCTGACGCCATCGCTTGAAATGCAAGCCTTCGAATTTGAATGGAGAAGCAGTCACGAGAGGGTTCTGGAAAGCAGAGGGTGGAGCAGCATCGTCTATGGTTGAGTTCGAAGCCATTGTTTCAAATTCGTCTTCAATTTGTTGAAAAACAATGGCTGAGTCGCGGACTAGGTCGCTTTCTTGAAGACTATTCGGCGATCTGGTCAGAGGTGCAAATCGGTTCATTCCTTCGCCGCCGCCTCTAGGATAAAACAGCCTCTAAACAGAATAACCGATTTGCTTGCACAACAAATCAGTGCAGGTTTGCACTTTCGAAAATAATATTTCTCGATTTTTCTGAAAGAAAGATTTAATGGCGGAGGCTAGAAGAAAACAAAATTCAATATATGTTTTTGTGTTTGCAGATAAAAAGTATATATAGAACGAAAATTAGGGTTTGGGAGAAAAAATCGGATCTGCTAAAATTTCGGAGGACAAAGTTTTTACCGTTGCAAACTTTTACCGTTGCAGAGAAAATTATCAGTGCAGAAAATAATTTTCCATAAAAAAAACGGTTCGAAAACTGCAAAGTTTTATGGTCCAAAAATATAAGTGTCTACACCACAAAGCACAAGCCCAAGCCCAAGCCCGAGCCCGAACCGGACTGGGCCGGGTTGGGTCGAGTCGAGTCGGTCGGTCGGTCGGTCGCACGCGTGTGTGGTGTTCATGATGCATGGTCTTCCTCCTCACAACAAAGCATGTATTGGGAGCCCAAGTGTGACGATCCCAAAATCCGAGGGGCGGTATTAAGGATAATCATGGGAAATAACACATTAATCATCATAGCAGAGAACAGATAATAGCAGAAACAATAAATAGAATAAATTTACATGGATATGACAGCGGAATCACAACATGTAATAATATCAGAATAGCATAGCGTGGGATATAACTTCGTAAATAAAAAGGAAAGTGATCAGTCATCATCGCCAGAGGCGAAATACATACATGCAGTGAGACATAATAAGGGTATCAGTCTACATCGCCGAAGGCGGAATACATATACATATAATGAGAAATACGGAAAGTAAATCAGTCTGCATCGCCCGTGGCGGAATCATAATATAAGAACAATAATGGCGGAAAAATGTCAAAGTCATCTCTGTGAAGTCAGCCTCGCCATGAGCCAAAAATGCACTCTATGCAGCAGTGCAGAGCCAAAAACAACCTGTCACATGTGTACTAGGCTGCCCGTGTAAAAATAAGGGCACCCGCGTTTGCAAAGTGAAACAAACAACGAGTCAGTCATGGGGACTGGTATGAGGAATCTATTTAACAGTTAAACAACAGTAATAGCAAATCATAGGACCACGCCACTTTCGCGGAACGGGTTTACTCCAGTGATTGCTAGTGCATTTAAAACAAAGTAAATTCTTTTAAAACAACGCAATGCTTTTAGAAATAATGAAGCCATTATAAGACTCAGGTCCCATCACACAATGCAACGCAAGCCGGAGGATAGAGTTTTACCTTATAAGGGCCAAATATGCTTGAAACGTATAAAGCAAAATCATTTGATATTATTACTAGTGCATATATGTTTCAAAAATGAATAGCATCATAAATATCAATCATAGGCGACATGAGCGTCCCATGCCACTATGTCGCCATATATAAGTTACAATTGAATCCGTTATCTCGTATTGGAAATTGGATTTCCGCCATGAGTCGAGGCAAGGGGCAAGCTCCTCTCCGCTTCGAGACACTCTAGCAAATGCCTCAGGACTACGCACTCTGGGCAACCCTGGATTCGGCTGGGCCGGTCCTCCCTTATGTTTGAGGACTAGTTATTCCTGAACACACGCTTCCCAGTCCTTACAGACCTATAATCGAGGCGCCTCGCATTCCAACAACCACATAGGTGAAAAATAGATATATATATATATATATATATATATATGTCAGGGCTGGTAAGTCACTGACACCACCATAGCTAGAAAGAAACGTCGTGCTCTCCCAGCGGTCCGTATCCCGTTTTTAACTCATACCGGGGTGTGAGGCTCGCGAATCTACGAAATACACAAAGCTAGGCCACATAGACCGTGCTTTGATCATCATCCACAAGACTTTGCTTTGCAACAGAAGCCTTGATCATAGCATCTTGGCATGCCACATAGACAGTCCACTCCATACGATTGATTTCCATCGATATATAACCTCTGAGCTCGTACGTCTCGGAGAAGGGCGTTAAGCAAAAGAATAAATTCTCCGCCGCCAAACAGATATATATTTAACAGAGATCAATCAGTATAGAACAAAATCCAATGTCAGACACACAGTCCATTTACAAGTCCGTTCTGGGTCTGAACGAAACCGGAGGCGTCAAATTCCTCGCATATCCATCCAATCGACACATACGTTCAGACGGCTACTACTTCCGTCCCTTTCCGGTAGCTACTCTGGTCAGAAACCTCAGTAGCGCCCATCCAACCGATACGAAGATCGTCGGTCTTGAATCATTTTTGCATTTTCCAATTCGAATCGCTCGATAAATTATTTGAAATGTGGATTAGCTCGGCTTTTTCAAATAATTCAAGCCATTAGAATTTAAATCGATTCTTTTTATGGTTATATTATTCGACATCCATCTTTCAGTTCTTTAGTGTTATTTTCGCGTCAAACACATACAACCATCAAATATCAAACAATTCAAGCCCAATTGGTTTACTTTCAATCAATGTTGCTTATAATATTTTATAATGATTTTTCGCCATTTTTATTTATTTAAAAATGGCCATATTTAATTAAACGACGTTTCAGGTCGTGCCGTGGCACTGGCGCTGTTTTTCCCCTAATTTGTTTTACACATATCGGAAAATATAACCGTTGGATTTCTACAAAGTCTATATCAGTGGGAAGATATTCCCAAAGCGAACCCAACGGTTCCAGTTTCATGAAAATCCAACGGTCGGATCTCCCGCACTAGTCGTTTGAAGTTACGGTTTCAAAATTCGAACTGCAGCGTCGTTATTCGATTTAATTTAATTATATTTATATTTATATATAAATATAAACGATTCTGGCGCTGTTTTTCTTCAGATTTGAATTAAACATTCCGGACAATCCAACCGTTGGATTTTTACAAGGTTGGTGCCGTTGGAAAGACTTTTCCAGGGCGAACCCAGCGGTTGCGGTTTCGGGAAAATCCGATGGTCGGATTTCTCGCACCAATCGTTTCAAATTACGATTCCGAAACATGAACTGCACGGCCTCTATTCCTTTTAATTATATTTATTTTTATATATATAAATATAGTTCATTCTATAATTTCAACTAAAGTTCATTCCATATTTTCAACTTCGTTTTCACTTCAAATTTTTCACTAACGCCTTAATATTTCGAAATATTTCGCCATAACCTCCTTTGTACGGGGACGGGTTTGGAAATTTATTGGGCCGTATTAGGTACCCAATAAATCCTAAAAAGCATTCACATATTTATAGTGATATATTCTGGTGTTTACGGGGGAGCATGTACTGATAATCACTCTAGAGAATAAATTCCCGTCACCCCGTTTCCGTGTGGAAATAAATAGTCCATGTGTCGTATCTAATAACTAGAGCGACGTGATTATTGTCAACTCCAGACCCGTGTGGGGTTTTTATTAATCTGGCAATTTATCGTTATAATTTATATAGTCCATATCAGTCATCAGTTCAACCTGTAGTATATAGTCATCGCCATACAAGCCTCTCGCTCGTATGGTAAATCTTCCACCTCGTCACACAAGCTCCAATTGCTTATGTGGAATATGATGAAGTATGCCTATCATCCAGAAGTATGCCATGTAATGTAGTTCAAAATTAATTGTTACTATCCTATGGCATTATTTATTATTTCACACAGAATAACCAGCACTCCGCATCCAATGGCATTCACAGGAGTTGATATATAAATAAAATTGCGCAGCCAACTCATCAAGGTTTACCTATTTGTCGGGCACGCAAATAATTTCTTTACTCTACAGCTAATCCATTTTTCCTGTTCAACACATGTATATATATGCAGAACAAAGCTAATAATAATATTTCTAGCAAACTATTATTTATTTCAACACGTGTGTATTTTTATCTAAGCGTATAGATGACAAAATGAATATTTTTATCATCAAAAATATTTATTCGACACGTGTGTATTTTTATCTAAGCGTATACATGATAAAAGGAATATGTTTATCATCAAAAATATTTATTTGACACGTTTGTATTTTTATCTAAGCGTATACATGATAAAAGGGATATTTTATCATCAAAAAATATTTATTCGACACGTGTGTATTTTTATCTAAGCGTATACATGATAAAAGGGATATTTTATCATCAAAAAATATTTATTCGACACGTGTGTATTTTTAACTCTTCATATTTACCATAAAGGTGTAGTTTTTATTGTCGATTCATTTTATTTTTAAAAGATGATAACATTCAACACATGAATTTCAACTCGACGAACAAATTGCAATTCAACACATGAATATTCTATATAGTTTGTATATATATAAAAATGTAATTTTTATCGCAAAAGCTATTTGTTTAAATTCAAATAATATCCAACACATGAATTTCAACTCAACGAATGAATTGCAACTCAACACATGAATATTCTATATCGTTTGTATATATATAAAAATGTGATTTTTATCGCAAAAACTATTTGTTTAAATTCAAATAATATTCAACACATGAATTTCAACTCAACGAATGAATTGCAACTCAACACATGAATATTCGATATAGCATATGTAATTTATTTCAACGAATGAAAATTATTCTAACACATAATATTTCAGAAAATTTCGGCAGCATAACGGCAGGGTAGTTAAAACCGGGGCCGTCCCTAGTACGACTCCTCGCTCTACCTTAAAACATCGCGGTTTTTGACAATGGGGATCATGCATCTAGTTCGCACGCAGGCGGCATGTTTTATTTTCAATTCCACAATCCTATTCTAATTTGTTTCAACCACAAGAGGGTATTTTTCAACCACAAAGGTATTTTTCAACCATAAAGGTATTTTTCAACCATAAAGGTATTTTTCAACCATAATATCAACCACAAACAATTATTTCCAACCATTCGTCATACCATATAATATCACGTCAATCACAAGCAATAAATATCGTCCATGGTCTGTGGACGAGGGGAGTGTATATATATATATATATAATATAATATAATAATTCACTTGCATTTCATCACAATTCAAAGCATATATGTTTCATTCAACGCTTGTATAATTTATACATCGCTAATATAACTTATACAACACATGTACATGAGGTATACAATGCGTATATAATTTACACTTCGGTTATATAATTTATACAACGCGATTTCATTCACACAAATAGTTTAGATTCCTCACATTGGTTATTGCAGTGCTAAAAATCGTAGGAAGGTCAGAAAAATCCGCGGCTTCTTCTAGAATGTAGAGAGCCTCCTTGCGGTCACGGTGTCTCCTGTTTCATCGAATTTCGTTAAAGAACGAAAAAGATATTATTTTTCAAAGTTTTGCAACACTTAAAAGTGTTATTTTCATTTCAGAAATTCACATCAGAAAAGTTTTTAAAACTTCAAAACTAGGTCTCGATTTTTAAGCCAAACCGTACCTCGTTGCTTCGATCAGACCACACTGCGTCAGAGAGCTACGAATCACCTTCAGATCGGCGGTGGTGGCGATGGGTTCGGTGGCTCCTGTGGGTCGCGGCGGCGCTCTAAAAGGCGCGACTTTCTGGTCGAATTCCGACGTCTACGGTTGATGGATGGAGGCGTGGCTTGGTCGGATTGATAGAGGAGGCGAAGGCGGTCAGAAGCTTCAACAGGCGGAGGCGGCGAAATCGACTGAGGCGGCGGCAAAATGGACGAGAAGTTTCGAGCTCCCTACGTCGTCCAGATCGCTGGCGGCTAGGGTTTCTTCGTATTTTTTTTATAAAAGAAAAATTCCAATTGGCCAGAGCTTTATAGGAAGTTTTAAATAGTGTTTTTGCAAACGGACTCCTTTTTAAACCCAACGACTGTCGCCCCTAGCTAAATACCCCCATTCCGGACACAATGGGATATGTTTCGTTGGCCATTTCGACTGTTACAGTCAGTTATTTTTCAATTTAAAATATAAAACATTCGATATTTAATTTAAACGTACATTTCAATTTGCCAGGGCCACAAACTGAATCGAAAAATTCCAGAAAAATAAATCTAGCTTTGTTTTGACGATACGGTCCTAACAAAACAAGTTTCGTCGAATTCTGAGCTCGTTTGAAAAACGGCCATTTTTGGGTCGACCCATTTTAACAGAATTTGACCAATCACATTTTCTTTTGCCCCGCTCACATACTAGCTTCAAAAATTATGAAATTTGAAACTTAGCAATAATTTGACATCCCGGACCCAACAAAAGTGGTTTCGTCGAATTCCGAGGTCGTATGTAAAATATCAATTTTCAAGGGTTATATATGCTATATAGCGACCTTTCTGAAAATTCATTTGGCCATAACTTTTGATTTCCGTTATGAAATTTCGATTTTTCGGATTCGTTAGAAAGGTATTCATAAACAGATTTAAATATTTTCAGTTTCGCTAAAATCCGTTATATTTTCCACCCGGTACAGTCAGACAAAGTTTATATTCAAAATTTCAAACTGCCATACCATACCCAATTCTATATTTTATTGAAATAGGCTATTTCAATTATTCAAATTTCTTGGTAATAACCTAATTTAAAAATTTTAAATTGGTTCACATTTTTCGGGTTATTACACCAAGGCCCCAACATGATTTCTTAGAGACAAGTATAAATCCTTGCCTCTTCCATATAATCCCATGATGTGGGACTATTCACACATAGAAGCCATTCATACACTTATTCAACATTTTTAGTAATTCACTTAATGTTTGTAAAACATTTCCAATAGTATGAGCTGATTTAAAACTCTTAAAAATTAAAATGGAATTATTCGTCTATGTCCAACATCTTTGTACATCCACCCACACACGATGAACTTTCAATTGTTCCATCTTCCACTACATAATTAAGACATGTTATATTACAAATGAGTACTTATATTATTATTATTATTATAATTATTATTATACAGAACTATAGCAATTTCATTATTTTAATTGTTATCTAATTATTGTATTATTTTATGTAGATGGATATAATTTCAAATTCATATACATACAAATACAGGAACCTTGTTGACATAATAAAACAGTTGAATTTATCTTACTGCTAAAATGCCCACGTCTAATATTTTGACACATTCATTTATTTATCTTACTGCTAAAATGCCCAAGTCTAAAATAATTTGTTTTAGATGCACTTTATATGTTATCTAAGTCAAATGTCCAATACGTAATAATTACCATCGCAAACATTATTAAATACCAATAATATACCTTATGTTGTGCATGACACTATTCGATTTACATAATTTATTAATCAATGCTAAACCGATCATACTTGCAATATTTTCAATGCCCTTGGTAGCAAATGGCCTTGGTTGCTCGGCGCAATTATTAAATACTTTTTATTAAGTGAAAATTAGGCTCACATCCCTAAAACCAAAGTTAATTCACGCCACATCCACCCTAACTTTTCTTTAGTTTCCGGTCCCTAAAAATGAGCTGCCGTTTTTCAAAATTTGGTCCCCTCCGCCTCCTGCTGCTCCCCTTCGCCTTTTCCCATTTGGCACCCAAAAAAATGCGCTCATGCATAAAAAAAAAATCTAAAATCTGGAAATAATCCCAGGAGTCCACGCAAGTTAAAAAAAAAAGTTGCATACTTCTATGCAACTATTGCCTATAGTAGCATACATACATGCATATATTTATATAGTGTAATTCTGTTGAAAATCTGGACCAATATACGGATACATGTATGCAACTATTAGCAAATAACTGCATACATGTGTGCATACAAAGTTGAACTGAGATTCATGTGTTACGAAAGTTGCATACATGAATGCTACTATAGGCAATATATGCATGCTTGTGTGCAACATATTTAAAAGGGATGACGGCTTGTGAATATGCGCATGATTGCATGCATTTATTTTGTACAGAAGCATAAATATGTGCAACAATGTCTGAAAACAGCGAATGCTTGAAAAAATAGGTCAAATTTGAATATATGCATAAAAGGATGCATGTAATGCTGTTTAGCTGCATACATGTATGCATTTATACTGCTCTTTGGGCGCAACACTGAAATATAAGCATGAATGTATGCAACTATTTACGAATATGTGCATCTTTTGATGCAAAAATCTGTTGTTTCGCTGATTTTGTGTTTTTTTGGATTTTGAGGTGGTTTTTGATTGTTTTTCCACCTGATTTTTTTGGCGTGAACGTGTTATATTTAATAATGAATTTACGTGATTTTTTTTATATTTTTTTATATGTTTTTGAAAAATAGGGACCTAATTTACAATAAGTTTAGGACCGGATGTGAGCCTAATTTTGAAACTTAATAGGGACCTGTGACAAACAGACCCTTTTATTAATATATATGCCCTTATGTTGGCGCAGATTCAAGGTTACTAAATAACTACAAGTAAGCTTCTACTATTTTTATTTTGTAGATCTTATGATGAAACGGTTAATATACTTTATGACATACACACTTGCATTACAATAGACTCAGTCACTACATTTTCGTTTTATTATTTTTAATTCAAAGTGATATCGAACATGGCCTTTGATGACATTAGCCACCTATATGTTGTTTGTACATCTACTTATAGCATTTTCACCACCAAAGAAACGATGCCCCATATTCTAATATATGTTTTGTTATAATTTATGTCTAAAGATCTACAGTGGATGGAAACATAAAGGTGAATTACTGTATTAAGATTTATAAAAGGCGGAAATGTTTAAATTCATGGAAACAAGTAGATGGAAACATATCTGTTCACTTGTATGGAAACAAGTTGTTCCAAATATGCGTAGACAACAAGTATGTATGAAACATTGAAACAAAGGTTCAGATAATGGTGACAGTAAGCAGGTTATCAATGCAGCAAAAAGCATACGGGGGAAAAAAAATTAAAAACGGTGACTTATATGGAGAAGAGGTTTTTAGCAAGTACATATGGAAAACGCCATTAAAAAATGCCCTGTCTGTCACAATCGAACCAGCGACCTAGGGGGAAACCTCATGAACTACTATGGTCTCATGCCAAATCAATTGCATATTGTAACTAGAATCAAACTGAAATAACAATCAAAATCAAACTGAAATAACATTCAAGATTGCAATGTTTGGACAAACCTAACATGATTCGAAATTGATCGTCTCAAACAGCAGCAGGAAGGTGCGACGAAGGAATAGGGGGCAACATGGATCAGCTAGTGGCAACGACACAGGTCAGGTAGCGACGGTGGCGCAGGTACGGGATGCGGTGGCGGGGGCGAATCAATTTAGGGTTTTTTCCTTTTCTTTTAAATCAATGTTGAAATGAAAAAGGGGATCGGTGTGTTTTTGCATTTGGTATGCTTGTGGTTCCTATTTTTACAAAGCCCCTTGGAATAAATTTGTTGACTAAAATTGTATGTAGAATAGAAAAACTGAAAAATAATTGATTTATATAAAAAGTTGGACAAATATATCCAAATATCCATATTTTGCAAGTTTATGTTAACATGCTAAGATTTAAATCAACCATAATTGATTATCAAAACACAAACATGAAAATTCGATTTCTCAATATTATAGAAAATTAATAATTCATTAAAAAAATGTCATATTTCCAAAAAAAGCGATTTTTTCATAAAGTTTAATCATTTTTATATATTTTCAAGTTTAATCGAGTTTTAAAATTAATGTAATTTTTTTGTTTACCATTATGATAACTTAAATTAAATTTCTCATATTTCGGACTATTAACTTTAGTATGTTAAATTATTAGATTTAATTATTATTATCTTTTAAATATACATTTAAAAGATAATTATTATAATTTAACTAAAACGCCTTCCACATAATTTTACGTTTTCCCTACGCTCCGCCTACACTGCGTAGGGATAGCGCAGGGAATTCAATAACTGTTCGGGTACGTATGGCATAGGGATGGCATAGGGAATTCTGGGTTGGAAAATGGCACTTTTTTGTATTGTAAGGTAACGATGGTGTGGTAACCCCTATTTTTTACGTGAGGTATTAAGAAGAGTTTAATGATAATTTTTGTAATATTTTTTTAGTAACGGTAGTAGGAAGAGTAAATTGGAGTGTTCTTAGCACCGCAGTAGAATAAAAATACATTGTCAATAAATAATTAATTCTAGCCAAATACCTACTGATGGCTATTATTTTACAAATGCATTGGCTTAGCTAGTTGCGTACCCTCATGAAATTAAGACTTCAAATGCCATAGCGAGCATTTTTTTTCCTATTTTGTTATTTTCTGCAGTTTATTTATATCGCTTAAGGCAATCCAACCGGCATCGAATATGCTCGGATATGCCTCATTTTTGTTTTCAGATGCATGACGGGTACTCATGTCAACAGATATTATTGAACGGTTAATGCTTATATGATTTGGCGACTATTTGTTAGTATGTATTAATGTATTATAACACATGAAGTAAACCGGATTCAGATAACTAGATGCGTTTGTCTCCTTAACTAAGCTTCCACAAAGCGTTTTACTTAAATACAAACAAGTAAATTTTGAAGTGGAATCTTACCTAGTAACATATTGCTAAATAAAAACAGGGATTAAATAAGTTTAAACATGCTAAAATTCGAAAAATTACAAATAGTCTTTATAACGACAATTAGTAAACAACAAAATATATCATATACAAGATGATAGTCATATTAACTAATTATTAACTGATAACTGGTGTCCTTAAATACGCTACCAAAACAGTGTTTCTAACCACCGCGGAGATGGAGAAATCACACATAGTAATACTACCATTCCCTACCTCAGGTCACATTAATCCATGCCTACAGCTAGCAAAACTTCTTCACTATAAAGGATTCTTAGTTTAGGCAAGCTTATCGAAAGAGGTTATGTAACACCGAAAGGTACTTATATAAACTTGTATTTACATGTTATAATGCAGTAGTACAAGTATCATTCTAGAGGCTTAATGCATTTGGTTACGTTACTAATTTGATAATCTTTCTATCACTCTATAGATATGAGCTTCTTAATTAACACTACTAGAAAACATTCTAATTTCCTATGCAAAATTTCCTACGTCTTTCCTATGCCATAAGGCAGGACGAAGGAATAACATAGAAAATTGGTAGGCAGAGTTCACGGCGTAGAAAGACATCAATCATATCTTATGTCTCACATACGCCTATAAAAGGCGTAGAAATCACCTACGCCATTTCCACGCCATTGTAGAAAACATTCTAATTTCATACACAAAATTTGCTATGCCTTTCCTACGCCTTCTGGCAGGGCGTAGGAATGACGCAGGAAATTGATAGGTAGAGTTCACGGTAAAGGAAAGGCGTCAATCATCTCGTATGTCTTACCTACGCCTATATAAAACGTAGAAATCTCCTATGTCATTTCCACGTTATTGTAGAAAACATTTTAATTTCAAATGCAAAATTTACCATGCATTTCCTATGCTATAAGGCAGGGCGTAGGAATGACGTAGGAAATTGATAGGCAGAGTTCACGGCGTCGAAAAGGTGTCAACCATCTCTTATGTCTTACCTATACCTATATAAGTCACAGAAATCTCCTACTTCATTTCCACGCCGTTGTAGAAAACATTCTAATTTCATATATGAAATTTCTTATGCCTTTCATACGCCATAAGGCGGGGCGTAGGAACGGCGTATGAAATTAGTAGGCAGGGTTCACAACATAGGAAACACGTTAATCATATCTTATGTCTTACCTACGCCTATAGAAGGCATAGAAATCTCCTACGCCATTACTATACCATTTTAGAAAACATTCTAATTTCGTACACGAAATTTTCTACGCCTTTCCTATGCCATAAGGCGGGGCGTAGGAATGATGCAGGAAATTGATAGGCAGAGTTCGCGGCGTAGGAAATGCGTCAACCATCTCTTATGTCTTATCTACACCTATATAAGACGTAGAAATCTCCTACGCCATTTCTACGATATTGTAGAAAGCATTCTAATTTCTTACGTGAAATTTCCTATGCCTTTCCTACACCATAAGGTGGGGAGTAGGATTGGCATAGTAAATTCATAGGCAGAGTTCATGACGTAGGAAAGACGTCAACCATCTCTTATGTCTTACGTACACCTATATAAGGCGTAGAAATCTCCTAAGTCATTTCCACGCCATTGTAGAAAACATTCTAATTTCATACGCGATATTTCCTACGCCATAAGGTGGAGCGTAGGAATGACGTAGGAATTTGGTAGAAATCTCTTGCGCCATTTCCATGTCATTGTTAGAAAACATTCTAATTTCATACGCGAAATTTCCTACGTCTTTTCTACGCCATAAGGCGAGGTGTAGGGCTAGCGCAGAAAATTGATTAGTATAGTTCACGGTGTAGGAAAGATGTCAACCATCTCTTATTTCTTACCGATGCCTATATAAGGCATAGAAATCTCCTACATCATTTCCACGCAATTGTAGAAAAAAAATTCTAATTTCATACACGAAATTCCCTATGCCTTTCCTACCACTACAAACAAATATTGAAATAGAGACGGAAAATATCAGTCTTTAACTAAACATTTCAGTCTAAAAAACAAATATAAAAACCGACTTTAACTAAAATTTCTGTCTTTATTTCTCAAGTCTTAAATATACTTTGAAACCGAATGTTCAGTCTTAAGTGTTAAAGATTGAAATTTCAGTCTTAACTAATAGTAAAGACCAAACCTTAAAAGACCGAAATGCAATTTTTAATCGGTCTCAAATTATATAAATTTTTAAAAATATTTTATTTTATATATCTGAAATTTGAAAATAATTTTACATGTTGTATAGACATATATGCATGTTTGCTTGTCTACGTGTATATGTATACGTATATTATTTATAAATGTTCATATCTCATCATCATTAGTCATATTATACTTTGTGTATGGGAAAACTGCTCATGAGTTACATGTTTGTGATGAACTTCATATCATAGAAATATATATTATAATCCAATGTGAGATTACAAAGGTGTTACAGAGCAGAGCACTTTATCACATCTGATTACATCACATATTAAAAATATTATCCAAAAGTTAAGCTTCTATAATAATAAAAAATTGGCAATCTGTTCACAAAGACATAATCGCATATAGTTAAATTGATATAAGTTCCAAAGAGGGATGCCTATGTAGGTTCCCAGTACTAAAAAGAATATCACTAGATAGTCCAAGGAGTTACGAAACAACAAGAAAATAGGACAAAAATCATGAGTAATGAGTAACAACCAGCTAGCTTCAAGATGAATCGCCATAAATTTATCTGCAGTATACCACAAGTCCACAACTACCCCACTTGTTCTCGTTCCAATAAACAAAAAACAATCTCTCTAATTTTCATCAAATAACAGATCTCAGACAACTTCTAATATGAGAAGCAACGAAAACTTGGTTATCCACTCTGAAATGGAAAGCCACTTGCTCCAAGCAATCTAAAATACAGCTCAACTCCGCACTATCAACGGCAGTACGAAAGACGAAGATTGCTATTGTCGATTCGTCCACATAGTGAGATTGGAGTATGAAGATAAACATTAAAGCTCTTTAAACATACATATCTATATCTAATTATTTTCTCCTTAATGTTTTTGTTGCCTTCAATTTCAAGTTTGGTTGGAGAAGAGGAACTAGCTATAGAAAAAGAGGGAACAACACTTGTTATATATTATGCATGGATGATGTATTTTGGGAAATTTGCGGTAGTGTGGTTATGGATGTGATATGAAGAACATGGATATCGAGTAGATAGTATGGATTTGGAGGGAGAGGAAAAGATGTAGGAAAAAATTGTGGTTGTGGATGAGTGGTTATTTGACACCCATAATCTAAGGAAAACATGAGAATGTTAATGGATTAAAAATAAATGATTTAGCGTAACTGAGAAATTGTTTGCTTTCTAAAATTATAAACTATATTACACGAATCGCTGAGTTCATCCGTTAGATTCTAAAATGGACTTAAAATCTCAACGATTATAAGATCTATCATTCAAAATCAATTGGTGACTGGATAAAAGACTGCCTTTCAGTTTCTAAGTATTTTAATTTTTTTGCAACCGGTTTGAAACTGAAAACCAGTTACTACTTTCTGAAACTAGCGACTGATTTTCTCAGTCTTTGATTCATCCTAAATTAAGTACCGAAAATATTTGGTTTTTAATTATTAGTTTTGAATTATATGTTTTTTTGGAAGTGTACGCCATAAGGAGGGGTGTAAGAATGGCGTAGGAAATTGATAGGCACAGTTCACGACGTAAAGGCGTCAACCATCTCTTAGGTCTTATTTAAGCCTGTAGAAGACGTAGAAATCTCCTATGTCATTGTAGACAACATTCTAATTTCATTCGTGAAATTTCCTATGCCTTTCCAATGTCATAAGGCAGGGCATTGGTATGGCGTAGGAAATTGATAGGGCAGAGTTCACAGCGTAGGAAATTGATACGTGAAATCTCTTACGCCTCTTTTTATGCGAAACCAATGAAGAAATTAGTACCTTTAACCTGTAAGGTGTAATTGCTCACACTGTGTAAAACTTGCATATCACTTTTTCCAACTAGTTATAGAAAGAGCTTAACTAATAGTGTGAGGTTGAGGATCGACTGATGATGATGGATAATTTTTCTCCTAGAGGTTCATTCTTCTTTGATCCATCTTGTGATTTTTTGGACTTTGTTCCTATCCATCCTTCATTGGGATTTGACCACTGAATTCTTATATCTGCAACTGATCCTTTTTGTGCTTGTTGGTTCTCCCGAGAAAGAGGAAGAATCAGAGCCATGATGTTTATTTGATGAGGCATGTTTTTGTGACAGTATTTCTTTATCATTATTGCTGGGCAAGAAAATGCACTGGAGGCCGATGAAGCCATTAGTTAAGAGAAGTTGAGCGAAAATGTTTACTTTTAACAATGATTAATCCTTTTTATATAATGAGAATCGCTTCATTGTCGTAATTGTCGTTTTGTATTTTATTTAAAACCAGTTTGTTTTTAACCTTGCTCTCTCTTATTTAGCTTACCAAACCATTCCATTAGCTTCATCTTACTATTGTAGTAAATTTTTTAAGTTGACTCTTGGTTTTAGATTGTGCAGTTTCTTGGTGCGCTTAATCATTTCGTTTTATGTGGTACTTGTTTTTCATTTCTGGTAGTTTAGTTGGTTAAGCATCATCTTGAGATTGTTTAACTAAGGTAGTAATGGTTTGGAATACCATGAGTCATCTTGGCTATAGATTTCGGTGGATGATGGTAATTCTATTTATGCATATTTTTGTTTTGTTTTAATGATCATAGGAAGTGCGATTCTCTAATTTCATATATCCGTTTGGTTTAGAGATAGTGACTAATATTTAGTAGCTTCTTTTTCAATCAAATGCATCATTAAATTATACAAAAATATAAATAATGCATCATGGTGGAGAATATAAAAATGATAACGACATATGTAACTACCCGCATTTTATGTATTGGAAGATCGTAAAATATTTTTATTTTATTCCTTGGGGGTTGGATCATTCTCATATTTTAATATGATGCTTATGGGGACCTGAGACATGTCCATAATTTTTATTAATTTTATTTGCGATCATTTTGTTCCTGTCAGTCTTGTACATGGCATAACTTTTGACTTAGGTCGAATTAGGTGGTGAGGCCTATGCCATTGGAAAGAAATGATTATTGCCTTTCCGTAGAATGGTTACATTAAAGATTTGGCTCAGCGATTTAGGAGGAAACGCTGGTTTAAGGTTTAACAGTTGGATGTTCAGATTTGTGAAGCCTTAATGGGCTGATTTGTAGAGGCCCATTAGTGGGCTGGTGGAAGCTATAAATAGGGGGAGAGAGATATGGGAAATGGTTTAGTTTCTCCATTCTCTCATTTGGTGGCCTATTTTCCTCCTTCCCCTAATACCTTTCCACCATTAAAAGCGAGATCTAAGGGAAGGAAATCGAAGATCTATACCATTTGAGGTTAGATCTACATCATTTGAAGTGAGAATTCATCGGATCAAGGAGTTTGGCTCGAATTGCTTGCTATCCAGAATCTTAATTCATTGTTTTTGCTTTGATTTGGAGAATTGGTGAGTGATATGCATCTCTCAAATGGATTCAATGAAGTATATTAATGTTTAATCATGTTTTTCATCAAATTCATGTGTTTACCATAGATCTATCCCTTGGTAAGTCCATTACCATATAAATCACCCTATGATCTACTTTAGTAAGTTTGAACTGGTAATTTCTACGTCATTCCATATGCATATGCAAGTTATATCCATAAATTTGTTTATATGTTCATTTATCATGATTTTGGTGAAATTTATATAACTTGTGATGAAAATCGTCGTTTTCATATTGCTAGTGATTTCATATCATATTTGGTCATATTTGATAATTTGGATGAGTTGGTTTCGTCGAATTTATCATTTGGCAAAATTTTGGATGAAATCTGAGTTGGATTGGAATGTGCAGGAAATGGGTCGGTTTGAAGTGGTCGGGTCGGCTTGTTCTAGTCTGTCGTAGTACGATGCAATATAACACAGTGTAGTACAAGAGTTGGATTGAGTCGGTCTCAATTGGGTCGGGTTGGTCTCGATTTGGTCGGCTCGGTCTAAAAAGGAGGAAGAAGTCGGCGGGAGTAACGGTGAGGGCTGGTGATTGGGTCGGCGGGAGTGAACTGGATCGGTCTGAATTGGTCGGGTCTGCCATACCTGGAGATCTGGTCAGTCTTGCAAAGTGAATATACCGGGTCGGTTATGCACCGTAAGATTTTGGGGCGGTCGAGATGTGGAGGGCTGGTTGGTCGGGCTGGGTTCCTAAAATGGGTCGGTCGGTCTAGTGATGAATGGGTCGGTCGGTCGGCTTTAGTTGGGTCATTTGTGAAAATTTATATTTTCAGGTACGACCCAGATTTGAACTAAAGAGCTTGAAAAAAATGGGGGCAACCCCTCAAACCTTAGCCGCAGCGTAGTGGTGTAACTTGGCTCAGTGTTGTTGTGACTTCAAAGTAAATTCAAGCAGGAAGGTTCGAAGTGTTGAAAGGTGTTCGTTGATCAGTGCAGAACAACGAATGAGGTGATAATCAAAGGTCGTGAGTTGGTGGATAATGGTTTCTCGAGAAGGTTGCTCGAGCTATGAAAATTCGTCAGGTTGGATGACTAGAGATATGAAGGCCGAGAGATTATTGTTACCGTAAGTTCTAACAGGCTTGATGTAACGTCCCGCATTTTGTCGGTTCATATTTAATTATTTAAAACAATTTAAATATTGATTTCGAAATATAAATGGATTTATATATTAATTTAAAACGAAGTTGAATGTATAAAAATATATATTAATTATAATCGAGCTCATAACGACGCTGCAGTTCGTAATTTAACGTTCTGAACTTCAACTGAGTGTACCATACTCGTTTTTAATCGGATTTCTGCGAAACAAGAAACGTTGGAATCTGTTGAACTGTATCTTTCTAACAGAAGTGGAAAACGGAGATTTCGTCGAATAGATTGCAAGATATGTCTAAATCAAATATTCGAAAAGTCGCTGTAAAACTGTTTATCGACCGTAATAGTTTATTTGAAATAACTAGATATCGGTTGCAAAGCTGGACAAGGTTCTTTTGAGGCGCATCGATAATTTAATTTTTAGAATTTTTCTGTAATTTTTAATAAATTAAATACGCAACTTTTTATTTGGAGTATTGTGCACCCTGTATCGGTATTTCGAGATTTCAAAATATAAATCAATCTACCGGTATTATTATATTTTTGGGATTGTGACACCTCGTTGAGCACAACTGTACTTTTATTTCTGTTTGTAGCTACTCGTATGCGGTAGTTTGGTTTAACTACTTCATATGCAAGTTTAACGTAAAAATATAATACCAATTATATATATACAATACTGTACAAATCGCAAGGGCTATAGTATAGCGTTGAGCCTATATGTAAACGTCATTTCACAGTATGGGAAAAGTAAAATCAAATAAATACCCCATACTTTGAGACCATACTCTTTACACATTTTAATAATAATAAACAGTCACCTAATCTAAATGTCTATAAAGAGACAATTCACGCAAGCTACAGGCTATTGTAACACCCCACCTCCGCCAGGGCGGCTCTTGCAAGCAACTCTGACTTTGGTGGGGCGTTTTTAAAACAAGGTAAACATGCATAATGATATAGCAAGGAAGGACATGACATACATATATGTAAATAAACAGAGTAAGTAGATAAAACAGCGGAAGATTTTTAAAACCATTTCAAAACACAAGTCTGGTACATCAAAATGTCAATTTCCCAAATAAACAAGTCTAGTACATAAAATAACATCATCTGAAACTGAAAAGGAAAACATAGAAGTAGCTATCCCCAGAGTGGAAAAACCATAGCGAGCTCAAGTCCAACGCATACATGAGCTATCCAAGAAAGCAGCTAAGATCCAAGCTAGGCTCCTGTATTCCCTCCCTGAGAACCTGGGGGGGGGGGGAAACGGAAGAAAAGAGGCGAAAGAAAACAGGTCAGTCAAAAAGACTGAGTAAGCCCTGCTACGATCAGTCTATAAACTAATAAAGTTAACAGCATGATGGAAACTGAGATGATCATAGATAACAACATACTGGCATGATAAATTAACTACAAGACAGATAGAGGTGTCATCGCATAAACAAGGTTAAGTTTTGCACCACGGTGTACTAGCAAACCAACATAGCAGGTATTGATCCCTTGGCCTAAGCTTTGACCCAATAACATGAAGTGACCTTAATATAAGGTCCAACCAAACGGTCTAGTCGATCGGCTCCCTATAAGCCTAACACGTCAAGTGTTGGTGTCCATACGGCCCACATATGGATGTAGTCAGACTGTGCTGGGTCCACCTTCGGGTGTATCAAGCCCTCGGGTGTCAACCCCAGACACTGAAGCAATAATGCACAGTCTAAACCTACTGGTACCCGTGCCTCGAGTTTGTCCAATACCGGACTACGTGCACGTCCGTAGCCCGCCTGGACCCGCACCGCTGTACCACTCGGCCATCGCTTTGGTCGCTTACATCCGTCCAGTAATCGTGCCCCGCCCTAGCCTAGCCTCTAGGGTTGTAATGATACCAAACTGGGATTACTGCTGGAACAGACCACGTTGCTAGGGTTTCCTAAGAGGGTTAAGTGCGATTTAACCCTTCACTAATCATGGATTAAATTGGTTAAGTGTAACCAACAGTTCACAACTTAACCCCATTTCAATCCCTCGAACCCCCAAATGGATTAAATTGGTTAAGTGTAACCAACAGTTCACACTTAACCCCATTTCAATCCCTCGAACCCCCAAATGGATTAAATTGGTTAAGTGTAACCAACAGTTCACACTTATCCCCATTTCAATCCCTCGAATCCCCAAATTGGTTAAGTATTAGTGGACCCTGACTTAACCCTAATCATGAGGCATTAATTAATTTAATGCACCTTAACCTCTCACATTAGACCTTGTTGTGGTTACTAGTTAGGCCGGGCGGGTTCGGGTAGCTTTACACCACAACTTGGTCTAACCTCGGGTCTTGGCACCACATGACCAACTTCTCACATTGGGTCCTATTGTTTGTAGCCACTAGTTAAGCCGGTCGGTTCCGGGTAGAATTACGCTACAAACTCAACCCAACCTCGAGTTGGCCACACTTATGTGTTCTAAGTGTCATGTCCACTTTATTTCAAAACATAGTTACAAGTCAACAAATACTTGGGTAGACCTAACTTAATAGGTAAATTCCCAAGGGGTAGACCTAACTTAATAGGTAAATTCCCAATCTTATATTTTCATGTATTTTAAGTTTACCCAAACCCCCCAACGTCATTCTATCGCTTACATATTCGTAATAACGCATAAAGGATAGGAAGAGGGAACTTGGCACAACATACATGATGAACTTGCATCTCACAACAAACATGCATAACATGTTAGACTCGCATAACTTAGCATAGTGAACTTGCATATTACCATAAACATGCATAACACGTTAAACTTGCATAACTTAGCATAGTGAACTTGCATATTTCCATAAACATGCATAACATGTTAAACTTGCATAACTTAGCATAGTGAACTTGCATATTACCATAAACATGCATAACATGTTAAACTTGCCTATCATGGCATAGGGAACTTGCATAAACATGCATAACTTGTCAAACATGCACAACATGTCATGGTGAACTTGCATAAGCATGCATAACTTGTTAAACTTGCAAATCATAGCTTAGTGAACTTGCATAACATGCATAACTTGTTAAACTAGCAACTCATGGCTTAGTGAACTTGCATAAGCATGCATAACTTGTTAAACTTGCAAATCATAGCATAGTGAGCTCGCATAAACATGCATAACTTACCAAACATGTGTAACATAGCATAGTGAACTCACATAAGCATGCATAACTCATTAAACATGCATAACATAGCATAGTGAACTCGCATAAGCATGCATAACTTGTTAAACTTGCATAAATCCCAACTTTCATCACATATTAACTTTAGAGTTTCTAAAATGAAGGTAAGAGGGCTTACAAATATTATGAAGACCCAAATCTACTAATAAAGATTGAGAAGCCCTTTTTATGCAAGCATATAAAAACCCAATCAAAGCTCCAATTAACAAAAATCCCAAAACTCTAGCTTTAGCAATTAAAGCTCGCAACTTGATGATGTATGCAAGCTAATGATCATTCATACAACTTAGAAATGCTTGTATGAACATCAAAACCTTCATAGAAATGATTCAAGAAGAGGGTGGAGGCTAGGGTTCTTAGGTGGAGGCCATTTGAGAATTCAATTTGACATAGTTTGGTTGCTAGAATGAATAATGGGGTTTTAGGGTAGGATTAGGGGCTTATTTATAGAAGATTAGAGTGTTTTTAGCCCTAGGATTAACCCTAGGTTAGTTTAGGTCCGTCAGATTTCGGAACTCTCTAGAACCAAGCCACAAGACCAAGCCCAAATCAAAATGGTGCGCCAGGCAAAACTGCCTGGCCACCCCCTGTCGACAGGGCAGTCGACACCCTGGGGACCCTGTCGACAGGCCTGTCGACATGCGGGTCCTGGCGGGAATTTTTCCCGCCTGCGCCAGTTGGCCCTAACCCTTGTTTTTAATTTCAAATTTAAATCTGTTTTTACTTAGGAATTTTCGGAAAACTCCGTTGGGCCTTAATCGGGTCATACGGACTCCGATTTTCGAAAACTCGGACTCTATTTCGCGTATTTTTCCGAGACGAACGCAATGGCATAGCCCGTTTCCCTTGATTGACATTTTATAATTAAATCCTGCCTCGATTTATATTATAACAGGTTATTGAAAATACGGGTTGTTACATTCTCCCCTCCTTAAAGGATTTCGTCCCCGAAATCTTCAAGTTTGGAAGAACATATCCTACCATCCAATCATCCATCTACTCAAAGCATCATCCACGAGCAGTCATTGTCCTTACAAGATTCTAAATGTGGTATGAACATATGCAAAAGTGTGTGTATATGTACTTATCTAATGCAAAGATCAGGCGGTTACTGATACAGTAAACCTCCTTAATGCATATGTATGTCTTATCTAATGCGAAGATCAGGCGGTTACTGATACAGTAAACCTCCTTAATGCATATGTATGTCAGTGAAATGAATCCATATGTATGCAAATTCCTAACATAATCTATATGAGTGCACATAACATTCATCCATATGCAACATCCATGTGATGGCACAACAAGTTTCAACCATGAATAAGTGTAAGCACTCATGCATATGCAACATGAAGAGTGTGCGAGCCGATCTAGTGCCTAATGTGTATAATGCATCCACGAGTAACCACTTGCAAACACTTGCAACCACTTGCAAACATCAAGCATAACATGTTTCAAATACATGTTTCATCCAAAGGATTCTACCTAAGGTTCTCATAACAAGATAAACACGATAAACTGGATTAGAAGATAAGCAAGATAAACTCCTTTTTGGATTTCAAGAAATCCATTCGAACTCTGACATATAGTACTAACCGATGAGTCATAACCCCCTTATGGAGTTTACAACAGGACTAAGATCGAGAGGATATATACGAAAGATAACTTGCGAGCAAGCCCCATAGGAAAACAAGGATCAAGGATGCACTCTTAAAAGAGATATGACGCGCGTACCTAGTCTTCACACTCCTTAGTCACGCTTCCTTGAGCTTAACTCTACTGTGCTTTGACCGTCTCTTACTTCATGATTTCTTGGCTTCCTAACTCCTATTTCCCAAATTCGAGTTGGAACTCATTTCATTATCGTCTCTCGTCTTCCTCTTTCACTTATTCTTCTTTTATCATACTCGGCCTAAACATAACTGTAACCTCATTGCAAGCTCTCCAAAATTCACTAGTGAATCCTGGATCTCGTCTACTTACTATAAAGTATTCCACGCAGCAGAACTTTTCTTGAAAATACCAATCCACGTTGCCAATTGCCCTTATAAACGTGATTTTCTATAACTCATGCTTAATCGAAATGAACCATCCGCCTATGAGTGATAGGCTATACCTAGATTCAGTTGCCTACCCACGGCTTTCTGTAGGCTATTTCAAAACTGGCCAACTTCTTGAGGGTAAACCGTTGCTAACCATGATGCGGTCCTCTCGCTCTTCACCGGACTGAAATGAGCACTCTTCGTGAGTCTACCTATTATGACCCTCATACCCGTATTCCTTTTCTTTGATCTAGGTAGTCCATCCACATAATCTATCGAGATGTTTTCACACTTTCCCTTGCGGAACCTCCAATGGAGGTAATGGCCCGCCGGGCTTCTATGACTTGGTCTTAACCTGGTGGCACAACATGCATCCTGAGACCAACTCGGCCACCTCCTCGAGTGATGCGCATCTTCAAGAACCTTCTTTACCAAGTCTTCCACTCGAGGAACACATAATCTCTCATCGCGCCTTAGTCATCCCTTGTCATCTATAATATATCTAGCGAGGTGACTTAACATCTCGCCTTGAATCAACTGGTCCATGTTCTTGACTAACTGCGGGTCTTTCTTCCTGTGAAACCCCCTTCTTGATCCTGAAGAGGAAGTCTAAGCTCAGGGAATGCTAACTAACTAGCCAAACGGAGAAAGCTTTCAATTGCCCTCCTCAGGGTTTTCCGGTCTTAAACCGCAACCACTTTAGCGGAATCCACCGCTAAGCCTTACTTAGGAACTATGTGCCCAAGAAATCCAACTTCCTTCCTCCAAAGTGACATTTGGAGAACTTGACCTTCGCCTGGTGGCTCTAAGCGTATCCATCACCTCCTTGAGATGTCTAGCATGCTCTTCCTTGTTCTTTTAAGGAGATCAAAATATCGTCTACGACGACCACGACAAACTTGTTCAAGGACTCCCTAAACACCCTACCCATCAAGTTTACGTAATATGCGGGTGCCTTAGTCAAACCAAATAGCATGACTAGCCATTCCAAAAATCCATCTAGAGTCCTAAACTCAGTCTTGTCAATTCCATCCTCAGCCATCCTAAGCTGATGGAATCCGGTAGCTGGATCAAAAGAAAACAGATGCTCCTACAAGCTGATCAAACAAATCATCGATCCTTGGTTAACGGTTGTCTATCGTTCTCACGATAATCAACACATAAGCGAAGCAAACTGTCCACATTAGTAACGAATACTACTGGAGCACCTTACTCGAAAATGCTTCGTCTCAGGAAGTTCTTCTCAAGCAACTCCTTGACTTGCTTTCTTAACTCTCATCTTGTGAGGTCATGTGCCTAACCGGCCACGAAACTGGCTTGGTATTACCAACCAGATAAGGCGGAAATCTATCCCACGTCTAGGGGTAACCCATTTTTCTTCCCCAAGATATCAGGATATTCTCGGACCACCCTCACAGATTGCAAACTATCGATGGACGAGTCGAGGGATTTCAACATAACATGACGGGATCTATAGGGTTACTAGAAATTTCTAGGGTATCACCGAGGCGGATCATGAGCCTCACAACCCTATGCTCAAAAACCAAGAATGGCTCCAAAACAGGACAACCATTCCATGCCCAAAACCAACCCATATCCCCTGAAACCGAGAATATAAACATCCCACGAAAATTCTATACTCAAGATAGAAATTTTCAAATCCACCCCGACCACAGACAATTGGGCGGAACCCCCAATTGGATTTGAAACTCATACGGGATCATCAACTAGGCTAGTACTTAGGTGCAAACTTTCAACTAGATCAAATGAAATAAAACTATGCGATGTGTCAGAATCAAACAAAGTACGAACAGGGAAAGTCAGAAAATGTAAACAAGACTTTCAACAGAAACACTACCTCTATCATGAGCTGGAAGAACGGCGTTGAGGGGATGAACTCGCCCTCCAGATAATCCTGCATACTGAGTCTGACCTTGCCCTTGTTTCCTCGGGCAATTCTTGCTGAGATGTCCAAACTCACCACACTGAAAACATTCGCCCCGCTTTCTCTTCTTCTTCCTACATTCCCTGGATATATGTCCAACTTTATCACAGAAGTTGCATTTCCTATTCTCTCTTGGCTTGTCCTTGCGGTTGTTGTTATTCTTGCCTCGTTTCCCGGAATTTACCCTCTTGCCTTGAGACTCATTCGCCTTGACCTCTTTCTTGTCATTGTTATCTTCTTCTTGAAGTAGGGCCATATTCACCAAATTCTCGAAAGTCGCCCCCAAGGGTAAATGAGACATGGCCAAACCATGTAATGGCTCGTTTAATCCTAGAGCAAAGTGTAGGGCCTTCTTCTGAGCTGTATTAACCAAGTCTAAATTGACCCGAGCCAGTTGATTAAACTTATCTATGTATTCCCTAATAGTCATGTCCCCTTGCCTCAGTGATAAGAACCTCAGTCCAAACCTTCCTCTAAAATCATCCCAAGTCTCAATTGGCCTAGTAGCGGTGGTGACTACCCACCAACGTGCAGCTTCTTCCTTTAGCAACCATACTGCTAATAAAACCTTCCTGCGGTCACCTATATCAAAGGCGGCTAAAAGATTTTCGGTCTCTTTCAACCAATTCCTTGCCTCTACAAAAGTCTCTGTTCCACTAAAATTTTTGCCACCCATCATCTTAAAGTTCTTACAAGTTTCCGCAAAATCCGTTTGTGGAGGCTGAGGGGGAAGAGGAACATCAGCTACGGGAGGAGGAGGAGGAACAGCGGCCTCGACTGGAAAGACAACATTAGAGACACCCGGGACCGGTGCCGTGACTTCCAAGTACCGACGAAACCAATCGGGTATTGTTACTCCTTCGGGCAAGATGAGATTATCAGACATGCTGGAAACGAAAGGAAAAGAGTTCAAACGAGGGGTCAAAGGATAGTGCTAATGGCTTTTGGGGAATAGCCTTTTAAAAATAACTAGACTTTTCTTTGGAAAATACTTTATACTTGGTTTTGAAAATAGTTTTTCAAAAGTTTTAAAAACCTTTTTATCCCTTCTCGTAAACCATATGCTCTGATACCAAATGTAACACCCCACCTCCGCCAGGGCGGCTCTTGCAAGCAACTCTGACTTTGGTGGGGCGTTTTTAAAACAAGGTAAACATGCATAATGATATAGCAAGGCAGGACATGACATACATATATGTAAATAAACAGAGTAAGTAGATAAAACAGCGGAAGATTTTTAAAACCATTTCAAAACACAAGTCTGGTACATCAAAATGTCAATTTCCCAAATAAACAAGTCTAGTACATAAAATAACATCATCTGAAACTGAAAAGGAAAACATAGAAGTAGCTATCCCCAGAGTGGAAAAACCATAGCGAGCTCAAGTCCAACGCATACATGAGCTATCCAAGAAAGCAGCTAAGATCCAAGCTAGGCTCCTGTATTCCCTCCCTGAGAACCTGGGGGGGAGGGGGGGGGGAACGGAAGAAAAGAGGCGAAAGAAAACAGGTCAGTCAAAAAGACTGAGTAAGCCCTGCTACGATCAGTCTATAAACTAATAAAGTTAACAGCATGATGGAAACTGAGATGATCATAGATAACAACATACTGGCATGATAAATTAACTACAAGACAGATAGAGGTGTCATCGCATAAACAAGGTTAAGTTTTGCACCACGGTGTACTAGCAAACCAACATAGCAGGTATTGATCCCTTGGCCTAAGCTTTGACCCAATAACATGAAGTGACCTTAATATAAGGTCCAACCAAACGGTCTAGTCGATCGGCTCCCTATAAGCCTAACACGTCAAGTGTTGGTGTCCATACGGCCCACATATGGATGTAGTCAGACTGTGCTGGGTCCACCTTCGGGTGTATCAAGCCCTCGGGTGTCAACCCCAGACACTGAAGCAATAATGCACAGTCTAAACCTACTGGTACCCGTGCCTCGAGTTTGTCCAATACCGGACTACGTGCACGTCCGTAGCCCGCCTGGACCCGCACCGCTGTACCACTCGGCCATCGCTTTGGTCGCTTACATCCGTCTAGTAATCGTGCCCCGCCCTAGCCTAGCCTCTAGGGTTGTAATGATACCAAACTGGGATTACTGCTGGAACAGACCACGTTGCTAGGGTTTCCTAAGAGGGTTAAGTGCGATTTAACCCTTCACTAATCATGGATTAAATTGGTTAAGTGTAACCAACAGTTCACAACTTAACCCCATTTCAATCCCTCGAACCCCCAAATGGATTAAATTGGTTAAGTGTAACCAACAGTTCACACTTAACCCCATTTCAATCCCTTGAACCCCCAAATGGATTAAATTGGTTAAGTGTAACCAACAGTTCACACTTATCCCCATTTCAATCCCTCGAATCCCCAAATTGGTTAAGTATTAGTGGACCCTGACTTAACCCTAATCATGAGGCATTAATTAATTTAATGCACCTTAACCTCTCACATTAGACCTTGTTGTGGTTACTAGTTAGGCCGGGCGGGTCCGGGTAGCTTTACACCACAACTTGGTCTAACCTCGGGTCTTGGCACCACATGACCAACTTCTCACATTGGGTCCTATTGTTTGTAGCCACTAGTTAAGCCGGTCGGTTCCGGGTAGAATTACGCTACAAACTCAACCCAACCTCGAGTTGGCCACACTTATGTGTTCTAAGTGTCATGTCCACTTTATTTCAAAACATAGTTACAAGTCAACAAATACTTGGGTAGACCTAACTTAATAGGTAAATTCCCAAGGGGTAGACCTAACTTAATAGGTAAATTCCCAATCTTATATTTTCATGTATTTTAAGTTTACCCAAACCCCCCAACGTCATTCTATCGCTTACATATTCGTAATAACGCATAAAGGATAGGAAGAGGGAACTTGGCACAACATACATGATGAACTTGCATCTCACAACAAACATGCATAACATGTTAGACTCGCATAACTTAGCATAGTGAACTTGCATATTACCATAAACATGCATAACACGTTAAACTTGCATAACTTAGCATAGTGAACTTGCATATTTCCATAAACATGCATAACATGTTAAACTTGCATAACTTAGCATAGTGAACTTGCATATTACCATAAACATGCATAACATGTTAAACTTGCCTATCATGGCATAGGGAACTTGCATAAACATGCATAACTTGTCAAACATGCACAACATGTCATGGTGAACTTGCATAAGCATGCATAACTTGTTAAACTTGCAAATCATAGCTTAGTGAACTTGCATAACATGCATAACTTGTTAAACTAGCAACTCATGGCTTAGTGAACTTGCATAAGCATGCATAACTTGTTAAACTTGCAAATCATAGCATAGTGAGCTCGCATAAACATGCATAACTTACCAAACATGTGTAACATAGCATAGTGAACTCACATAAGCATGCATAACTCATTAAACATGCATAACATAGCATAGTGAACTCGCATAAGCATGCATAACTTGTTAAACTTGCATAAATCCCAACTTTCATCACATATTAACTTTAGAGTTTCTAAAATGAAGGTAAGAGGGCTTACAAATATTATGAAGACCCAAATCTACTAATAAAGATTGAGAAGCCCTTTTTATGCAAGCATATAAAAACCCAATCAAAGCTCCAATTAACAAAAATCCCAAAACTCTAGCTTTAGCAATTAAAGCTCGCAACTTGATGATGTATGCAAGCTAATGATCATTCATACAACTTAGAAATGCTTGTATGAACATCAAAACCTTCATAGAAATGATTCAAGAAGAGGGTGGAGGCTAGGGTTCTTAGGTGGAGGCCATTTGAGAATTCAATTTGACATAGTTTGGTTGCTAGAATGAATAATGGGGTTTTAGGGTAGGATTAGGGGCTTATTTATAGAAGATTAGAGTGTTTTTAGCCCTAGGATTAACCCTAGGTTAGTTTAGGTCCGTCAGATTTCGGAACTCTCTAGAACCAAGCCACAAGACCAAGCCCAAATCAAAATGGTGCGCCAGGCAAAACTGCCTGGCCACCCCCTGTCGACAGGGCAGTCGACACCCTGGGGACCCTGTCGACAGGCCTGTCGACATGCGGGTCCTGGCGGGAATTTTTCCCGCCTGCGCCAGTTGGCCCTAACCCTTGTTTTTAATTTCAAATTTAAATCTGTTTTTACTTAGGAATTTTCTGAAAACTCCGTTGGGCCTTAATCGGGTCATACGGACTCCGATTTTCGAAAACTCGGACTCTATTTCGCGTATTTTTCCGAGACGAACGCAATGGCATAGCCCGTTTCCCTTGATTGACATTTTATAATTAAATCCTGCCTCGATTTATATTATAACAGGTTATTGAAAATACGGGTTGTTACATCTCTTCTCCCTAATACTTCAAGCCGAAGTAATGATGCACAGTACCCAAAAATGAACACAAATATCTCTAATACAAGACTAATAGCATACACGTCCTTCCTATCTAACACCTACCGAAGAAAAGAAACCATACCCTATGGGATCACAATACCCACCACCATAGATACTAAGGAATGTGCAAATCATTAAAAGAACCATACCCTCGAATTAAATGACCATAACCCTACCGCACATACTTATAGGTCCTATAGCTTAACAATTAAGCTTCCTCATCCCCTATAAATATATCATTGCCATTCTTCTCGGAAACAAAACAACAAGCTTGACAAGAGAAAACATGAGTGTTGAATCAAAAATAAAATAAAATAAGAAAATGGAAGAAAAGAGAGGAGAACATGAGGGAGCATGCACCGGAACACATCAGAGAGGAGGATGGTGAAAGGAAAGTGAAGAAATGATGCATGAAAATAATTAAGGAGTGGAGTATGCATTTGGAAGATTCACGTGGGAGTGAGGAAAGTGCGTTGATGTTCTGGAGGGGGAGAAATGGAGATGTCAAGGCGAATCACTCCAGGCAAACGAGAAGGGAGAACGTTAGTTGGAGGTGAAGAAAGAACAAGGTGGGGGTGTAGCGTGAAAATGCTGATGGGGAGGATTTTGAAGTGGTTTTTGAGGGAAGATATGATGGGCATCATTGTTGAGTTTGCGTGTATACATGAGGGGATGTGAAGGCTTGGGGAAGTCACGGCATGAACAGAAGAAAAGGAAGGGCAGTGAGTGGCTGCATGGTGCATGGGGACGGCTTGTTCATTGAAAAGAAAAAGAAACGTAAATAGGAGAAGAATGTGAGGAGTGCTGGAAGTTTGTATATGCCATGACAGGTGTGCTTGCGGCAAAAGGGAATGACACATGTTGGAGCGTGGCATTTCTTTTGGAGAAAATGGTCAGGGTGAGAATTCAAATACAAGGCAGTGGCTCCTATTGTTTCTGCTTGAACAGATGCTAGTGGAAGCCTACTTAGGAGTAATGAAGGGGACGTGGATAACCTGTTAGTCTCGTGAAAAGTAGGTGCATGTGTTCTACTGATTGTCGTAGCCTTGAGCTATCGGACTGAAGTGGTTATTAAGGAAGATGCTACAGTTTGGAATGGTAAGAGACGTGTTTAACAGAAGGTAGATGGAGAAGTTAGTGATAAAAGAGAACGGCTTGTGAATGTGGCAGTTAGATAATTTGGGGCACATTTCAATTTATGGTAGAATTGAACGTCTGGTTAAATCAACTGACGCTAATCGTCATTTAACGGTTAACGCGCCAAGGTGAGTAAATTCACTAACTCTGATCTATTTTAAAATATTTTAATTATATTTTAATGTTGTTTGAATGATGTTTGATGGTCGATTAGGTAGATTGCAATTAATTTGGTTGAATATTATATACCGTTACATATGTACACATCATCGATTGGACACTGATTCCACCGATTAGAATATCCCCTAGTATAGAGTTAGTGTAAATTGTGTTGACTGACATCTGTGGATGCGGAAACCGGTTGGAGGAATCTGACCGGATTCCTTGATAATTATATGTACTGTTTGTTTTGTATGAACCCGAATTATATTTAAAACCCCATGTGAATATTGATGTTGAACGGAAAATTCAACATCTGTTTCGATAAATCAATAAACGATATCAATTTAGAAAGTGATAACAGTCGACCGAAAAACCATCGTTTTGTTAAGGAGTTGATTAGCCGTCAGGCAAATCAACGAGGTTAATTATAAAAATTTTATTTTTATAATTAAAAAGAAGATTTAAATTTATAATAGAAGTTCCATTATAAACCAGTATTTTAGAGTTCGTTTTTATAAAATAAATAAAAACGATTTGTTAATATTTAAATAAGTTTATAAAGCAGAAATTATCTGACGATTAAATATTGGGATAATTATATTTAAGATAAACAATTTTAGAAATATTATTAGATTTATTATATTAATCTAATGAGAAGTAATTAAGATCAATTAACGAATTTACTGATGAAATGAAGTTGATTTAATCAACTGTTATTAGGAAAATGATTATTAGATTAATTGGCCTTTAATTAATCTAATGAAAACAGTTTAGAAATAAATGAGATTTAATTACCTTTTAATTTAAGAAGTTATCAATAGAACTGTGGAATAAAGAAAGCGAAAAGTTAATGTGGAATATAAATAATCGTAAAACAACCGAGTTCAAAATAAAGATGTGGTATTATAAAACCATATTCCAAAATAAAACAAGGAAATACGATTTGATGTATATTATAAGTAATAAGGAGTTTAGAGTTACGACCGTATATCTGTTCTAAGATAAGAACGTTGTCGATCAAGGTCTGAGAGGTAAATAGAATACCCCAACTTGAACGGCTTCACTATTATCGAGGAACGATAACAGTTGTAACGGAAAGAGATGTCAAGATGTGTATAAAAGGAATACGACAGCGTATTGCCAGTCTTAGAATTATAGCGATAAAATAACGCTGTTGATAAGATAAGTGTGACTATTATGTCAAGATTAGTTATAACAAAGAATATTACAGCGTATGACAAGTTGAACTATAGCAATAAAATAACGCTGTTGATAAGGTAAGTGTAACTGTAATTAGTTATAAGGAGAATATTACAGCGTATGACAAGTTTAGAACTATAGCGACAAATTAACTGCTGTTGATTTGACTTAAGCATGACTTTTATGTATAGCAGCACTTCCTAGGAAATGTAACAGTTTGGTTTGAAATCCACTTATTCTAGAGTAATAAGTAACGACGTTTGTTCAAAGAAATATAAGAAAGAGTTTAGAAAAAGAATTGGGGAATCGTATTAGAAACCGATGACAGCATTTCGATGTTCGAAATGTGATTAGAATTAAACCGTTAGGATTTGTAACTAGACTTCGACGATGTCGAATGTATTAAAAGTAAACTATTTTTAGGGATTATAATTTGATAGAATAAATAACATTTAGTTTAAACAAATAAATGTTAATAGGATAGGAGTCAGTATTTAGTTATAAACTTGATATCGATTAGATAAGAAGTTGACTTAGAGACAGAGTTTATAAAGTGGAATAGGAGTGAAAAAGTATGAAAGAGATTTCGGTAAATAAGATAAGGGATATTATTATGTGAATAAAGAGTTATATGATCAAGGTGTTCAGATTTCTATAATAAGAGATGGTATTCACATTTCAAAATGAATAATGTTTTAAAAGTAAACGTGGGACCGATTAAAAGGTTAAAATGAAATTGGAAATATTTTCCAATATAATTAGGGTAGTTTATTCAAGTATAAAAATAAAGAAAGTGATAAGAATATAAATGTTTCGAACGTTAATAACATATGTTTCTGGAAAATAGGAAATAAGAGTTATATAACTGGGAATGTTTTTCCAAGAAGTATGAAAAGGCTAAAACGGGATTTGAGAAATATCTGGTAAGATATGGGAATTCGAATAATAAAACGAACGTTAAATAAAAAGTACCCGTGTTTATGTGATGTCTAGTTATACATTAGAATGGATGTTTGTTTTTACTTCGATAGTTAAATAACCGACTATCGAAGTGTTTTTGACCATCGTTGTCAATACAGAGAGACCGGTTGGATATATTATCCGGAAACAACTCCGTATGGGCGTAAGCGCTGCGAATAATAATATGCTGAAGACAATTGGAGAAGGAGTAAAATGCAAGGGTCGTCCTGTTCCAGAGTGGTGCTTTCTGTTTGTCCAGTCCCAGGACAACTTGTATGGACGAGTGTCTGACAGAGTATTTCCAACGGTCATGCCGTTGATTTTACGAATATACCAAGTTGGTGGGGAGAAGATAACTTCTCTTTATTCTACACCCAGTGTGCACTTGTGTAATCAATGTGTGATTACGGATTTGACGATGTGACATTCAAAGTGAATGGTGATCAGATGTTCTGAAGATAGACGTAGCCTCTAGCCTCACAACCGAGAATGACAGAAGTTGGGCTAGGCAGCATGGCTAGTTGGGTCATCCCCAAGCAGGGTGTATTGTCACCGATCTAGAGAAAATTCATATTTATACTTCTTTTCGATTCTGTATCTTCAGATTGACGGTTGGATGGCCTACAACCGTGGTGGCAATATATTCGCGACACTCAAGCTAAATGAGTGAACAGTCATGTGTGGCCGGGTTGCAAGACGTTCTTGTTGAACCCTGAGTGTATCCCCTCTAGAGTACACTATTTAGAAGGTGCTCCCATACCTTGTCTGTTGAAATCCATTCTCCGATAAGCGCCCTGCGGTTTATGATTTTATACTATATATATGTAGAGCGTGAGATGCAAGCGTTATGCTACTTGTATAATTATTTGTTTAGACATTATCATAATATCACTGGTTTTGATATCAAAGTATTTTGGATTATAGTAAGGTAAAAACCGTCCATGTTTATGTGTGGGCTGGTCTTACTATTATCTTCTTGTTTGAAAAGGATTTTCAAAGTTAAACAGTATGGTTGGAATTTACTCACACCAGTCCCATGACTGACCCAGAGTTTATTTTGTTGTTTTCCCTAAACTCTTTGGTGCCCAAATTTGTACGGGCAGTCAAGTGTTTCAGGTTTTTACAGATACATATGGAGGAGCTCGAAGCAGGAGACTTCACCATTAGTTATTTAGAGATTATTTCCGATGTGATGTATATGAGTTATACTCTGATATGATATGTAAGTACAAATTCATATTTGTATTTCAAGGTTATGTGATATAATACATTTTATTTATTCCGCTGTGAGTTTCGTGTTTACTCTGATTCTGTTCAGTTGTGATCTTCTTCTTCTTCTATTAGTTCTATCTTTTCTATTTCATCCTCTAAATTCTTCTACTAATGTCCCGGTATTTTCGATGCTTGAGAAATTGACAGTGTATTTACGTTGATTTTCTGGGTCGAAAATTCAAGACGTTACAGTTGGTATCAGAGCATAAGGATAATTAATTACCTTGGCTCTGAGGCGTGACTCAGTAGAGATGGGGTTAGTAATACCCTAGATTGAGTATGAGTGTATATATATGAGCGCGTATTTGTAAATCAATATAAAACTGTTTTATATTGTGTTAACTGGTCAGTCGAGTGGTTTATGAATTCTGGTCGAAACAGTAATGCAAACTGAGTCGATATGTGTTTCTAAACTCTCGAATAGAGTAATTCGACACAGTATGTTTTAAAAGGAGGGTAAATAAAATAATTTTACCCAAAAATATATTTTGATATAAAAGAAGTTTATGTCTTAAGATTATTATAGTATTGATCGTTGTTATGATCAAATAAGATATATAATTGAGTTGGTTATATAAATAACCGATCGAAATATTATATTAGTATAATATGAAAAATCAGATGAACTGAATCTGAAGTTAAAACCAGAATTGAAATAAAACTCTAAAAATTTGGAAAAGAGTTGGAAATAATATTTGGATTAAATATATGGAAATTTTAAGATCCTGGGTGAATTTAGAAATGTTTTCTAAACGTTGTATATTTTGTAGGGATTTCAAAATGAAAATGTTTGAAATTGTTTTCCAAGTGCTGTGAAAGATATTTTGAAGTCAAATTCAAAATGAAAGTGTTGTAAAAATGAATTTTGAAAGTGATATAGTTTTGAACTCACTTCGACCACTTGAAAATAATTCTGATGATGCTGGCCACATCATCAGTGTCATTTTCGAGTTTCAGAGTGACGGATTACTACCAAAAGATTTTATTTTTGAATTATTGTGAGGAAACAAATTGTTCAGAAATTCAAAATGTTTTGAATAAATATGATTTCAAACTGATTTGAAATAAATCCCAGGAATTTGAATTCTGAAATAAAAATTTAACTTATGGAGTTAAAATAGTAAAAGTGGAATTTAAAATAACAAAAATTGGACTGAATTTGGGACGATCCAGAATGGAAACTGTAAAAGAGAAATATTGGAAATTCGAGTTGATTCTTGGAGAATAAGAATCGAATTTTGAATTGGAGATGAAGATAACTAATTTGAGAAATAAATCAGTAAATAGAATTGGAGTTGAAATAGAAATTTGGCTTGGTAAAAACAAATGATTGGATTGAAGAATAAATTGACTAGAGATCAGTTGGAAATTCGCTTACGTATGCTGATTGGATTTACATATGGGAACGATAGAGTTGAGTGCCCGACCAAAAAGGTACACGTTTATATTTTAATGGAATATGAGATTTATCATTCCGTTGGCAAGATGCTTAGTTATTGATTTTCTTTTGGATTGAAGAAGGCCCAGAGTGGCAAGTGCTTGTAGTACCGAGTGAGCTGTGCAGAGGAAATGCTGGCGAGATTCTCTGAAATTTTAAGCTGTTAGGAAATTTTCAGAATTTTCGAAAATATTCAAAATAAGAAGGAATTAATATTTAATTGGAATTAATCAGTTCAGTTGAAACTGAAATTATGAAGTAAACCAAAAAGATTTTTAAACCTGTTTATAACAGAGATTGTAGCATTTTCCCTATCTTAGCAATTTCGAGGACGAAATTATTTTAAGGGGGAAGGACTGTAATGTCCCGCATTTTGTTGGTTCATATTTAATTATTTAAAACAGTTTAAATATTGATTTCGAAATATAAATGGATTTATATATTAATTTAAAACGAAGTTGAATGTATAAAAATATATATTAATTATAATCGAGCTCATAACGACGCTGCAGTTCGTAATTTAACGTTCTGAACTTCAACTGAGTGTACCAAACTCGTTTTTAATCGGATTTCTGCGAAACAAGAAACGTTGGAATCTGTTGAACTGTATCTTTCTAACAGAAGTGGAAAACGGAGATTTCGTCGAATAGATTGCAAGATATGTCCAAATCAAATATTCGAAAAGTCGTTGTAAAACCGTTTATCGACCGTAACAGTTTATTTGAAATAACTAGATATCGGAGGCAAATCTGGACAAGGTTCTTTTGAGGCGCAGCGATAATTTAATTTTTAGAATTTTTCTGTAATTTTTAATAAATTAAATACACAACTTTTTATTTGGAGTATTGTGCACCCTGTATCGGTATTTCGAGATTTCAAAATATAAGTCAATCTACCGGTATTATTATATTTTTGGGATTGTGACACCTCGTTGAGCACAACTGTATTTTTATTTCTGTTTGTAGCAACTCGTATGCGGTAGTTTGGTTTAACTACTTCATATGCAAGTTTAACGTAAAAATATAATACCAATTATATATATTCAATACTGTACAAATCGCAAGGGCTATAGTGTAGCGTTGAGCCTATATGTAAACGTCATTTCACAGTATGGGAAAAGTAAAATCAAATAAATACCCCATACTTTGAGACCGTACTCTTTACACATTTTAATAATAATAAACAGTCACCTAATCTAAATGTCTACAAAGAGACAATTCACGCAAGCTACAGGCTATGCTCTTCTCCCTAATACTTCAAGCCGAAGTAATGATGCACAATACCCAAAAATGAAAACAAATATCTCTAATACAAGACTAATAGCATACACGTCCTTCCTATCTAACACCTACCGAAGAAAAGAAACCATACCCTATGGGTTCACAATACCCACCACCATAGATACTAAGGAACGTGCAAATCATTAAAAGAACCATACCCTCGAATTAAATGACCATAACCCTACCGCACATACTTATAGGTACTATAGCTTAACAATTAAGCTTCCTCATCCCCTATAAATATATCATTGGCCATTCTTCTCGGAAACAAAACAACAAGCTTGACAAGAGAAAACATGAGTGTTGAATCAAAAATAAAATAAAATAAGAAAATGGAAGAAAAGAGAGGAGAACGTGAGGGAGAACGCACCGGAACACATCAGAGAGGAGGATGGTGAAAGGAAAGTGAAGAAATGATGCATGAAAATAATTAAGGAGTGGAGTATGCATTTGGAAGATTCACGTGGGAGTGAGGAAAGTGCGTTGATGTTCTGGAGGGGGAGAAATGGAGATGTCAAGGCGAATCACTCCAGGCAAACGAGAAGGGAGAACGTTAGTTGGAGGAGAAGAAAGAACATGGTGGGGGTGTAGCGTGAAAATGCTGATGGGGAGGATTTTGAAGTGGTTTTTGCGGGAAGATATGATGGGCAGCATTGTTGAGTTTGCGTGTATACATGAGGGGATGTGAAGGCTTGGGGAAGTCACGGCATGAACAGAAGAAGAGGAAGGGCGGTGAGTGGCTGCATGGTGCATGGGGACGGCTTGTTCATTGAAAAGAAAAGGAAACGTTAATAGGAGAAGAATGTGAGGAGTGCCGGAAGTTTGTATATGCCATGACAGGTGTGCTTGCGGCAAGAGGGAATGACACATGTTGGAGCGTGGCATTTCTTTTGGAGAAAATGGTCAGGGTGAGAATTCAAATACAAGGCAGTGGCTCCTGTTGTTTCTGCTTGAACAGATGCTGGTGGAAGCCTGCTTAGGAGTAATGAAGGGGACGTGGATAACCTGTTAGTCTCGTGAAAAGTAGGTGCATGTGTTCTACTGATTGTCGTAGCCTTGAGCTATCGGACTGAAGTGGTTATTAAGGAAGATGCTACAGTTTGGAATGGTAAGAGACGTGTTTAACAGAAGGTAGATGGAGAAGTTAGTGATAAAAGAGAACGGCTTGTGAATGTGGCAGTTAGATAATTTGGGGAACATTTCAATTTATGGTAGAATTGAACGTCTGGTTAAATCAACTCACGCAAATCGTCATTTAACGGTTAACGCGCCAAGGTGAGTAAAATCACTAACTCTGATCTATTTTAAAATATTTTAATTATATTTTAATGTTGTTTGAATGTTGTGTGATGGTCGATTAGGTAGATTGCAATTAATTTGGTTGAATATTATATACCGTTACATATGTACACATCATCGATTGGACACTGATTCCACCGATTAGGATATCCCCTAGTATAGAGTTAGTGTAAATTGTGTTGACTGACATCTGTGGATGCAGAAACCGGTTGGAGGAATCTGACCGGATTCCTTGATAATTATATGTACTGTTTGTTTTGTATGAACCCGAATTATATTTAAAACCCCATGTGAATATTGATGTTGAACGGAAAATTCAACATCTGTTTCGATAAATCAATAAACGATATCAATTTAGAAAGTGGTAACAGTCGACCGAAAAACCATCGTTTTGTTAAGGAGCTGATTGGCCGTCAGGCAAATCAACGAGGTTAATTATAAAAATTTTATTTTTATAATTAAAAATAAGATTTAAATTTATAATAGAAGTTCTATTATAAACCAGTATTTTAGAGTTCATTTTTATAAAATAAATAAAAACGATTTGTTAATATTTAAATAAGTTTATAAAGCAGAAATTATCCGACGATTAAATATTGGGATAATTATATTTAAGATAAACAATTTTAGAAATATTATTAGATTTATTATATTAATCTAATGAGAAGTAATAAAGATCAATTAACGAATTTACTGATGAAATGAAGTTGATTTAATCAACTGTTATTAGGAAAATGATTATTAGATTAATTGGCCTTTAATTAATCTAATGAAAACAGTTTAGAAATAAATGAGATTTAATTACCTTTTAATTTAAGAAGTTATCAATAGAACTGTGGAATAAAGAAAGCGAAAAGTTAATGTGGAATATAAATAATCGTAAAACAACCGAGTTCAAAATAAAGATGTGGTATTATAAAACCATATTCCAAAATAAAACAAGGAAATACGATTTGATGTATATTATAAGTAATAAGGAGTTTAGAGTTACGACCGTATATCTGTTCTAAGATAAGAACGTTGTCGATCAAGGTCTGAGAGGTAAATAGAATACCCCAACTTGAACGGCTTCACTATTATCGAGGAACGATAACAGTTGTAACGGAAAGAGATGTCAAGATGTGTATAAAAGGAATACGGCAGCGTATTGCCAGTCTTAGAATTATAGCGATAAAATAACGTTGTTGATAAGATAAGTGTGACTATTATGTCAAGATTAGTTATAACAAAGAATATTACAGCGTATGACAAGTTGAACTATAGCAATAAAATAACGTTGTTGATAAGGTAAGTGTAACTGTAATTAGTTATAAGGAGAATATTACAGCGTATGACAAGTTTAGAACTATAGCGACAAATTAACAGCTGTTGATTTGACTTAAGCATGACTTTTATGTATAGCAGCACTTCCTAGGAAATGTAACAGTTTGGTTTGAAATCCACTTATTCTAGAGTAATAAGTAACGACGTTTGTTCAAAGAAATATAAGAAAGAGTTTAGAAAAAGAATTGGGGAATCGTATTAGAAACTGATGACAGCATTTCGATGTTCGAAATGTGATTAGAATTAAACCGTTAGGATTTGTAACAAGAATTCGACGATGTCGAATGTATTAAAAGTAAACTATTTTTAGGGATTATAATCTGATAGAATAAATAACATTTAGTTTAAACAAATAAATGTTAATAGGATAGGGGTCAGTATTTAGTTATAAACTTGATATCGATTAGATAAGAAGTTGACTTAAAGACAGAGTTTATAAAGTGGAATAGGAGTGAAAAAGTATGAAAGATATTTTGGTAAACAAGATAAGGGAGATTATTATGTGAATAAAGAGTTATATGATCAAGGTGTTCAGATTTCTATAATAAGGGATGGTATTCACATTTCAAAATGAATAATGTTTTAAAAGTAAACGTGGGACCGATTAAAAGGTTAAAATGAAATTGGAAATATTTTCCAATATAATTAGGGTAGTTTATTCAAGTATAGAAATAAAGAAAGTGATAAGAATAGAAATGTTTCGAACGTTAATAACATATGTTTCTGGAATATGGGAAATAAGAGTTAAATAACTGGGAATGTTTTTCCAAGAAGTATGAAAAGGCTAAAACGGGATTTGAGAAATATCTGGTAAGATATGGGAATTCGAACAATAAAACGAACGTTAAATAAAAAGTACCTGTGTTTATGTGATGTCTAGTTATACATTAGAATGGATGTTTGTTTTTACTTCGATAGTTAAATAACCGACTATCGAAGTGTTTTTGACCATCGTTGTCAATACAGAGAGACCGGTTGGATATATTATCCGGAAACCACTCCGTATGGGCGTAAGCGCTGCGAATAATATTATGCTGAAGACAATTGGGGAAGGAGTAAAATGCAAGGGTCGTCCTGTTCCAGAATGGTGCTTTCTGTTTGTCCAGTCCTAGGACAACTTGTATGGACGAGTGTCTGACAGAGTATTTCCAACGGTCATGTCGTTGATTTTACGAATATACCAAGTTGGTGGGGAGAAGATAACTTCTCTTTATTCTACACCCAGTGTGCATTTGTGTAATCAATGTGTGATTACGGATTTGACGATGTGACATTCAAAGTGAATGGTGATCAGATGTTTTGAAGATAGACGTAGCCTCTAGCCTCACAACCGAGAATGACAGAAGTTGGGCTAGGCAGCATGGCTAGTTGGGTCATCCCCGAGCAGGGTGTATTGTCACCGATCTAGAGAAAATTCATATTTATACTTCTTTTCGATTCTGTATCTTCGGATTGACGGTTGGATGGCCTGCAACCGTGGTGGCAATATATTCGTGACACTCAAGCTAAATGAGTGAGCAGTCATGTGTGGCCGGGTTGCAAGACGTTCTTGTTGAACCCTGAGTGTATCCCCTCTAGAGTACACTATTTAGAAGGTGCTCCCATACCTTGTCTGTTGAAATCCATTCTCCGATAAGCGCCCTGCGGTTTATGATTTTATACTATATATATGTAGAGCGTGAGATGCAAGCGTTATGCTACTTGTATAATTATTTGTTTAGACATTATCATAATATCACTGGTTTTGATATCAAAGTATTTTGGATTATAGTAAGGTAAAAACCGTCCATGTTTATGTGTGGGCTGGTCTTACTATTATCTTCTTGTTTGAAAAGGATTTTCAAAGTTAAACAGTATGGTTGGAATTTACTCACACCAGTCCCATGACTGACCCAGAGTTTATTTTGTTGTTTTCCCTAAACTCTTGGGTGCCCAAATTTGTACGGGCAATCAAGTGTTTCAGGTTTTTACAGATACATATGGAGGAGCTCGAAGCAGGGGACTTCACCATTAGTTATTTAGAGATTATTTCCGCTGTGATGTATATGAGTTATACTCTGATATGATATGTAAGTACAAATTAATATTTGTATTTCAAAGTTATGTGATATAATACATTTTATTTATTCCGCTGTGAGTTTCGTGTTTACTCTGATTCTGTTCAGTTGTGATCTTCTTCTTCATCTTCTATTCTATTAGTTCTATCTTTTCTATCTCATCCTCTAAATTCTTCTACTAATGTCCCGGTATTTTCGATGCTCGAGAAATTGACAGTGTATTTACGTTGATTTTCTGGGTCGAAAATTCAAGACGTTACACTTGAAGCAGGGGTATAATAGAGACGTCTAAAAGACCGGTTGTAGGTCGAGCACCGTGGGTATCGTTGAAAGGACCCGTTGTCAAGGTTGGACAAACATATGTATCATTGGAAGGCGTATAGAGTTTATGCAAGAACTGGGGTTACCATTAGCCCTTGACATATGGTAAGGTTAGCCGTCTTACGACTAACGATGGTTTCGAATCAAGATTGGCGGTGATAGCCAGAGTCTGTCATAGTAGATTAGTTGTATTGTTTTAAACATCTCACGTAGATTGTCCAACGTTGAAGAAGATGTTTCTTGGGTGCTTATCTGATATTGGTTTAGGCCTCTAGGGCTTGTGCTTGAGGGATTTTGAGTTCAATTAGGATGGCTTACATAAGATGTATAATTTGGATATCATGAGTGCTTTTCCATGATTGAATGGGTGTTCTGGTTTCCATGAATGTATGGTTGAAGTGTTCATTGTAAAGGCTATCATTATTCGATGTGGGGAAGATAGGGTTGAGTTCTTCTCTGGTGTTGTGTGTAGATTAGTATGTTTATCTATTCCTTCTCATATACTTTATTGTTGATGTTTGTTAGATGTTTTATCGCTCACTAGACTGTTGTCTAACTCAAGGTTTTATGTTTCCCTCTTATCACCTTGGGCTGTTCATCCGGTTGTGGATAGGCAGACTAGGTGACATGTGATATCTTAGTGAGGATGATGTTGCAGTTCGGGGGCAAGCTGGAGGCTGACGTACCAGTTTTGTTACTATTTAGTATTTCTGTTTCCACTATTTTAGTTGCTCTATGAGTGTTGTAGTGAGTCTTTATGTACAGACTTCGATATTTCCTATGATGTTTGGATAATCTTTCAGGATGTTGTGAAAGTTTCAAAAGTTTGTTATATGATGCTTCACTATTATTACCCACTGTATATTTTATCTTTGCGTTGTGAGTCCTACGACAGGTATCGATTGTGTTTATCTGCCTGACACACCTTTCAGCTCATTATTCCTCTTGCTTAGCATTGAGGTTGTGGGTGGTCGTCACAATTGGTATCAGAGCTTTGTTTATCTATTTTAGCTAAAGTTCGAATACTTATTCAGTATGAGAGACGTATTTGTAGATTTCATTTAGATGTATACTTTATGATACTATATAGTTTAGTAGCGTTTGTACTTTTTTAGCAGCTTTTCTTGCAAGTGGCTAATCATCCTAATTTGCAGATTTAGAATGAGTCAACGAACTACAAGACATACTGCAAGGGAAGGGGTTGTGCCTGGGGGGGGGGGTAATGGTGGTACCCCAGATTACCCAGCCATGTTTGAGGCCATGATGGAAGCAGTCATGCGAAGGGCACCGGCTCTAGTGGCAGCCACGGTAGATGTAGGTGTGCGAGTTCCTAGGGTTGTGGATTTTGCGAAGTTGTGCAAGGATTATACATCTCTAGAAGGAAACCCATTCAAAGGAACTAAGCCAGCTGAAGAGGTTCAGAGGTGGATGGATTCTCGTATCCGTATTTTTGGAGACTTGGGGTTAGAGGATGCAACTAAGAGAAAGCTTGCGTCAAAGCAGTTGCAAGAAACGACCATGGAATGATGGAATTCAGTTACACTTGAGACTCCAGAAGAAGAGATTTCATAGGATAAATTCCAAGCTAAGTTTGAAGCAAAGTTTATCTCCACTGCTCAGAAGTCTGCTTTGTTCAAGAAATTCATAAAGCTGAAACAAAATGGTCATTCTGTGCTTGGTTGTGTTTCTGATTTCGAGACCTTGTCCAAATATGCTCGTTCATACATTGATACACCCTACCAGAAGAACAAAAAATTTGTTATTAGTCTGGATGCCTACATAGGAAGACCATTGGTGGAACATCTTGATGATTCATTCGAGAAGATATGGAGAAAGTTGTTCACCATGAGAGCCTGTTTCCTAAGGAAGCAACTGTTGTCACTTCAGCCAAAGAATTTAGAAATTACAACAAGGTGGTAATAATAAGAAGAGGAAGCAGCAATAGCAGAAAGAAAAGGATGGCGAAAAGAAGCCTAAGAGTGAGGTGGTTTGCTTTAACTACCAATAGAAGGGTCATTACTCGAATGAGTGCAAGAATCCCAAAGCTGAGAAGAAGTGCTTCAAGTGTGGAAAGCCTGGGCAAAAGAAGAAAGACTGTCCAGAATCGGCTAGGAGGAAGCACATTGTGAAGGCATATGCTTTGGAAGCTATACTGTCTTCTTCGAGAGCTCCTGCTGCAGAGGAGAAGGGAAAGGGTGTCGTCGTCCATGGCACTCTTTCTGTCCGAGGTGTTTCAGTTCGTGTGTTGTTCGATACTGGAGCATCGCATTCTTTCATTTGCAATGAGCTTGTGTGCCGCTTGGGTTTGGAACCCGAGATTTATGATAGACCATTGATCGTGACTAATCCAGTTGGGGGTTCGTCCAATTTATGCATGTTGTGTCGTGGTCTAGTGTTGTCGAGTCAAGGTTGCACTTTTGTGTGTGATTGCTTTGTTCTGAACTTCGCTGGCTTTGGAATCATCTTGTGCATGGATTGGCTCAAGAGATATGCAGCGAGAGTGAATTACGAGTAGCTAGATGAATGGGTCAGGGATGTGGAAGGGCGAAAGGTGTTGATTAGATGTAAGCGCGAAGATGCGGTATTCGTGAGTTATCTATATTCTCTTGGAATTCCACAGGAAGACTTATCATCTATGCTGATCGCTAATGAGTATGAAGATGTCTTTGAAGAGGTCAAAGGTTTGTCGCCGCATAGTGAGATCGAGTTTAGGATCGATTTGGTCGGGGGTGCTAGACCAATCATTATTCCTTTTAGGCGGATGGAGCCTAAAGAACAACGAGAGATAGAGGTGCAAGTTCGTGACCATTTGGGAAAGGATTCATTCAGAGGAGCATTTCCGAGTAGGATGCACCGGTCGTGTTTGTAATCAAGGCAGATGTCTCATTAAGATTGTGTGTGGACTATCGTGAGCTGAACAAGGTGACTATATCCATTGCCATGGATTGACGACTTGTTCGATCAGCTTCACGAATCCAAAGTGTTTTCTCAGATGGATTAAGCAATGAGATTTCACCAGTTGAAGGTTGCTAAGGATAGTGTGCCAAAGACTTCTTTTAGGACACCATCCGGTTTCTTCGAATGGTTGGTGATGCCATTCGGGTTGACTAACACGCCTGCGTATTTTGTGGATCTTATAAATAACGTGTTCAGAGATCAGTTGAACAAGTTCGTGCTTGTATTCGTGGATGATATTCTGGTTTATTCACGGAATGAGAAGATCACAAGACGCACCTGAGGGTTGCGCTAGAAATCTTGCGAAAGCATTAACTGAGAGCCAAGGTTTCAAAGTGTCACTTCTGGAAGAAGGAAGTGAGGTTCTTAGGTCATGTTGTTTCTGGTAATGGGACAGCGGTTGACCCCGCAAAAGTGGCAGTAATCCGGGACTGGGGTAGACCTAAGAATGCAACGGACGTGAGAAGTTACCTCGGGTTGGCTGGTTATTATCGACGATTTATTAAGGATTTATCAAAGATAGTTGCACCATTGACAGGATTGACAAAGAAGAACCAAGTGTTTACATGGGACACAAAGTATGAACAAGCGTTCGGGATCCTGAAGGAGAGACTGACGAGTGCTCCTATGTTGACCATTCCAAGTGGGAATGGAGAGATGGTGGCATACAATGATGCATGCGGCACTGGGCTTGGAGCAGTGCTAATGCAAAAGGATAAGGTTATGGCCTACACGAGTCGACAGCTGAAGCTGCATGAAAGGAATTACCCAACTCATGATTTAGAGTTGGCAGCGATTGTGTTTGCTCTGAAGATGTGGAGGCATTACCCGTTGGGAGTTCGATTCGTTTTGTTCACGGGTCATAAGTCATTAAAGTATCTTTTCTCCCAAAAGGATTTGAATCTTCGGCAGCAACGATGGTTAAAGTTTTTGGCATCATATGATTTTGATATAGCTTATATTCGTAGTCAAGATAACGTGGTTAAAGATGGGTTGAGTCGAAGGCATGCAAGTTTGGGAGCGATGTTTGCGGAATGGAAGAGCCTCGAGTATTTGGCAAGGTTTGATTTTAGGCCAAGGTGCAAGTTGGAGCCTAAAATGTTGGCAAGCTTGTCGATAAGACCTACTCTTATCGAAAGGATTGGAAAGAGCCAAAAGCGAGATAAGAAGCTTGCCGAATTTATCCAGAAGCTGGAACCCGGGAATAAATAGTTCGAAGTCGATCGAGAAGGTTGGCTTCAAAAGCAAGGGCAATTAGTTGTTCCTGATATCGACGGATTGAGAGACGAGGTTCTGAGACAATGTCATCACTCGAAGTTGACAGTTCATCACGGTGGTAATAAGATGTATCAGAACATGAAGCAAATCTACTACTTGGAGGGGATGAAGCAGGATATTGGAAAGTTCATTCCCAAGTGTATGAACTGTCATTTGGTGAAAGATGAACAGAAGAAGCTGAGTGGTTTGCTTCAGCCATTGGAAGTTCCTATGTGGAAGTGGGAGCAAATATCGATGGATTGTATTGATGGACTACCTAGAACCACGGAAGGAAACAAAGGAATTTGGGTCATCGTGGATCGTTTGACCAAAAGTGAAAGGTTTATTCCAGTCAAATCGGCTAAGACGACATCGAAATTGGCTGAGCTTTATGTGAAATGGATAGTTCGATTCCATGGTATCCCAAAGAGCATAGTGAGTGATCGAGATCCATTATTTACAAGTGGATTTTGGAAGAGTTTGCAAGAAGTTTTGGGAACCGAGTTGTGTTTAAGTACGGCTTATCATTCCCAAACTGATGGTCAAACCGAAAGGGATAACCGAGTTTTGGAAGATCTCCTAAGAGCTTGTGTGTTGGATTTTGGGGGATCATGGGAAGACCATCAACATCGAGCTGAGTTTGCATATAATAATAGCTACCAGTCTAGCATTAGGGTGGCACCATACGAGGCGTTGTATGGTAGGCCGTGTAACTTTCCAACATGTTGGTTGGAAACTGGGGATAAGTTGATACTTGAGCCAGAGATGATTACAGAAACATCAGATTGTACCGAGATCGTTCGGCAACAAATGAAGGCAGCCCAAGATCGTCAGAAGAGTTATGCCGGTAAGCATCGAAAGGATTTGGAGTTCGACGTTGGCGATATGGTTTTATTTAAGCTTTCATCGTCAAAGCATGTGATTCGATTCAGAAACAAAGGAAAGTTAGCTCCTTGATTCGTTGGACCATTTCTGATTGTTGAGCGAATTGGATAGCTCGCATATAGATTGGAGTTACCTGAAAAGATGTCGAGTGTTCTCAGCCAAAAAGTCAGAGAGCCTTCTCTTGTAATCTCAATTAACACACGGATTGTGTGTCTGCATATAACTGATTCTTGTAATCTATCAGTATAACAATAAGATTATAAAGTGGACGTAGGCTACATCTACAGCCGAACCACTATAAAAACTTCGTGTGTCTCCTCTTATTTATCATTTTCTGCATTCTGTGATCTTTGATCTGCATTTGGGTGTTAGGCCCAGATTTTGGTCTAACATTTTTCCATGTGTCATTTCTATGGAAGTTCGTGCATGATTCGAAAGTGGTGGTGACTCCATAGCAGTACGAAGATCTAGAAGTAGAAACCGCAGTTGCGAAACCTCAAAAGCCGCTTCGTGTTATGGAAAATGACACGAAACAAGTTAGGATGAAGACGATTAAGCTAGTCAATGTACAATGGAGAGAAGATGGCGACGATTGTACGTGGGAGACGGAAGAGAGCATGAGGACGACTCAACTAGAACTCCTCGTCGGTTGGACCCTTTGATATCATATCATCATTGTATCGTTATATCTTGTTGTTGTTCGATAGAATTCCGCATGCTAGGATAAGGCTATGGATGCATGGCTTGATGGTTGCTAGTTTGGATGATAGAATTGGCTTCTCATTGATGATAAGCATGTAGAATTGTTGGGGTTGCTTGTGTTTGCTTAGGAATTCAGGGATGAAATTCCTAAGGAGGGAGAATGTAACAACCCGCATTTTACGTATTAGAAGATAATAAAATATTTTTATTTTATTCCCTGGGGGTTGGATCATTCTCATATTTCAATATGTTGCTTATGGGGATGTAAAAGATGTTCATAATTTTTTACCAATTTTGTTTGTGACCATTTTGCCCTTATTGGTCTTGTATAGGGCATAATTTTTGTCTCAGGTCGAATCAGGTTGTGAGACCTATGCTATTGGAAAGGAAATGATGATTGCCTTTCTGTATAATGGTTACATTAAGGATTTGGCTCAGCAGTTTAGGAGTAATCGCTGGTTTAAGGTTTAACAGTTGGCTGTTCAGATTTGTGAAGCCTTAATGGGTTGATTTGTTGAGGCCCATCAGTGGGCTGGTGGAAGCTATAAATAGGGGTGAGAGATATGGGAAATGGTTTAGTTTCTCTATTCTCTCGTTTGATGGCCTATGCTCCTCTTTCCGTTAACACCTTTCCGTCATTAAAATCGAGATATAAGGGAGGAAATCAAAGATCTACACCATTTGAGGCTAGATCTACATCATTTGATGTGAGAATTCATCGGATTAAGGAGTTTGGCTCGAATTGCTTGCTGTCCGGAATTTTAATTCATTGTTTTTGCTTTGATTTGGAGAATTGGTGAGTGATATGCATCTCTCACATGGATTCAATGAAGTATATGAATGTTTGATCATGTTTTTCATCAAATTCAAGTGTTTTACCATAGATCTAACCCCTTGTAAGTCCATTATCATATAAATCACCCTATGATCTAATTTAGTAAGTTTAAACTGATTATTTCTATGTCGTTCCATATGCATTCGCAAGTTAGATCCATAAATTTGTTCATATGTTCATTTTTCACGATTTTAATGAAAGTTATATAACTTGTGATGAAAATCGTCGTTTTCATGTTGCTAGTGATTTCATATCATGTTTGTGGTCATATTTGATGAGTTGGACAAGTTGGTTTCGTCGAACTTATCGTTTGGCGAAGTTTTGGATGAAATCAGAGTTGGACTCGAATGTGCAAGAGATGGGTCGGTCTGAACTGGTAGGGTCTGCTTGTTCTGGTCGGTCGTAGTACGATGTAGTACAAGCGAAGTACACAATGTAGTACAGGAGTTGGGTCGGGTCGGTCTCGATTGGGTCGGGTCAGTCCAAGAGGGAGGAAGCGATCGGCCGGAGTAATGGTAAGGGTTGGTAATTGGGTCGGCCGGAGTGAACTAGATCAGTCATCCCTCGAGATCGGCTTGGTCTTGCAAAGTGAAAATACTGGCTCGGTTGTGCACCCTAAGATTTTGGGTCGGTCTAGATGTGGAGGGCTGGTCGGTCTAGATGTGGAGGGCTGTTCGGTCGAGCTGGGTTCCCAAAATGGGTCGGTTGGGCTAGGTTCCCAAAATGGGTCGGTCGGTTCAGTGACGAATGGTTCGGTCGGTCGGCTCCAATAGGGTCATTTTCTGAAAATTTATATTTTCAGGTATGATCCAGATTTGAACAAAAGAGCTTGAAAAAAATTGGGGGCAACCCCCTGAGCCCTAGTCGTAGCGTAGTGGTGCAATTTGGCTCAGTGATGTTGTGACTTCGAAGTAAATTCAAGTAGGAAGGTTCGAAGTGTTAAAAGGTGTTCGTTGATCGGTGCAGAACAATGAATGAGGTGACAACTCAAAGGTCGTGAGTTGGTGGATAATGGTTGCTCAAGAAGATTGCTTGAGCTATGAAAAGTCGTCGGGTTGGATGACTAGAGATATGAAGGCCGAGAGATTATTGTTATTGTAATTTCTAGCAGGCTCGAGGCAGGGGTACAATAGAGACGTCTAAAAGACCAGTTATAGGTCGAGTACCCTGGGTATCATTGAAAGGCCTAGTTGTCAAGGTATGAAAAACATACATATCGTTGTAAGGCGTATGGATTTTATGCTATAACTTGGGTTACCATTAGCCATTGACATATGGCAAGGTTGGCCGTTATAAGATTAACGATGGTTTCGAAGCGAGATTGGCGGTGATAACCGGAGTCTGTCATGGTTCATTAGTTGCGTTGTTTGAACCGTCTCATATAGATTGTCCAACATCGAAGGAGATGTTCCTTGTGTGCTCGTCTGATATTGGTTTAGGCCTATAGGGCTTGTGCTTGGGGGATGTTGAGTTCGATTAGGATAGTTTACATAAGATATATAATTTGGATGTCATGGGTGCTTTTCCATGATTGAATGGGTGTTCTGGTTTGAATGTACGGTTGAAATGTTGATTATAAAGGCTATCACTGTCCGATGTGGGGAAGATAGGGTTGAGTTCTTCTCTGGTGTTACGGGTAGATTAGTATGTTTATCTATCCCTTCTCATATACTTTATTGTTGATGTTTGTTAGTTGTTTTATCGCTCAGTAAGAATGTTGTCTGACTCAAGGTTATATGTTTCTCTCTTATTACCTTGGGCTGTTCATCCGGTTGTGGATGGGCAAACTAGGTGGCAGGTGACAGGTGATAGCTTAGTTAGGATGTAACGACCCGCAAAATTCAACGTTCGAATTTTCAACAATAATATATAATTCTGTATTACTTGCCAAAAGCTTGGGTATCAAATCCCAGATTGTTAATAGAAAGAGGTAAGAGAATAAGAAGAGAAAGAAAGAAATTTTAGAATTGAAAAATAAGAAGATCAATCATCAGAATCTCACTGCGAAACGAATAAAATATAATATATCGAATCTCTTTACAAAAGAAATTGTATATATGCATACCAATCATCAAAGTACATCATGTTTGAATCAAAAATGACTCAAACACCAATGATGTAAAGGTTGCACTTCACCAATTCGGTTAGACTTAAAAATGGAACCGCGTAATCACAAAAACAAAAAGCATAAAATGAAGATAAAGGAATTTTTATAGTGGTTCGATTCGAAATGAATCTACATCCACTTTTCAGTCAATTCTCATTATGGTATTTCGTTTACAACATGAATAAATTATCTATACATTCATTTCTCATTTTCCTATCCTTTCATTTTCTTTATCATCTTATTCACTTGAATTTGACGAATGGATGGAAGAGATCGCGTGTTTTGAGATGGTAGATGTATCAATCTTTGATCACTTAGGCGCTTTTGTGTCCTTCCATCTTTTCATGAGAATTTGGGTTAGATCCGAATACAAAGAGAGTTGGAGGAAGTTAGAGATTGCTTGAAATAGGTTGGAGAGATTTCTCATGTAGGTTGAGTGAGATCCAAGGAGCTTTGATTAAAATTAGAGAGAGCTTTAATGATCATTGACATGGATTTGACCGCATGAAGTTGGTTATGAGTTGTTAGATCCAAGGAAGCCATTAGTGAAGTTGTAGAAGAACTTTCAATTTGGCGGCACCTCCTCGTAGGAATGCAATTAGGTCCCCCCCCCCCCCCTCCAAGTGTTATGTGTGGGGGTATTTATAGTGGTGTTCTAAGGGTAATGGCAAATCCGAAAATAAAGGTGCGGTACGGCTGTCATGCTCATGCACGACTTGATTGCTTGCGCCATGAAGATGCCCCACGATATGGATGCAGCACCTTGTGGCTTGACTGGATTGTACTGAAATGCGGCATGGATTGAAACATTCTTCTGGTCAACACGTGCTGACCTCATTACGTTACTTTTTATTTTATATAAATACAATTGGCATGTTTTACAGCTGGACACACTTGCTATATATGCGACATGCCCTTGGGCCTTTATATTTTGGCGTCATACATCAACAATCTGGAAGTCTCAAGTCGTTTTCACGGCTTTACTTAATTCGTGTACCCTGCTTTACATGATATAAAGCATAAACTATCTTACAACATGGTCAAACTTCACGGCATGCAATGTGAGGAGGTCAACCTGCAATCCGCCACGTGTGTACTTGCTGGAACGACATGCTTTTAAGCATGATGTACGGCTTGGATCGTTGAAGCCTTGAACTGGCAACATGGTTTATGCATGCTTTTAAGCATGACGTACGACTGCTTTAACAGTATGGTGCAAATGACATGGTGTTTGCGTCATGGGTACAATGCCATATGCCATATAACGACATAGCTTATGTCGGTTCCAGGGCCAAAGCGCCATGCTTTCAAACGACATACACTTTAACGGCATGCGACTCAAACTGCTACTACCAGCATGGGAACGATCTGAGTGTATAGTTCGAGCATTGCGACATGATTATATTTATTTCCGTGGCCACAATGACTCAGCATATCCAGTAATTCGAACGACATGTTGATCATTATATGACATTCAACGTTTTACGGCTTGAACATATGCAGGATGAAATGATGCCCCGCTTTTGTTTGCACGTGCGTGACCTTATTTTGGTATCTCATGTCATGGTGGAACACTGAACTGAATACATGGTTCTGTTTTTATACCCACGGCATGAGTTAAGAAAGCCTATGTCGGGACTCAATCCATTTGAGCTGTTAACGGCATGAGTAGTTTGATGACCTCGCGACATGAAATAAACAACGACGTGACTTAAGCACGATTGAAGTTGAGCCATGTCATGTTTACGTTGCATTACAGAACGACATGATGACTCGACATGTTTACGTTCCTTTGGGTCGAACAACATTAGCATGTCGCGTTAATAATTTGAACTGCGTTGAACTAGTGGGGTTAACATCTGCCCCTCGATGCTTGTAATTCTTGCTTGTGAGGAATGCGGGCTTAATGATCATTGTTATTATTTGATATTCTTTCTTGTTTGATTGCAAATAGTCCAGGTGCAAAATTTGCTAGTTGAGTTTTCATGCTCCATGTTACATGTTTTGTAATTAAAACAAACATTTGCATGGCTTTGGACTTATACTTCACCATCGACTGTCCATATCGATAGTGGATTAGTTTGATCATTAAAAGATGGATTATAGCAAATTTTACTTTGAATTGGATAAGACTTTTTCACATAATTATTTTATTTAGTGGTTTATAACCCATCAAATATTGTTTGCACAAACACAGTATTCTAATTCGAATTCGCATTAACGCTTAAGATCTGCTAATCAACTAAAGTCGACTGTACATTATCATTTCAATGACTTATATGTTGGCATACGATACTTCTCGTTTGAGAAATACGTATTTGAGATTTATTTCCTGTTTCTCTTTGGAGAAGATTTTTTTATTATTGGTGCCCCGGCTTAGGAGGCCATTTTATTCTTCACGTGGGAAGAGATTTTTTATAGCTCAATGTTTGTTTTGTTGATCAGTTCTGATGCTGGAGATTCCGCTGGATGCCTCGTGTCTTGGAGAGGTCATTTTAATCCAATGTCTTGTCTTCTCTTGTTGACTGAATCAACATGATAGATTTCATTGAGCGTTATTGATTTCTTCTGCGAAAATGATTTCTGGTTATTGTATCGTTTCGCAGTGCGAACTCCAACGATCTTTGTGGTGAGGGTTGCATCGCTTCGTGCCACGAGCTCCCACGCTTTGTTTCACATATAGTGAACTCCCGTGCTTTGTTTCATGCAAATAATTCCAGCAAACCTTTGATGGATTGTCATTGCTATGGGAGGACTTTATTTTGCCTCTCTATGGGAGGACTTTATTTTACCTCTCTATGGTAGGACATTATTTTGCCTCTCTATGGAAGGACTTTGTTTTTCCTCTATGGGAGGACTTTGTTTTGCTTCTCTATGGTAGGACTTTGTTTTGCCTCTCTATGGGAGGACATTATTTTACCTCTCTATGGGAGGACTTTGTTTTGCCTCTCTATGGGAGGACTTTATTTTGCCTCTCTATCGGAGGACTTTGTTTTGCCTCTCTATAGTAGGACTTTGTTTTGCCTCTCTATGGGAGGACTATATTTTGCCTCTCAATAGGAGGACTTTATTTTGCCTCTCTATGGGAGGAATTTATTTTGCCTCTCTATGGGAGGACTTGGCTTTGCCTCTCTTTAGGAGGACTTTATTTTGCCTCTCTATGGGAGGACTTTATTTTGGGCGTTGTTCCAGAAGGTGAACATCAGTCCTCGTGTCGGATACGCTTATCTATGGTAAGCAATCGCAGCCGAACTGAGAGGTTGTGACCCCTTGGAACTTCGCAACTTATGGAATTGATTTCGGATATGCTTGCTAAACTCTTCATCGTTTTATTCTTGGCAACTCCTCCCTCTCACTCTTTAAGGTGGTGCTTCCCATCTTTGCATTATGCATATTGATGGTTAGAGCATTTTACATTTTAACTGGTGTTTGTCGGAATTGCCCCACTTCGTCGAGCCTTGAGAGAGAAGATGCTCATTGGATAGCTTGTAATAAGGAATCGTCTGTTACCAAATTTTCATGTAAATTTGGCAAGTCGTAGATTTATACAGGCAGGTAATATTTCATTCGGAGTGCTTTTGTTCTGTACAATGCATGTAAACCATTATAGACTTCTTACAAGAAAGTAAAACATAGCAAAGAGTAAAGTAATGCAAAGAGTAAAGTAGACGCGATAGTGATCGCTTATTTTGAGTTTTAGATATTAGATCATCATTTATCAGCCTTGGAATAGCTTGAGCAGAGGCTATGTTGCTTGGACCGGCTTGGTCATTTGATGCACCTTGCCGCTGGGTAGTCGCAGAAGGATTTGTATCTTGGGAATTCTTCACATACTATTGTAGACGGTTCTTCTTAATCAGCTCTTCAATCAATGATCTCATATGCTTACACTCATTGGTGTTGTGGCCCGGCTGATTATGAAACCGACAAAACTTTCCAGATTTGGTCAGATGGTCATTCATCCTTACTGGCCGTGGCTCCGGGTAATCTTCTGCATCCTTTGTGGTAAGGTAAATGTTCTCAGGAGTGTCATTCAGAGGTGTCAGATTAGACGAGTCAAGAGGGCAAAACTTTTTATTAGCTTTGTTGTCGTTTCCGTCATTAGCTCGCTTCTGCCCTTGAGTATTCTTCTGATTAGGTTGAATAGCTACACTTTTAGGGGCTACAAGGAGTTAGATTCCGCCAATGATCTGAAGAGGTACAGGATTATCGGCCACTCTCATATACTCCTCTGCTTTCTTATAGAACTTGTCAAGCATAGTCGGTTCCTTTATCTTTGTCCATCTTCCGAATTCACTTGTTTTGTCTATAGCATACAGCCATGAGGACTATGCGAGGTTCCAAATTCCTTACTTTAGACAAGGCAATATTGAATCGACTAAGGAAGGCTTTGACAGTTTCCTCTAGCTTCTGCTTCATGGATGAGAGCATTATAACATCGTTGGCTTTGGTAGCGTACAAGCGGAACTGCTCTTTGAACTTTTTGGTCAGGTCAGAGAACCGATCAATGGATTTGGGTGGTAGCTTCGTGAACCATAATGATGCAGCACCCTCTAAGTAGAGGGGAAAGTACATGCATCTCATCTCTTTAGTCGCTTTAGCCACACTCATATGCCACTTGTATTTGAATAGAAGTAGTTCGGATCAACAAGGCCATTATACGGAGGCAAAGTTGGTGGATTGAACTTCTCTGGACATTCTTCTTCGAGGATTCTTTCGGTGAACAGAGTCCTATCGGGAGAGATGTCCCATTCTCTTTCATCATCTTCGTTAGCTTGATTCCTTTTCATGACTCGTTCTATCATATCCGAGACGTATTCTTCAGTGTTATGGCGCTCTGTGAAGCTAAGCTCTTTTCCAAATGTTCGTCTAGGCATACGATCTCGATTAGAGAGCTTTGGCCTTTGCCCTCTCGACGAGGAGGTGCCCCCGTGACAGGATTAGTGCCCTTTCGAGCATTCACTTCAGAATGGTTCATAGCTTTTAATTTCAATTTTTCGATGTTAGCTTCATCCTTGTCACTTGCCCAATCATAATCGTCTTCCATATTGTCGTTGCAGTTATGATCGAAAGCGAGTGATTTATCATTCTCTTCGAGATCCACATGCACCTTCAGAGGGGCTGGATTTGATCGAGCATTAAGGATGGCATCAAATTTCTCCAGCACCGCGTTAGTAGAGGCATCCATTCGGTTGTTTACGTTGGCAATAACGGCTTTCAATTCATTTCTAGTCACACCGGCTCCGCTTTCCGAGTTTTCACTAACTTCGAAGCGGTTTGCGAGCGGTGTTTCTTCATTAGCAATATTATCAGCTTCTACCACAGTTTTGCTAGCGGTCTTCTTAGATTTAGCCATAATTTTGGAGAAGGATGCGATTTAGAACTTTAATGGCAAGGCCATCAACTTTGTGAGAGTGTGAGAGGAGCTAGGAGATGCGAACGCAGCCCCACGGTGGGCGCCAAATGTTTTAATCAAAAATGACTCAAACACCAATAATGTAAAGGTTGCACTTCACCAATTCGGTTAGACTTAAAAATGGAACAGCGTAATCACAAAGACAAAAAGCATAAAATGAAGACAAAGGAATTTTTATAGTGGTTCGATTCGAAATGAATCTACATCCACTTTTCAATCAATTCTCATTTTGGTATTTCATTTACAACATGAATAAATTCTCTCTATACATTCATTTCTCATTTTCCTATCCTTTCATTCTCTTTATGATCTAATTCACTTGAATTTGACGAATGGATGGAAGAGTTCGTGTGCTTTGAGATGGTAGATGTATCAATCTTTGATCACTTAGGCGCATTTGTGTCCTTCCATCATTTCATGAGAATTTGGGTTAGATCCGAATTCAAAGAGAGTAAAAGGAAGTTAGAGATCACTTAAAATAAGTTTGAGAGATACCTCACGTAGCTTGAATGAGATCCAAGGAGCTTTGATTAATTAGAGAAAGCTTTAGTGATCATTGACATGGATTTGATCCGCATGAAGTTGGTAATGAGTTGTTAGATCCAAGGAAGCCATTTGTGAAGTTGTAGAAGAACTTTCAATTTGGCGGCACCTCATCGTAGGAATGAAATTAGGTTCCCCCCCTCCAAGTGTTATGTGTGGGGGTATTTATAGTGGTGTTCTAAGGGTAATGGAAAATCCGTAAATAAAGGTGTAGTACAGTTGTCATGCTCACGCACGACTTGATTGCTTGCGCCATGAAGATGCCTCACGATAAGGATGCAGCATCTTGCGGCTTGACTGGATTGTACTGAAATGTGGCATGGATTGAAACGTTCTTATGGTCAACACGTGCTGACCTCATTACGTTACCTTTTATTTTATATAAATACAATTGGCATGCTTTATAGCTGGACACACTTTCTATATATGCGACATGCACTTGGGCCTTTATATTTTTGCTTCAAACATCAACGATCTGGAAGTCTCAAGTCGTTTACACGGCTTTACTTAGGCCGTGTACCCTGCTTTACATGTCTCGTATGTTATTATTCACGTCATGACCCATTGGAATGATATAAAGCATAACCTATCCTACAACAAGGTCAAACTTCACGGCATGCAATGTAAGGAGGTCAACCTGCAATCCTCCACGTGTGTACTGGCTGGAACGACATGCTTTTAAGCATGGCGTACGACTTAGAACGTGGAAGCCTTGAACTGGCAACATGGTTTATGCGTTTTTCTCCTTTGAATGGTCAATATTTCCCTCATAGCTGGCAAGAATACATACTTCATGTTATTATCATTTATACGATATGGATTGCTTGCAACGTCATGGGCTGCTTTAACGGTATGGTGCAAATGATCACATGGTGCTTGCAGCATGGGTACAACGCCATACATCATAGTGTAGTCCACGTGTGTCTTTTGCTCTTTTAATATTCCTATAATGACATAGCTTATGTCGGTTCCAGGGCCAATGCGCCATGCTTTTGAACGACATACACTTTAATGGAATGCGACACGAATTGCTACTACCAGTACGGGAACAATCTGAGTGTATAGTTAGAGCATTGCGACATTATTATATTTAATGACGTGGCCACAATGACTCGGCATATCCAGTAATTCGAACGACATGTTCATCATTATATGATATTCAACGTTTTATGGCTTGAACATATGCAGGATGAAATGATGCCCCGCTTTTGTTTGCACGTGCGTGACCTTATATTGGTATCTCATGTCATGGTGGAACATAGAACTGAATACATGGTTCTGTTTTGATACCCACGACATAAGTTAAGAAAGCCCAGGCCGGGACTCAATCCATTTGAGCTGTTAACGGCATGAGTAGTTTAATGACTTCGCGACGTGAAACAAACAACGACGTGACTTAAGCATGATTGAAGTTGAGCCATGTCGTGTTTACGTTGCATTATAGAACACCATGATGACTCAATGTGTTTACATTCCTTTAGGTCGAGCGACATAAGCATGTCGCGTTAATAGCTTGAACCGCGTTAAACTAATGGGGTTAACACATCATATATCAGACACAACAGAAATAAAATCTAAATAACTAATGGTGAAGCCTCCTGCTTCCAGCTCCCGAAACTACAAGTGGAGCCTAAACTGTAAATATATTCGGTCTGACCGGAGCACATTTGAAGCAAAGCAAGATTCACCCGGATCAGTCTAGAATCCTTTCATTTGTAAATTAATAGCACAACAACTTGTTTAACTATAAAAATCCTTTCAAAAGAAAAAGATAATAGTAAGAGCAATCTACATATAAACACGGATGGTTTTTACCTTACTATACCTAAAACGTTTTTGATATATCAAAATCTAATGATATTATAATAGTGTCTGTCAAATCACAAATAATTAACCATCTAGCAGAATGCTTGCATCTCACGCTCTACATATTCATTATAAAATCAAAACCCACAAGGCGCTTATTGGAGATTGGATTCTGACTACGACAAGGTATAGGACCATCTTTCGATTAGTGTACTCTAGAGGATATACACTTGGGTTCAACAAGAACATCTTGCAACCCGACCGCACATGACTGACCACTCATTTAGCTTGAGTGTATCGAATTTATTGTCACCCATTACGGCTGCACAACTACCATTTTCCCGGTAGACACAGAAATGAAAAGAAGAACAAAAATAAATTTTCTTTAAATCGATGACAAATATATCCTGCTTGGGAATGACCCTCCTACTATGCTACCTGCCCGATTTCTGTCATTTCCCGGTTGATGAGACTTGAGGTCACGTTTACCTTTTCAGAACATCACATCATCATTCACTTTGAATGCCACATTGCCAAATCCGTCAAATCACCAAATTGACGCCCACAAATAAACTCTGGGTGTTAACCAAGAGAATTTATCCACCACCAAACTCAGTATATTTGTAAAAATCAATGTATGTAACCATCTGGAAATACTCTGTCAGACATTCGTCCATACAAGTCACCCAGGAATAAGATAACCTGAAGGATCTCTCCTACCACATTCTTATATAGAAATCACCCCAAGGATCAGTAGCGAGTAGTCCTTGCAATGCATAAATTCCAATCACGACAGAGCCACAGTGTATCTCTTTTATGGGAGCTACCCAAAGATTATAAGTAGTCCTTCCATTTCATGAGGATCTACAGTTTTCAATGCTCCAACTTTGGTTGTTGCAAGTTAGTTTCATACGCAACTTTGGATCAAAGTGGTTTTGGGTCTAGTTCCTATCCCGGTCTCTTCGAAACAACACGTCAAAAGATACAATTATATATTCATTGGTAGTCGGGTTTTTAATTATCAATTCACACAGTACGGTTAAGTATATTGGCAACTCTGATTCATTTATTAAAACTATTTTATCGATCCTTGGGAATCGATTTCATATTCTCATGTCTCAATCTCATTATTTGTTACATTGAAAACAATAACATATCTTCATTTACCAAACTCCATTTCATTTCTTTATTTCAAAAAAACAACACTATATATATGCTAAATCTCTTACATTACTGTACCCATTCTCAGGGCAACCTGCTGAAGAGGCTGAACCTTCCAGTACTTGCCCTAGTTGAAGAAGCATCAATTTCTAAAGGCTTTCGAATGATTTTAAAAGCTGGAGAAGTTTGCTTACATTTTATTGTTTTGAAATGAACGAGGAAGCTTACATGAATACGTTGGGTCAAGAATCCAGTGATTTTGTTTGATTTTCGGGTTTTAAATTATTTATGAGTTTTTTATAAGTTAGAACACACGATTTCTCTGAAGAGAAGAAGAAGTCAGTAGTTTAAATACAAGGAGAGAGGAAGACATCTTTTTCATTATAGTATAACCTAGGGAACGAGACATGTGCATCTTTCAGAGATATTTTATTTTGATTGACCAGCGATTTTATATATATATATATATATATATATATATATATATATATATAAATAAAGTCATAGCCGAAATCTTTGAATTTGGTGTCTGAAAACCCATGTGAATAGGTTCTGTTTGCATGTGTTTATAGGGCATAGCCAAAATGTTTAAATAAAAATAAAACCGTGTCTTATCTTGCAAGACTTTCTTTAGGTTACGCAAGATTTTTTTCGATCTCGAAATGGACAAGTCAGAATTTGTGTTTATAGATTTGCTAGTATTAAAATTAGATAGATTTAGACCGGATTTCATAGGATTTTACGGACTTACTTTGATTTTAAAACTGTCCGTATCCTATTTTCATAAAATATTTTGCGGTTCTGAAATCCAAATCAAAATACCGCGAACAACACCATTATGCTTAATAATTATTTTAAACACACTGAAACAAGTTTCAATATTTAATTTAAAACGCATAGAAAATATACAAATTTAAAATCGACGTTTTAATTCGATTTTAAATTACTCAATATAATAAAAATAAAATACCATTATCGGACATACCGTGAGCAGAATTTCATATAGTTTCAATATCAATTACTTCAGGTTGAGTTTCAAGCCAAATCGATATTAAATAAAATAAAAATCCTTTAATTATAAATAATAAATCATTATAATTTATAAACAAATTCCATAGCTACTATTTGGCAATTTTATTTGGACATAAAACAACATCTACAATCTGAAAACTCGATTTTTTGGCTTCGTTATAAAATTATTATCCAACAGATTTGGAAATTTCTTATTTCGAAGAAATCCGACTTATATTGGATCTTGTACACTCAATTAAAGTATAGTTCGTAATATTACGAACTATCATGCCGCTGCAGCTTGTTTTTTAATTAAATTATAAATTAAACGTTCAACCGTCATTAAATAAACGAAATATTAATATAATTCAATCTAAACTCAAATAAATATTTCCATATTGTCAAATTCACGTTATACAACAAATTCAGCTAATTCGGATTATTTTGGAATTAAATTATTATCATGTTATTTATATTAATAAAATGTTCCAAATTATTGAGTACAAACTAAACCATTTTTAAATATTAAATAAGATGGTTAAAATCTGGGACGTTATAGAGGACGATGTTGTAGTTTGGGGGCGAGCTGGAGGCTTACGTACCGGTTTTATTACTATCTAGTATTTATGTTTCCACAGTTTTAGTTGCTCTATGAGGGTTGTAGTGATGCTTTATGTACAGACTTTGATATTTCCTATGATGATTGGATAATCTTTCAGGATGTTGTGAAATTTTCAAAATTTTATTATATGATGTTTCACTATTATTACATGTTGTATATTTTCTACTATATTTATCTTTGCATTGTGAGTCCTACGATAGGTATCGATTGTGTTTACCTACCTATGATGATGATCCACAGCTGCCTGACACACCTTTCAACGCATTATTCCTCTTGTTTAGTGTAGGGGTTATGGGCGGTCACAATATATAAACTTTGGCAGCCACAGAAATTCCCTTCAACACATTACCCACATATAGCAAACTAAGACCTAAAAGTAGAGCTTATTTTACCTAGGATTCTAGGATTGTATTGAGAGTAGTGAAATCCAAAACCTAGTAAGTACCCAAAACACAAGCAACTTAATGTAAAATATAACTATCTCAATATATACTACACCACCTAGCTGATTATTGTACAATCTGGTGGATTTTCAGCAGATGAGTTATCATTGTTGTTGATTTGATTCATGAGAAAATCGAGCAATTCTGTATTTTCAGTTGAGCCACCTACCGTCTGAATTCGTTGTGCCAGCATTTGAGCAATTAGAAGTTCAGGATCCGCGTATGGCAAAATCTCGTCTTCTTACACTGACTTAACTCGTTCTTATTGATTGGCGTTGCTCGTTCAATTGCATTTGGAGTCCATATTTTGACATTTTCTCGGTACCACTGCTTGCAATTGTGGTTGAATGAGGATGAGGTTCAATGCAATTGACCACATGAGAATCTGCTTCCATCACACATAGAATTTCTCCATCTTTTTTTCTCCATATGAATAACCGGCCACAATCTGACCCACTAACAACATATTCACAGTTAGATCCATAGAAATTCACACCCTTAATCATATGAACGCTGATATGTCCATTGTAGACTTGGGATGAATTTCAGCTGTTGTAGAATTTGCTGGTTCAAGACCAAGGCCTTGGTCTTTGAAAAATAAGTAAATAAAGTCACTATGGTAAGAAACAAGCAGTTCGTTTTTTAGAGGAAAAAATGAAAATGTTATGTTGCTTCCCTCACTTTCTCTGTGTATCCGGTTTCATTTTCTGAAATAAAATAAAATCATCACATAGATTAAATTTCTTTAAATGGTGCCTAATGTCTTGTCAAAGTTCTTATGTATTGGGTGCCTAATGTCTTATCACACGGATTAAAAGAAACTTGTTACTGAGGCTGCAATGCCTAAATGTGCTCCCATTCCCATGCTTTGCTTATGCGATCAAATGCTCCACCTTATCTTTCCTTTAGTGTGATTTCTAATGCTTCTTTGTGAACTGGATCTAAAGAATCCGAGTCTTTATGTAGGTTTTGTATCGATGTTATAAGTAAGTCCCCTGTGCTAGTTGATGGAAGATCTGCCCATTAGAGAAGTTATGATTGTATTTCAAGAATAATACAGGAAAAAAAGTAAAATGTGATTGCATAGGTTTGAATAACAAGGCTAACCTGTAGCATCAAGAGCACGCACTGCCTCGCAGAAGACATCTGCTTTCTCACGACGAGGAGTAATGTCTGTTCCTTGTGCTGGCAGAGACGTAAGTGAGGATATCTTTGACAAAAGATGCATGAAACATCAAGGAAAATAAAGAAAAGAACTCAATAACAAAACGCAAACAATAGGAATACAAGTGGCAGAAATGTTTTAAGTACATATTCATGCAATCTCTCTGTTGTATGTGATACTGCGCCTACCAGAGCACGGATTACAACAATTGTCGCTTCATGAGACTCATCTTCTAGGAAAACATCCATTTGTATGTGTATCTTGTCAACTATCTATAATTTATGCATTTTAATTAGTTCCAAGAAGAGCGAATGCTGAAAAATAATTTAAGTAGGTATCAAATACCATATAATTTTTGAAATGTTGAGCAACAACTCCAAATGCATCTATACTTGCATATTTGACATTCAGGTTTTGATCAGAACCCAAAGTAATAAGAGCTGGTAAAACTTGTGTAGATGCAACCTTTACATCAATATAGGGTACTCGCAGGAGGATTTGATAAGCCTTTGCCAGATATGTGATTATTTGGCTAATTAGATAATATAGTTTAATACCGTCATGGATGATATTTCTCTATTATTTCGTTTTTTTTAAAACTCGATTCCTGTCTTACCTCAATTAAGTGTTAATCTATTATCGTCAAATCCATCTAACAATTTTGGTGTTTAGTGATGCAACATATAGCCTACATGATCATGTTGTTTTGTTGGTTGATTTTCCTTTAAATATTTTCATCTGACAATTTTACATGTCAGTTTGACCTGTAGAGAAGCTTCCATCCAACCTATTCATTGCTTGTTTGGTCGGTGGCTTGTAATGGATAGGATTATTTTGATTACAATATTGGTTTATGTTAATATTTAATGAAATGCAGAGATATAAAGATGCTACCTATAGCATAAGCAAATAATGCACAAGAGAGAACTCAGTTGAAGGAAGAACTGAAGCACACTTAAAACGAGATGCAAGAACTTAAAAATTCTTTTTCAGAGTTCAAAAATCTAGCGTGTCAGCGTTTAAATGGAGATGCAAGCCAAAATCAACTGGAGCAATCTTGAAGTTATTCATTTTATGTTATGCATGTGTTTAGCATTTAAGCATGTTATATATCGTTATTGATGTTAGTTTAAACTCATTGATGTAGCAACATATTTAGTTAAATAGATATTGTTGAGTATTGTTTATCATATTTAATGATTATGAAATTGCTTTTTGTTGGTGCAATTTAGTATTATTGTTGATTATGTTATATATAAGTTTATCATATTGATTTATACACTACAAGAAAATACCTCTTTTAAAACATAAATTTTACAACACTTGATAAAACCGTTGTAGAAAAAATAAACAAGTACAACATTTAATTTAAAAGCATTGCAAATATATACTTTGTTGCGACACTATATTGAAACATGTTAGATTTGATTCGCTTATATAATGCTAGTAAAAAACATGGTCAATAATCATAGTTAATAACACATTTATAACATTGTTACATATATGATTTTATTTATGTCAATTATTACATGTCATCGATGCAATTGATGTGTTTGGTATCAACAAAAATTTTCAAACGTTGTAGAATCATCATATTTGGCAACTTTTACTAAATCGTATAAACCATAGATTAAAAAAGAGAATAATAAAAAATATAAATTACTTTTCAATGTTACAAACTACAAATTCAAAAGTTTCCAAAGATTTCAAAATTTAGAATTGATCTGAAAATATTAAAAAAGTTGTAGAAATTTGAAAAACGAAAATTTATTTGATTGTCATAAACTAAAAAAAATTCATAAAAATTAAATTAAATAATAACTTTCTTACCAGTAAAATAAATTATAACCTTGATTTTGAAAGATCAAAATCAATTTGAAGTTCAAAACTTTAAAAATTCAAATATTCAAAATTTCATTGATATTCAAAATGTTAAAAATAATCAAAATGTTTTGAACTAATTTTCAAGTAATATATTTGGTAATAATTGATTAATTTGAATTATATTCAAATTTCATCGATTTACATTGAAAAGGTTAAATAGCAAAACTATTAATTTCCTTATAGATCCGCGTGATTTTAATTTGAATCACTAGATTTTAGATGATCCAAATATTGACTTATTTTGATTGTTGACACTAATGTCATGGGACACCACCACCCTATTGGTGGAAATGGTGGTGGCCCATGACACTAGTGTCAAGAAACTCGTATTCCATCGGATGTACACAGGCGCAATTCTCATTCTTCTAGGAACCAAACTTTAGGTTCCAAATCACCATCCCAATCCAAATCGTGACCTTCAAATCACCAACTTCCTGAAAAGCTTCTCCATCGCACGATTCCTCTTCTTCTTTAGATAAGCATGCACTCTACAGTTCCTGGTCGATTATACATGTTTGTGGATTGCAGTCTGTACTCAGTTGCTTGCCAGCATGCTTGCTTCTTCTACGTGAATCCATCTCCTCTGTCCCTGCTTCGGAGAAAAGTCGGTAATTTATTTTCATCTTTATGTAAATAGAATTGATAAATGCTAATTTATAATACTTGTTTGTTACTTTATATTTATGCCGATTTAATTTGTTTTTAACTTATTTTAGGAATCGGTTTAATTTTTATAATCACCGTTGTTTATTTAAAAGAACAACAGCGATCACTGTTATATTGATAACTTTATTTCATTTAATTAAGAAAAACTGATCAATACAGTTTGGTTGGATAGTCTAATAAAAATTTCTTAGCTCCAACAATAGTAGATTTATTACATATTTGATGGCTTTTTGGCTATTGTGACAAAGATATTCGTATGTTGGATTTCTCACTTAAGAATAGATGTTTGTCAGTTTCATATATTTACTTTCGATTTGCTTCTCATGATGTATGCATAGGTTTATAAAATACGACATATTTTAATATATTCATTATCATTATCATCACTATTGTGATTTGTGACATGAAAATCACATGTGTTGATAGAGACGAGGCGTGGATGTGCTTGGCAGTAGAGGAGATGGTGTAGCAACAGAAAGAAGGTTAAAAGGAGCAGTTTGGCGTCTGAGCGGATTGATTGCTGGATTTTGACCCGGTCTTTCTGTGAGTTATCTGCAAGTATTAAGGAGATATATTCCTAATATATCTTTAAGGAGAAAATTGGATATTTTTCCTAAGTCTTCTATTCTCCTATACAAGCAACACATAAGGTTGGATTAATGTATGACCAAATAGAGTGGCGGTTGCGTGCCTCTAGGGCTTGGTGCCCTAGAGTGGATTGGTGCCTTCAGATTAATCCAAGGGTTAGCCATCGTTCTCCATTGTTCTCTTCTTCAACAAGAATGTTAGTCATCTAGATATTCTTTCCCTTTCTCAATAAGGTTATTGATTCTTGTAATTTGTTTATTGTTGGTTGTTGAGCCAGTGAGTGTAAACAAAATTTGTTTTGTGAATCAGTAAAGAGGATGGTTGGGTGGAATATCTTGTGTTTGTGCGTGTGACTTCATATCTATGTTTGTTTCCATAGAAATCATCTTTAAGTAATTGGGTGAAGAAGATCCCGATCGCTTCCGCAAAGGCACAATTTTCATAACAGTCACTAAGTATATTTTAATTTTTTACTTGTTGATGATTTAAGATTTGATAATGATTGGGTTAGCTTATGCTTATTTAATGTGTACAATGGTGATGGATGAGTCGTATTTTCTAATCGGGTTTGTTTCTGGTGGTGCTTTTGACCTAATGTGCTACTCTCTGATTCCATGTATGTCTAAAGTTGATTTGATTAGGTTTGAAGTTCTTACTACTTATAAACAGTAAACATAGATAATACTAGGTCTGAAGTTACTTTGACTGCTTATGTTATACTTTCCCCACTATGCAGACCATAATGATGACCTACTTTGTATTTTAAATTGATTTAGTATCTAAGACGATTATGGCAAGGATTTGATTTTTAATTATTTCATGCATTTAAATATTCATGTAATTCTAATATATAATCAAAAGTTTGTGGGCATGGTGCTTTAAAAGAATGCCCATACTGCTTATAACTCCCTGTTCCCATAAATTATAGTTCTACGGAAAGACTATACTTGCAAACATTACAATGATTTGCAATATCCATGTATTTTGATATGAAATTACAAAAGAAAGGTTTTGCACAATTTGATATTCTCTTAATGTAATAAAATGCTTCTAATCTAGACATATATCATTACTATGACAAGAATATATTCTACTACATATAGTTATAACTATGCTTTTCATCCTTTTAGGTGAAATGATTTTATTTTTTGTTTTGGAGCTTTACTTTTAAAAGATACCCAGTGAAGGATGTATCAATTTATTTATTATTATTATTCAATTATAATGTGCAGTTGAAGTGCTTTATATGGATACGTGGAGCTATACATGGAGCTATACTTTTTAGCACAAATGAAATAATTAAATGGTAGTGTATTTTGTTATCCCTGCCATAAGTGGAAAAGTATGACTTTATTTTTTAGAGATGTGATGAAGTGAAGCCATTTAATTGACTTACTTGGATCAGCTTCTGATTTTTTTTTCAAATAAATACACTTGAATTTTTTTTGAATTTTCACCCATACATAATTACGTATACGTACACAAAGAGATATTCAGACTTTTTGGTTGTATTTATTGATCGCTTTGACATGTATAGATCTCTAAATATAGAAATGAATTATTATACATGCACAATTTTTAAACCTCGATATACCACAGAAGAAACATAAACTAAATGAATGACAGTATTAGCCAGTTAGTTTATGCAATCATATTCAGAACTTTTCAATAAATTATGCATATCACCAATTTTTCACACTTAGTAAATCGATCTCAATTTTTGGATAATAATTGAAAAGTTGGTTTTAAGTAGATGGTGCTTTTTTCTTATGTGTTTTAGTCTAATAGTTAATAGTCTTATGAACATAGCAATTGGGTTCTATTAGACTTTATTACCCTGACAAATTTTCAGGCATTTTCAAGGCAACTGAAACAGCAAAATAGATGGTTCATGCTAATAATAAATCATTCATGTAATTTATACTACATGTGATGAACATATTATTTTACCAGTTCTACATGAAGGGTCATCAACACTTATTTGTCATATTCATTGGTCTTGGATCCTTCTCTAGTTTAAGCACAAAAAAAACCAATTTAGAAGAGACTGACTACTCATTTTGTTTTATAGTACTTAATTTAACATCGTAAAATATTCTTAGCCAAAAGATCATGGTGATGGTTGTGATGTTGGTACTTCAGACGAATCCTATGCTACCGTTCTGTAGCATTTTCCCCAAATGTATGTTATGTAGAATAGATGCATTTTGAGTTGATTTGTAACATCCCGATATTTTGCGATAATTTAAAATATTAAATTAATGTGTTTTTGGAATAAAATTGCTTTAAATACTAAAATTAATGAAATTATTGCTTTTGGAATTTCATTTATGTTGGAAATTTTAAATTAATTTATATGGTAATAATATACATTCGTTGTTTGTGTAATGAAGGTCGACTGGTAATAAGTTTCATTATTTATGTAGATTTAAAATATAAATTATAAATTGATTTGTATGGTAATTAATGAGGGTTAGTTGGACTTAATCGAGTCAACAAATTTAGAATTAAACTTTAGATATTAAAATTGTATTAATGAATGGTGGAAACTTAAATAAATTTTTTAAGTGATTAATTTTAACTTATTTTGATAATTATAGCATGTATTGATTGTAAATAATTTTGTGATCTTGTTTATTGGTTAACATGGAAGGTTGGAATATAATATTTATATATTTAATGTGATGGTTGATGTAATTAGTAATTTATAATTAAAATAAATTTGATTTACTAAGTTAAAATTAAATTTATTTTGATGTGGATAAAGTTGATTAGTAAGATAATTATATGAATTGGGAATTCATAGCAAATTTCATATGAACGTTAATTTAACAGGTTTTCATTTGTTATTTTGCTCGCATTAACACATTGAACACAACGATATTTTATTTTGTGTATTTGGACTTCGGTTTGAAATGCGTGACGATGTTTTGAACTGACAACGTTCGTATTTTAGAATCTTGGTTGATTATTTGTTCATCTATATTAAGTATAACCGAGTAAACCAAAATTTTATTTTAATATTTTCTTCTACATGAATTAAAGAAAGGATAAATATTTATTGCCATATTGTGAAATTTATTATCATGCATGTATGTGGCTTACTTTACCATGTACATGTGAAACCAAATTTACGGACAGAAAAATAGAAATTTATGCATGCATTAATAACGTGTGAAAGGAAGTTATTGCATTTATACTCTTTTTTTTACCTTCTTTTCTTAATGTTGAGCGTTTCATGGTATATGTATGAAACAAAGGATGACAATGTATAAACCTCTGCGCATGAAGCGTACTGTTGTGGAACTTGACATCAATGTTGCATGCGCATGGGCCAAAAAAATGAACAAATGAAAATGTAAATATATAAAACAAAGAGTTAGTGTGTCCAGTTCGGTAGGAAATTGGTATGTAAAGCATTTAAGGACCTTTTTGGACATAAATGAAAATATGAACTTTTAAATTCGAAAAAAAGTGAATATATAGCAATTGAAGTAAATATTATATGCATGTGAAAAAATGCTAATTGTGTCCATATGATATTTATGGCTAATGAAATCATAGTATAAGTATTCATTAGAACATTTAATAATATCCAATGGGTTTCGTTCCAATGAAAAGGCTATATTTCAGGTAATGTATATTTAATGAGACGGACATGAAAAGATATTAGAACTCTAACGTATAAATAATATTTAAATTTTGTAACCTAAGGATCCTCTATTACACATACTAATAAAATACCTTAAACACATTAGCCAATTTATGCGGTGATTGATTAACGTTAAAAAGGAAAAAAATATTTGAATAGCTGTGACTGATTGATTATTTACGGTGGATTTATCTCTTTATATTGTCATTTCCACGCAGCATTTTTTTTCTTCTTCCTCCTTATTAATGGAAGAAACTATATTCTTCAAACCCTTGCCTTAAAATCAAATTTAAAATTTAAAAACAAATCTCCACAAAACTTCAACATATTATATACCAAATCGTAGATCGCGACTAGTAGAATCCAAATCTATAATTCGTTTTTACATGCAAGCGGTGGTGACGTGGTAATATGAATATTTTATTTGTTTATAATATTATTATATATTCATATATATCTTGTATAACTTCTAATGTTAATAACTATTGCATACGAGGTCGGATTTGAGTGCCGTTTGTTGCATTGCGATAACGGTAAAATTGCGGGTGTTCTAGTACTGATTTGGCTATGGTCGGAGACAGTAAATTTTGGGCTTTGGTTAGACGCTCAACTGACTAAAGACGCAAAGGTGAGTGAATTTCTCGCTCACAATTAACTGAATTGTTCCCATATTTATTAAATTAAATTATGAAATAAGTTTGGTTGTATGGTTGTAATTGATTGTTGATTGGTTGCTTAAAATTGACATGCAAGTGAGTTGATGTGCAAATTGAATCCGATAACTAGTTATTTTAATTAAATTTCTAGTAAAAAAATTTACCGACCTTTGTTGACTAGTGAAACGAAATAATATTTACCATTTGGATGAAATGGTTGTGATGGATGTTTTGATTGAAATTGGTTACTGCATTGAGATCAACACTGAAATGTTCGTGAATCTGTTAAAGCAATTATTCCAAAATAAATTGGGAATTTGGAAATGTGATTTAAATACGATTTGATTACCTAAATTTTATTTTGTTTAAAGCTGAATTTATTAATTCGCTTTAGATTTAATTTAAAATAAGAGTGTTCAATGATTTTGGAAGTGTTCGAGATTTTGGATTAAATATGAAATTAAATCCTTTTAAATTTGAAAGGTCGAAATTTGAATGTGTTTGGAATCGAGATTTGGAAATGTAATAAACTTTATCGGAACTAGAATGTAACTTTTAAGTTATTAAAAATTTGGAAGAAAAAAACAATTATGGTTTTAAATTAGTTAACTATACATATATATACTACAGTTTTGAAATAAATTATATTATATTATATTTATTATTTAAATATTGTTTTAGTAAAGCATTTAATATATATATACCTATAATTTGAAATAAAGTAAATTATATTATATTATTTAAAGATTTTTTTAGTAAAACATTTAATATATATATAAATTATGACATTTCTTCCAATAACACATACACATTTATATACTAGAACGTTAGGGTGACAGAGAGGATAGTGTCTAAGGCTTGGGTTTGGAAAATACAAGTTTCCTGCTCTCCCTGGCTATCCCTAACTGTTCCGACGGATGGGATGGTTATTTTCAAAATCTAATTTGGAAGTTAATTAAAACCCTTGAATTTAGAACAAATTTTGGAATCTTATAGTGTCATTCATTATTTAAAATAATTTGAGTAAAATATTTGAACCCTTAAATGATGTTGAGCCTATTTGATAAATAGCTAATCTATAGTACTAATGAAACGTTTTACCATTCCATGAAAATGTTTAAATTTGAAAGCTATTATAACAAAAATTGTATATAAGGCTTTTAATCCAAGTTTTAAAAGACTAATGGAAATGATAAAAACGAACAGAGAGTTTTGAACATGGGATTTGTAAAGAAGAGATAAGATGGAAATTAAGGAAATTAATTCAACCTTATCCAAAAATGAATTGATAACAAATTGAAATCGGTATAATCCATAGATTTTGTTTTAAAATACGCTTATTACTTGGAAAGACTGAGATTGGATTTAAGTCCGAAAACCATTCCAAGTAATAATACGACGCTATTTGAAGACTTGGAAAGGACAAATGAAGACCAGGAATCTTTGGATTATTTGGATTGATTGCTGATGTCTTGAATCGGGTCTTACACCTGAAACAAGGTTATAAGTGGCATGAGGTCTGAATATATTTAAGGATATTCGGAGTTGTTCCATTTAGACCAAGAATGGACTTGTATGGATTGTGTGTCTAACATTGTAATTGACTGCGTAACACTAATTTTTATTAATGTATATTTATCGGGTTGTGGCAATTAATTATTCTCGTCTCTAAGTTTTACCTGCTTAGAGGTCATGTATTGATGGAAATCAGTGTTGTAAATTGACAATTAGCATACTCAAGTTATGAAATGAGCTAGTGATGATAGTATTGTGTATATCATGACTTTGACGAACCTCACACCCCGGGTTGATGGTAAACTGGCGGTTAGGTTGTATACATTTTATTGAAACTTGAAAGCTTCGGCGGTAGATCTACTTTGAAACTTGCAGAAAAAAGGGTATGTTCGGTGTCTGTGTCTGGATGTTAACCAGTGATTTACCTGGTGTTTGGTGTCCGAGCCTGGATGAAAACCATGAACTGTGAGGTTGCACCTAGTTCCGGATTGATCTTTCATGTCAGGAACCATCATATTGGAACCCAACAACCAATACGAGCCTTTCGTTTTGTTTGTAAACTATGTATGTAGGCATAGTCACTATGCTTGTTTGCGAAATGGTTTTCAACACTATGCACTAATAATAGTATTAAAAGAAGATTTTCATGTATGAAAGCATGTTTGGTTATCATAAGACAAAACTCGCCCAATTGGTGTGCGCTTGCATTATGTGATGTGGGATGAGCTTATGACAGCTTCATTTTTCCAAAATCATTTGCGAATTTTACATAATACTTCTTTAGATTACTGCACCCATAACACTCATGTTATTTCGTATTTTAATTTGACTAATATGTGAATGATTTAGCTCTGATCCGAGTGTTTGTTGTGTTTCTTTTTATGCAATACGCTCGGGTCAGCCGAAGTTGCGGTTAGCGAAGATTACCTTGCCTTGAAGTTACTATTATGAAGATGAAGATGGAGCTCGACAGACGTATTATTATTACTATTCGACTGCAAAATTATTGGTGTATTGTATAATAGTTAACTATGATAATTGTTGTCAAATATAATCAAATATATGTTCTAACAACTTCATGAACTGTTGTTTATTTATTATATTTTGTCTTTTCGCTGCGAGACTCTGTATTTGTTTTCTTCTTCTATTCTTTTTTTATATAAATCCCAATTACTCTCCGTATTTTTGATTTGTTTAAGTTGACAATTGAGGATCATTGTCAATTTGAACGATCAAAAATCTCAGATGTTATGATTTGTCAACACTTGCATTTTGTTCAAGCTACTTGCTAGATCAACTTGCAAAGGTGTCAGAATTCAGAAGTTAAAATTAATAGGAAATAAACGTGATTTGCATGAAATTATAACATTTTCCATTACACCATTGATATTTTGTAAGTAACTAAAAAGCCTGCTATCAGTTTTTCAAACATGTAACTTTGAAGCATTAGAATTTGTACCTAGAAATGAGGAATAAACATATGATTTTGGCTGTCCCTCATGAAAAAAAGCTTCTTCTAATGAGATCTTTTTATATAATTAAATTGGTTGTTTTCTTTTATTTTTTGAAGAATTTATTGCTGAGTTTGAATTTACAGTTTGGAAAAGAAGTTTGGCATTTGATATATACAACTTGCTAAAACTCTTGCAGAAGTGCTCTTAAATGATTCTATGCTGGCTGAAATTGAGAGTTTTGCAAGAAGATGATTGCTCACCCTGTTATTTATCATCGCCTTAGACTTCTATTCATGTGAACTGGTATAGTTCATTTCAAGACCGTGTGAGTTATATATAATAGTCCTACACCATCTTTTATAGAAAAATAAACATTATGATCCTGAAAATGCCTACTGTTAACTATTAAAATTTTCCTTAATCGACTTGGAACGATTCCTGCATTGAATCTGCTAATCATTAAAAATACTTGCAGTGAATTAGAATACCAGCAAGCCAACATCACTTTGCCTAACTAAGGATATTAATATGCTATTGTCGACTGGGACTTGGTATTATTAGGATTAAAACTGCCATGAATCAATATCCAAACATGCTACATGATATACTTACGAATGGGAATACTAATAAGTCCTATGCAAATGGAATAATGTTTAATTTTTGAAGTGATACAGACTCACCCCGAAAATGTAAAAAATAGGAGGTGGAAGAGTGCACATTGACAGTATTTTCGTAGGTTATCTGTATGGCATTCAAAATGTACAAGACTGCACACTGACAATGTAGTCTTTTACGTATGATTAAATTTAATATCATAAGTTGATTATTAGGTGTAGAAAATGATGATTTTGTTATATAATGCTTCCCATTGTGCATTTGCATTAATTAATATCATGTATTTTCTAGCTTAAAAATTGACGTTGACCCGTTTTTCGTACTATTTATAAATTATTATATATAGGGATGAACAAAAAAAGTCAAATCCAACACTGATTCTTAGCAACTTAATGGAAAAAGTGTTTTTTAAACATTTCGTGCTTTATGGGTATATTATGACTGCAACTTTTTGAAAAGATGTTTGATATTGCTACATCAGTTCACCAATTATGTCTACATTCCCATCGCATATATTTTGCGATATTATGAGGTTAATTTACCAGTTCATGGACTAATTGTATAATAGGTTATGTTTCCTAACTTTAGGCTTGATAACTTAATAATGTAGCAATTAAGAAACTATTAGCATCAAAACCACGCTTGAGACCAAACATGTATGCACTTGAGAAATAGCTCAAGTAAATATGATGTCTAATAGAGGTCTATTTGGGTGATTTCTTTTAAACTGTTATCAACGAATTTTAGTTCTGTAAGTCATTGTCATATTCATTTGTTATTTACTTTATTTCAAATAATCCCATTACACATTTTGATACCCATTTCTAAATATGCCATCATCTGTTATCCAGTGGTTCTTAGTTCAATAGGCAAATTGATGTTTCAGGTTCAAATCCATGCTTGTTTAACATATATAGGGCAATTAACCCATATATTAGGAACGTTGTGCAAAAGACGAGCAATTTAAATATCAAAATATTGAAAATGGTAAGTTTGTATGACATTTTTTATTTTAGTCTGAAAGTACTAAGGTAGTGTTTGGTTTAAAGTATATTCTGAGTTTTCAGTTTTCAATTTTGATAATAAAACATAAGAAAGATTAAGGGATGACGAAGGGAGTGAAAGGGTGATGGAGGGGACCACGTAAAGGAGAGAGGGACAAATGAATGATATATTATCTTTCTTTCTTGTGTTAGTTTCCAAAATAGAGAAAACAAATAAAAGTTGTTTTCAATTTTGTGTGTTAACTTTGTTTTCTAAAACGATCGTTTTTGACGTTATATATGTATCTTTCGCATTTTACTATGGGCGAAAACTAAAAACTAAAAAGCGTAAACCAAACGCCACCTAAGCTTTTTCCTTTTCTTAATTCCTAATTTATCGACAAGAGAGCTGCTACTGTAGATTGAAAAACAGGATGATATCTGATAATTCTAATAATAGTGATTGCATAATTATGCAAATGCGTAGTTTTTCTCCATTTCCAAGTATTTAATTAGCAATTTTCTATTTTATAATAACATTATTTTTGTGATTTGATTAGTACTTTGTGAATAAGGAAGCAGATGGTGAATATTATGGAAAATTAGCAAAGGTAATCAGTTATTTGTTGAAACATCTCTGGAGTAGCTCAATTTTGGCTCTTCTCTCGGTTTTGTTTTATTGATTGTGCTTTATTTGTAATTAATCTTGCTGTTGTGCTTGTAAAAAGGTATGTCATGACCAGAAAGTAAAAAAATGCTGACCATCCTTTTGTATTGTTGTTAGACAAGGTTAAATCCCATGTATTTTTACGATGAGTATTTTGTACATGTGTATTACAGTTGCAGCTTTTTTCTCTTATTCCGTTGAACCATGGATTACCATCATTTTGATATTAATTTTAATAAAATATATATATGCAGTTCCTACGTGTTTGTATGTACTCTTCTTCATTTCCAGTTTATATTTCCTTTTTTGTTCTTGTTTATTTTTAGTACTATTTGTATTTTGCAATCTCTCTCAAAGGTTATGGTGCAACATCCTCTGAATATTGATCTGGATGAAGGTTCGATTAAATTATTACTGTAGTGGTAAAACAAACGCAATTTCATTGAAAATTGACAATGAAAAGTATGATTGCAACCCATGTGTGAAGCTTGGGTACGCACTTGTCATAATGTAAATTGCAGACTCTTTCAATGTTTACAAATCCTTTTATATTATATTTTAGAAATGTCATTGGAATCCTAACATACATTGATGCTTTTTGGTTTAGTTTTGGAATGTCTGATGATGCATAGTTCTTAAAAAAAGCAAGAAAGAATCGAAAGAAGACGAAGACCGATGAAGAATTTTTCAAATTGGGTTTTCAGCAGAAGGGGCATGATAAGAAAGTGTCGATTGGTTGCGTTATATCATATCTTTCCTTATGTTTTATGTATAGTCAGATTTTCTAATTTATATATATTTCATTAAGATTTCTATACAAATAGATTTCCTAGTTTGTTGTCTTTATTATTTCTATTCTCGAAATGTTGTGAGAAACATATTTTTTTTTGTATTTACATTGAATTGCTAATAATAATATTACTTTAATTTTTATTTTCAATGTTTGATAAAAGGATGTAAACATAACACTGTTTTAATAACATTGTGAGAGGAAGTCATGTAATTTATTTGTCATGGTTTTTAATTGTCTGACTAGAAGAAAAAAGTTTTTGGGTTTGGAAATGCAACAACAAAAAACAATTGTAAAAATATCATTGACAAAGTTTTTTATAATTGCTCATGCATGTAATGAATGTTCTTCTTTGTTTGCAACTCCAGAATAGACGACATTAGGAAAAATGTTGTTAGTAGCTATAGACATTGCTTTTCTAATGTTGTAATATGATATATGCTGGGTTAATATATGTGCAGTGATAATGTGACAGAAAATATTTAATATGGCATAGGGAAATATTTAATATGGCATAGGGAAATATTTAATTGTATTTATTGAAGTTGAGTATGTATGGTGTAACAAATGAGTATGAAATATTTTCTGTAACACTGACGTAGGTGACTTTTCGGGTGTAGCAATAACGTAGGAAATGGTTTGCTGCCGAAGGAAATATGGCACGAGAAAGACGTAGGAAATATGGTGTAGGAAAGACGTTGGAAAAAGGTGTAGGAAAGACGTAGGAATTTTTTTAATTGTATTTATTGAAGTTGAGTATTTATGGCGTAACTAACGAGTAGAAAATATATGCTGTAGCATCGGCATAGAAGACTTTTCAGGTGTAGCAATGGCATAGGAAATGGTTGGCCGCCAAAGAAAATGTGGCGTAGGAAACTATACTACGCATTGAGTTGGAACAGCGTAGGAAATATTTTTTCCACGCTTGTATTTTTGACACTATATTTGGCGTAGGGTAGGCGTAGGAAATTGTAGCTTCCTATGCCATTCCTACGCCAAGTAGGCGTGGGAAAATCGGAAAATTCTTGTAGTCTAATGAGTATCTTTACGATAGTAATAGATTTCATACTAGGAATGAAAGATTTGCAAATGAAAGATCTCTCAAGCAGTATTAGAACTGTTGATGGTAATGACCAATTTATCAACTTCACAACTTATATTTCCCAAAAAACTCTAGGAGCTCAGGCTTTGATCATTAATTCTTTTGATAGTCTAGAATTTGAAGTGCTGGATGCGCTATCATCTTTGTTTACTGACATATTCAGCGTAGGCCCTTTGCATAAATTACTTGCTGAATTTACAGAAAACGAATATAAATCAACACTTCCAACTCTGAACCTATTAAAAGAAGACCATGGTTGCATAGATTGGTTAAATAAACAAAATGCAGTTTCAGTGATATATGTGAGTTTTGGGAGTATTAGAGCTGTAAGCAATGAGCAATTGCTTGAGTTTGCATGGGGACTTGCTGATAGCACCCTACCCTTTGTCTTAGTAGTTAGGCCTGATATTTTAGATACAGATAATGTAGTGTTGCCTTATGACTTCATTTGAGAAGACCTAAAATATAAGTTATATAACAAGTTGGTGCCCTCAAGAAGAAGTGATTTCGCATGTTTCGATTGGTGGGTTTTTGACGCATTGTGGATTGGAATTCAATAATGGAGAGCATATATATGTAGCGGTATGCCAATGATTTGTTGGCCTGGTGGGTTTGCTGATCAGTATGTGAATGCACGATATGTTTGTAAGGAATGGGGAATTGGTTTGGAATTAGATGAAGTGAACAGAGTGGAGGTTAGTAATATTGTGAAGGAATTGATGGAAGGAAATAAAAGAGAGGAGATGATGAGAAAATGCTTTGCAGTGGAAGGAAAAAGCACAGAAAACAACCATGCAAGGTGGTAGCTCTTACGTAAACTTTGCTAAATTAACCGAGAACCTGAGTTTTATTTGAATGCTTGGAAGAATTTGTCTGTGTTAACATATGAGACGCAATACATATATATCAAAACAAACTATGGGCTTCAGCTGCAGATTCTATCCACTATCTCATGGGTCGTCAGTTTAGCCCATCGGCTTTTATTCCACTCTATAAATACTTGTACATAGCATTAGTTTTAACTACTCTGTATCAGTACATTCTATAATAGAAAATAATAAAAGTTTCATTGCGATTTCTCTTATGGTATCAGAGCAATAATCGCCTAACAGCAGTGCTAAAAAATAAAAAAAATAAAAGGTATTCTGCAGTGGCCTCGCCATATACTTATCTTTACCATCGTATTTTTTCTTGTATCCCAATTTCTTGAAAGATGGCTGGTAGCAATCAAGATGGGTCCTCAGCAACATCAAGATTTGGTACTGCCGAGCCAATTCCCCCCTCAAGCACTCTCATAAAACCGAAAACCCAAGTAATAACAGTTCCCCTCGACGAAGACAACTATTTGTTGTGGAGGTTCCAAGTCGAAACAGCCCTGAAAGGTCACGACCTTCAAGATTATGTCAACGGAACCAAGATGGTACCACCTGCATGGATCACAGATAAAGATGGAAGCCTCATTAGTAACCCAGCATACATTCATCATTGCAAACAAGACAATTTAATATCTTCTTGGCTCATGTCGTCAATTAGTACAAACTTGTTATCTCAAGTGATCGGATGTAACTCATCACATGAAATTTGGTCCACTATACAGCAAATATTCAATTCTCAATTGTCGGCCAGGATAATGCATTACCGAAGAGAATTGCAAAATTCAAGAAAAGGAGACATGAGCATGAGAGAATATATATCTAAAGTGAAGACCCTCTGCGATAAACTAAATTCGGTTGGACATAGAATATCGGAGAGTGAACAAGTACTTACTCTAACAAATGGACTGGATGAAGAGTACGAATCTGTGGTAACCTACCTGGCCACTCAACCAAATTTACCTGATATTCAGTTTGTTTACTCAGCACTATTGGCTCATGAAGGCCGTATAGAACAAAGAAAGATGATGCAAAATGAGTATAGCATAAATTTCGCTACAAATGCAAGAAGTACAAATCAATCAAGAAACACACCTGGGTTTGGAAGAGGTAGCACTCAAGGGCAGAGGGCACATCCAAGTACGAGAGGACGAGGAAGAGGCAGATCCAACAACACATATAGAATAAAATGTCAGATATGTGATAAACCAGGGCATGCCGCAAACAGATGTTATTTCAGATTCAATGCAGATGTGAATAATGCACAACAAAATCAATCATATCGAAGAGGGCCAAATATCAATATGGCTCAGTCAAGTACTCAAGGCAGACTCAACACAGAAAATGTTGCTGGACAAGCTACAAGCAATGATGATTTAACCAAAACTGATGATGTCAATGTTGAAGATTGGTTTCCAGATTCTGGGGCGACCAACCACATCACAAACAATTTACAAAACTTGAATCTTGGAAACAGAAGCTACTCAGGTACGCAAGTTATTCACACTTGTAACGGTGAAACTATGAATATATCTCACACTGGGACAGGTTATGTTAATGGAAAAAGAAAGCTTTTTCTTAATAATTTACTTAGAGTTCCTAATGTTAAGAAAAATCTGATTAGTGTGTCCCAATTCGCTAATGAAAACAAGGTGTATTTTGAGTTTCACCCAAAATATTGTCTCGTTAGGGATTCTCTAAATAAAGACATATTGTTACAGGGTAGTTTGGACAATGGGCTATACAAATTCAGCAATGCATCATCAGGAAAGAGATCTGATAATAGTACATGGTGCTGTAATGCTAATATTCATTTTAATAGTGATGATAATATAGACAATCTTGGCTGTAGCAACAACAATTGCATCAGAAGTGACTTAGATATATGGCATTGTAAACTAAGGCATCCTAGTTATGACATTGTAAGGCAAATTTTAAGAGATAATAAAATTGATTACAAAATCTCACCTGTATCTGAAATTTGCACGCATTGTCAACTTGGCAAGAGTCATAAACTGCCTTTTAATAGATCTGAAACTGTTTACACTAAGCCTCTTGAATTAGTGACAGTGGACCTATGGGGTCCCGCACCATTGAACTCCAGGCAAGGCCACAGGTATTATCTCTCTATTGTCGATGCATGTACAAGATATACCTGGATTTTCTTTCTCAAAACCAAAGCAGAAACACATGATGTGTTGCTGCAGTTTATTGATTTCATAGAAAATCAAATAAACTACAGCATTAAAACAGTGCAAACAGATGGGGGCAGCGAGTTTTATCCTTTAAGAAGTCTATTTAAGAGAAAAGGAATAAATCATAGAACTAGCTGCCCTTACACATCAGAACAGAATGGTATTGTAGAAAGAAAACACAAACATATAGTTGAAACAGGCCTAACTCTATTATCCACGGCATCCATGCCTATGATGTACTGGAATGAGGCATTCAACACAGCTGTGTATTTAATAAACAGAATGCCAACTAGAAGGTTACAGCACAAATGTCCTCATGAGCTCCTATTTGGTAATAAACCAGATTACAACACTCTGTGAACATTCGGATGTTTGTGTTTTCCTTGCCTCAGACCATACAATAGGCACAAACTTTCCCTAAGATCCACATCAAGTACCTTTTTAGGTTATGCTGGTAATCAAAAAGGGTACAAGTGTATGGATAACAATGGGAAAGTCATTATATCTTGACACGTTGTTTTTAATGAGAATGTTTTTCCTTTTGCAGAAAGGAAGAGTAAAAACAAGAAAGAACATGAGCAAACCAGAATCACTGTGGAGAATATTCCAACACTAACTGAATGGAAGACACAAACATATGAAGACGAGCCATTACATCAAGTAGCAGCTACACCAACTATATCAAGCACAAGGTCTGGATATAGCTCGAGTGAACCCATGAGTGATGATGATCAACCCCAGTACTATAGCAGAGATAATGCAGACAACTTAAATCAAAACAGCAACAATCATACATCAGACAGCAGCAATGACGAAAATCAAGTGCAGCAGGTACAAAATCAACATCAAATGACCACTAGAGCTAAAAGTGGGATTTTTAAACCAAAAGTATATAGTGCATCTATCAACAAGGGTGATTGTATCAGTGAGCCAGTCACTTATGAACAAGCAGTTAAAGACAAAGAATGGCGCAATGCCATGAGCGAAGAGTAAAATGCATTGATAATGAACAAGACATGGAGTCTGGTCATAGCACCCAAAGACAAGAATATCGTGGGGTGCAAGTGGACTTACAAATTAAAGAAAGATGCTGATGGGAAAATAACAAAATACAAGGCTAGATTGGTTGCTAGGGGTTTTTCTCAGCAATACGGGTTCGATTTCAACGAGACATTCTCTCCTGTAGTAAAACCAACTACTATTCGAATCATTTTAACCCTAGCACTAAGCAATGGATGGAGAATAAGACAGCTAGATGTGTGCAACGCTTTTTTGAATGGAGACTTGCATGAGGACGTTTACATGGAACAGCCGAAAGGATACATAATAAAAGGCAAAGAAAATCATGTATGCAAGCTACATAAAGCTATATACGGCTTAAAACAAGCATCTAGAGCTTGGTATGTAAAACTCAAGGATACGTTTTCAAACCTTGGATACATAGCAACTAAATCAGATAATTCATTATACACTAAAATTGGCAATCAGACTACAGTGTATGTTTTAGTGTATGTGGATGATATTCTAATCACGGGTAATGACACAGCAGAAATCAACAATGTGATAAACCATTTGGATCAGGTCTTTTCTATCAAAGACATGGGTGACATGAAATATTTCTTGGGAATACAAGTTCAGAGAAGATCCGATTCAGAACTGTTTCTTTCGCAAAAGAAGTACATATCAGAAATTCTGGTCAGGGCAAACATGGACAAAGCGAAACCGCTACCTACACCTATGACTAGTAACCTACGCCTATCCAAACATAGTGGTGATGCAATCGATAACACGAAACAATATTGAAGTATAGTGGGGGCTTTACAGTATTTAACCATTACCAGACCAGAAATCTGTTTCAGTGTAAATAAGGTTTGCCAATTCATGGCAAACCCGTTGAGCAGTCATTGGTGTGCAGTTAAGCGAATATTACGGTACTTGCAGGGGACTCAAGAACATGGTCTAGTAATTAAAGCCAGTAAAGATATAAACTTGAACACTTACAGTGATGCAGATTGGGCAAACGACCCCGATGATCGAAAATAACGTCTGGGTATTGTGTGTTTATGGGACCAAATTCTATCTCCTGGTGTACGAAAAAGCAGCCCACCATCTCCAGATCGAGCACCGAAGCAGAATACCGAGCTATTGCTTCAGCCACGGCGGAAATTATTTGGGTAGAAGCTCTAATTAACGAGTTAGGGTTATGCTTTTCCAGAAAACCGAGACTCTGGTGCGACAATCGAAGTGCCGTATCATTATCCATCAATCCGATTCAGCATTCTAGGACGAAGCACATGGAGATTGACCTTCACTTCGTCAGAGAAAGGACCGGTTCGGGAAAGCTGGTGATGAATCATATTCCAGCGATCTACCAGAAGGCAGATATATTAACTAAAGCTCTATCGAGAAGCAATTTTGAGAGGTTACGAGGAGAGTTGGGGGTTTCAGATGGCGGCTCGATTGGAATGAAGGAGAAACCTTAGTTTGTTTTGAGGGGGGCTGTTAACATATGAGACGCAATACATATATATCAAAACAAACTATGGGCTTCAGCTGCAGATTCTATCCACTATCTCATGGGCCGTCAGTTTAGCCCATCGGCTTTTATTCCACTCTATAAATACTTGTACATAGCATTAGTTTTAACTACTCTATATCAGTACATTCTATAATAGAAAATAATAAAAGTTTCATTGCGATTTCTCTTAGTCTGTTCCTTCCAATTTATCAGAACCTGTGGTTTTTCTTTTCAATGTGGTTTTAAAACAGGATTTGGTTCCTTGCCTTTGTTGAATTATTGCTTGAATTGCATTTGAGTTGAATTCAGAGTTTGAGAAAGTATAATGGCATGTAGAGTTTGAGGAATGCTAATCAATGATAAAACTGTCCTTGTTTGGCTGTATTTTCTTTTAAAAAAGAATTCAACATACTTCGTGGAGCTTCTACTAGGGTCCTTACGAGGTGTTTTTAGGGCACCACGTAGAGCATTTCGTAGAGGCTCTACGATATACCTTTAGTGTACCTCGTAGGACCCTACGAAAGAGGGTAATTTGTTTTTTTTAATTACATGAGTGAACTCAGCAAAATAATGGATCATCGTTTTATTAAATTTCATGAGTAACTCAGCAACTTTCTGGTTTTAAATAGAATTGCCCTTTATTTTAAGATTTCATAAAGTACCGTGCTTAGATGGTTTGGAGAAAGGCTTACAGTTCCGACCCAATCATTTATGTTGTTGAAAGAACTGAAGGGTCTTTAAAATAAAAATAAACAAACTAATACTAAATAAATCATGATTAAGATTTAAACCTCCACCAATTAAGAAATGGTAGAAACCACTCAACTATTCATACATTTATGTTTTTTTGTTGCTCTCACTGTTTAGTAACCCAGATTAAATATAAAACAACTAGAAATTATGTAGCCTCTCCCCAGCATTTTTGATGGTGTTGCCCTAGGGGAAAGTCGTGCTCACCTCCTCCTTGGGCCAGGCCTGGGCTTATACATACATCCAAGGCAGCGCTTTACTAGTTAGGTTGAGTCTAGATTACCCCTATGCAAAGACCCAACGCTACATTCAGAACCGGTTCTACGGCTAGGCCTGGCAGGCGGCCGTCTAGGGCAACTCCCCGGAAGGGGGCAATAAGGTGGTGGTGGTCCTTTCATATTAATATCATCTTGTGTATAATATTCTGTAGCAATAGCAAATGAGAGTAGGAGTTGGTCCAGCGGTAATAGAGCTGCATTTGTGGTGTGAGTTTCGGTGTTCGAGTGCTTGCAGTTACCTCGTTGTTTTATTATTGCCTAATTTTTTTCCTCTCCACTTTGACAGTTTTTCTTCGCCTATTTCTTCTCCTCCCCACTTTCACAGTTTTTCTTCGTGTGGAGCAAATTTTTTTTCTCCTTAGTTTGTGCTCAATTTTGTCTTGCCTACGGCAACCCATTACGTCGAGCCGGCCCTGGCTACATTCAACCTCCTCTTGCTTGTGTTGACACCGAGTTATAATTAAACACACGCTTTAGATGAATTCAAACATATATTATATAATGAGTGATCATAAGGAACAAAGTTACGTTCATATCCTTAGCATACAGTGCTAGCCCTTGAGCTAGTCTTAATCGCTTTTAACGCTTTAAATTTCCTTTTTATAACAAGTTGAAATTTATACAAGATAACCTGTTAGTGTACATAGAAAACTTAAATTCTGCATGTCTTAACTGGTACCAATAGTAGTAATAACTAATAATAAACTACATGATGCCTATATATGAAGAACAAATGACACACATACATGATTAGCACATGACGCAAATATATTTCTTATATAATAGGATGATGGTCAACTCTCCTCTTAGAGACAACAAAATGACATGTAATACAGAGGAACAAAAGGAATATTCAAGGATGACAACCCAAAAACAGATATGAAGTATGGATGTGGTCTTCAAGCAATCTTTAAAATCATAAAACTTATCAAAGAAAAATGGGTTGAATTAAAAAAAAAGATAGATTAGTGAGGAAAACATTGTTCTACAACTTTTTTGTTGTCTTCTATGAAGGGAAGATAACAATGAAAGAATGCAAAAAGCATCAACATAATTTGGATGCAGTAAACAGTTGCTACTCATCCAAAGAAGATGCTTTCATATTCGAAAAGGAAAAAGATGAAATAATCGCCAAAGACATTAGTTTACTGTTTGCTCTACATTTAGAAGGATAAAATATTTAGTTTGCACCTAAAATGACAAACAAAACAATTTCGAAAAAGCACAAAGAGTTTACAATAAGAAATTTTGGTAAAGCAACTTTTTTGAGCAGGAGGTAAAGCAACTTTCATCATGAGAAATATAACAGAATGAAAAATCAAACAAAAAAGAAAAGAAGAAGAAGAAACAACATGATGAGGATCTACCATTGTTGATAATAATGAAGATTATACCGACCTTCTTCTTCCCAAACAACCAACAAAAGTTAAGATGGAGAATTGTACTATTTTGACTGATATTCAAACAATAAACATAATTTCTTGGTCACAAACAATAGAGAAGAATTTCAGTAAATTTGTTAAAAAGTTCATCCATAAGTACAGGAACATGTCAGGATGTTCAATACTTTCGCTGGCAAGATACATCTATAAAAAACTGCTAATGTATTACGAAAAGATTGCAGTTTATATTTATTTCTAGTCTTATTTTTTCTGTATACGTACTGCATGTGTGAAAAAATGCAACTCATTAAAGAAGAAGATGGAAAGTTAGCAAGAAGCTAGCTTAATTCGCAAGTTGGATCTTAGAAACTTGAAAATAAGGATGCCGCAAAGAAAGGACATATACGTTATAATTCAAGTATATTACATAAATCTACATAACTTTGTAAACTACGGACAATCAATTTAAAAAATTTATTTTTTTACTATATAATTTCTATCTACAAGGTATCAGTTTATAACAAAGTATAGTACCAGTTTTCTAAAGTATCAAATTTGCCTTTAAACAGTATCATTTTCAGCTTTTGTCAAATTATAATATTAATTTTAGTTCTTAGTATTAATGTTGATTCACCACAGTAAAATTTTAAACACTTAGTGTCAATGTTTAATAATGATGTTTCCTTAGTACAACACATGTAAGATTGCTTTATTACAATCGATACCTAAATACATATACAAATGGTACCCTAGTACTATATAGAAAATAATGTTCTAACAAAACTAATAACTAAATAGATGCTGAGTTGTTTAGGCGATTTCATTCATATGATTTAGAACTCTCTAACGAGTTCTTATGGTGTGTGATAGTGATTTCCTCCGTGTAGTTGTCATTTGTACTACTTTTGCTTAGCCGGTGGCTTTGTAAAATGTGATGAATTTAAACCCCTAGCCTTGAGTTGTGATATCATTCAGTATTTCGTTTTTATCGACATCGAGTACTGTTAATACCCTAGGTACCATAGGTATTGATTTTGATGACAACAACCATATAAACATTACTACCAGCATATCTTTGAAATGTGCAGTTACATTAGATATATTATGAGGATGTTTAAACAAGAGCACAAAAGAATAGTTATAGAAGAAGGATAATCATAACAACTGAAGGCAAAAGAAGACCAAAGTCTATTAGAGAAGAATGTTGAAGAACAGAGGTGTTTGAAGTGATGAGGAGTTAGTTGAACATTAGAATATCTTGTTAAAGATCCCATGACAATTATACTTGAAGCTCATCAATCATTGACCTCAACTGAATCACCAGAATCCACAAATATAAGGAAATGTGAAGTGCATAAAATTTGAAACACTTAAAAGCGTTGTTGTGCATATTTGCAACACAAGTATGTCGACATACGCATTTATGTTTGTCGACATATAACGGTTTATCAGATTTTTAAATTCAAATTGGGTAGTTATTTCCCTCCATCTTTTCACCAAAAGACACATCCTTTCATACACTATTTAAAGGCCTCTGGTAACGAATATTTACACAATAATTTCACATTTTCTTGTACTCCCTCTTCTCCATTTATTATCTACAAATTCCCATTGAAAACTATCCTATTGCTGTTGCAAATCAACTCTCTTTCACTACTATTCTTTATTGATTTGCAAGCTACATAATATCAGAGAGTTGTACTTGAATTCATATCATTCTCTCTCTGATTTAATCCTATTTCCTCAAAGAATTCAAACATATATTGCCATTGGAGGTCTATAGGAACATTGTACCAAATCTACAAGAATCTGTATTGAATATATGACTACTTGCCACTGTTTGTTGTTGTTGATAAGGAGAAGGTGTATCTTGTAGCCCGTTAAATCAAGAATGTAAAGATGTTCTTGCCATCCATGGAAAGCAAGCGATTCAGTGAAATTCTGCACGGTGAAGTGCAGGACCGGATGTAGGAATTTTTAATCCAAAACAATATAAAAATCCTGGTGTTATTTACTTTACTTCATTTTATTTTATTACTTATTTCTTTTGATTTGAATTTGAATAGATATAGTTTATTTCTCTAGTGTCTGGGTAGCCTTAAGATCCATTAATACTAGATAATAAACACCAAGTTCCCTAACAAGTATTAGTGTCGTAGCTTCCCACTTTCAGGAAAATGGAAAAAATTCATTATTGTGTCATTATTTAATTCGTTAGACCTTTCATGTATCCATCCAATTTTGCATCTCATGAACAGTGCATTGATTTGAGTTTGTGTTATTCCTGTGTAAAAGGGAATTCCAACCTATATGTTATACAATTCATTTATCACTTGATAACTGGTATATTTAAGTTAGACTGACCTGTGTATTTTTAGTCGGGTGAAATTGTGTTGTTTTAGGTTAAAGTTTGCTATTGATTTACGGTTAGCTTATCTATCTTGGACTATATCTCTCGAAGCTATTACCTTAATTGTGTAGTCATGAATTCATGTCATTTGTATATTATTCTTTTGAGACTTGTTGTATATGTATGTGGTTTATGCAAACCATTCAACTATGTATCATATGTATATGTTGTATTCTGTTGTTATATCAGTTGATAATTTGTTTCTGTGATATGCTATCTGTGACATGTAATTTGTTATGAATACAGTCCTTACCCACTGCAGTTTTATATTAGATGAATTGAGTACGTCGATCCACTTGAGGTTAGGAAAAAAGTACTATACACCCAACCGATGTATTCGATACCAGTTTAATACAAGACTATGAATGATCGCTCCTATCCGGCCTTATTCTCTGCTCTAATAAATAGTATTACTCAGTAATACTTTTTATTGGGATGAGTCTCGTGGTGGGCGGTTAGACTTGACTTAGTATAGTGATTTAGCATTAAACGATGTGTTAATTCAACAAACACATGTAAGCCAGACGTTTGTTGAACAAGCACATCAGTTGATAAAATTATGGGGTAACTGTTGAACAACTGTTGAAGGTATAGACGTCCGTTGAACTAACGCCTGATATTGATAATATATTCTTTAATTCTTTGATGTCTGTTGAATAGGATCCTGACCTCAGACGTCAACCCAAAATCATTTAGAAAACACCAAGTTGGAATTTTCATAGTGTAGAAATCATGAAATGTGAGCTCTTCACCGTTGGAGATGTTGTAATAATATATAAGTCTATTATGCAAGTAACCTACTAACCTAGTTACCGTTTGCTCAATTTTTATTAGAAATATGCTTGAAGATTCTAAAATCTACATGTGTAAATAAAAGGAAAGGGCTGTGGTCAAGTATATACCGCTCAATCAACTAACCTAACATCCTCAAATATGTCTCAAATTTGTTTTCATATGCAAGAGACGTACACTAGCCAACTGATACCCACTGAACAGTTAATGCTTATATGATTTGGCGACTATTTGTTCATATGTATTTATCATAATATATGAAGTAAACTGGATTCAAACAACTAGATGCTTTTGTCTGTTATGTCTAACTGACCTCAAATGCAAACTAGTACTAGATTTTAATCTGGAAAATTTTCAGACTTATCCTGTTTTTTAAGTTTAATAACATATTTAGACTAGTTTTGGAGTTAATTACAGGAATATACCTATTTTGGAAACACAAAGGCGAAGTTTCGGAATTCGCCAATAGGCGAGCTTTTAAAATTCGACAATGCAATTTGTTACTAAATTCCATAGCGACCTTCTGAAAATTTGATTTGGATATAACTTAAAATCTATGATATGAAATCTCTAGTTTTCTGATCCATTATAAAAATATAGTTTAATAGATTTGAATGTTTCTTGTTTTAAAGAAATCCGACTTATATCGAATTCTGTATATTCAATTGATGTTCAAAACTTAGAACAACGAACTACCATGACGTTATGAGCTCGGTTTAAATTATATTATAAATTATACATGCAAATAGCATTCAAAGCCTAATCAAACAACATAAACCAAATGGCAAATGGCAACTTCAAATATCCGAAAATTAGAGAGATACAAAGTTCGATGCACGATAGATAAGTTCGAAACATTAAAAATGCAGATACGCTAAATTCAACACAATCACATCTCACCAACACACATATATCTCCATTTTAAACTACTGAGTACATCGCTTTCTGTTATGGCCCTGCAATCCACATTTGCTGCACCTATTTGTTTTTGGCATTTGTTGCTCGTCCATAACATTTTTTATTCTCGTAGATTTAGGTCGTCCAAGTTCTTCTTACAGGAGGAGTCAATATACGTAGACCATTGTATGGTGCCCAGTATATATTGTCACGTACAGGATGAAACTCTGGCTTGTAGGAAGATTTATAAATTTGGATGGAGTATCACTCAGAAGCAAAATCATGATGTTCTCTATTTATACCAAAATCCTGTGCTGAACAAGCCGCTATCACATGAGCACATGATATCTTTTGCAGAAGTGGGATGTTGCAAGTAAAGGAGCAATGAGAACCTTCGATCTTAACTTCATATTAATCTCCGTAATAATGAATCACTTTCCATTTAGATCGAACAAGTCTACAACGACGTGCTTCAATAGCACGGGCTTCAATTTTAAAATCCCATTTTGGAGTAAGTTTTGTTTTCAGAGCCTCCCCTTTTTCCAACCTCTTATAGAAATATTCAACTGAATGAAAGAACGTCCTGCAACCAACGCATTTATAGGAAATGATCTAGCGCCTTTTAGTATACCATTAAAGTTTTCAGATGTGTTAGTTGTCATAACATGGAAGCGTCCACCTTCATCTCTGCAAAGGGCCCAATTTTCATTAGAATTCCCTAGGCTTTGTTCAATTCAGTTATGCGTCCGTGGATTAGTTGCCTGGATTTCTTCACTAATTTCAGTGTACTCAGCTACTTCTGATGCACATGAAGTAGCGTAAATTTAGGGTTGTCAATGAATACCGGAAATACCCGAAATCCGTCCACATCCGCATCCGAAAATGCGAAAAATATCCGATATCCGAAAAGCGGATACGGATATCCGATATCCAAAATGCTTACCGGATACGGATATGGATATAGCAATATCCGTACCCGATAAATATTCATCCACTATGAAAATATATATTTTTGTATTTTTATATTTAGGTTATAGTATAATTTATTATTTTATAACATATGGATACAAAAGTAAGTAGCAAAAGGCAAAATTATGTACAATGCAGTCCTACTCCAAGTCTCCAACGGTGCAACCGAGGTGGCGATCCAAATACCCAACCTTTTACAAAAATCTTTACAACCGTTGGATGAATCCAACGATCCTCACCTAGCCTTTATAATCAATTTTCACAAGAATCTGAAACCTTAACCTTTTGGAACTCAATCTCTGGCAAGAAAAAAAAAGCAGCTGCAACTTACAGGCCGCCAGTCCTCCATTCCATTCCATTCCAGCCCTCGACGCGATTCAATTTGGCTTCAACTTCGAGCTCCTTCGGTCCTCCATGCCGCGAGCCGCAGGTCCACGTTTTTCCTGCCACCGCCTGGTCGAAGCACCTTGTCGAAGCCCACACAATTGAATTTCACCTCTTTATCTTTGTTTAGTATGATCCATTAAATTTTCACTTATCAATGCGATTTTTTTAATCTAGTATTTGCAAAAAATATTCTAATGAGACCTCCCAGTAAGTCATGACTTTTATTATTGTATTCTCTTGAAATATTGTCTTTATTTTCTTACTCCAGTGTCACAATTCCTTAATCACTGTTCGTCACCACATAATTTTTTTAAAGGTTTGTACATCATTCTAATTTGAGTGATAATAATCCAGAATGGCAGATGGTTCAACCAATAATGCATTCATGGTCAAACTGGAAGATCCTTCAAGAACTAATCATGTCATATCCATGATGAATAATGTGATCCTAAATGCCTTTTAGCGAATTCAGCTAAATACTTATGCAAGTAAATGCTTTTGTAATTTATATACGCAGTTATGCTATGATATTTGTTGCGTCTGGCTAAGGTTTCAAGTTTCATATGTTATGACTTAACTATGTAACCAAGCTGCTATCAATTTGTGTTGAAAGGTTTCAGTTAGATGGTACTCAAATAAAGGTGCTACTACAAAGGGATCACAAAGAATGCATACAGACTATTGGAGTATTAGAGCACACATTTTACGATTGCTCCCGTATTTAAGACTATTAAGATGAATTATGGTATTTGCTTTAATTTGTATTGTATATGTGTTTGAATCAGCATATGGATTATATGATATTGTTTTATATGCATTTGTTTTAATTTGTATATACTTTAATAAGTATGTGTATTTAGACTAGCGTATGGATTATATGATGAATTATTATTGTTTGAGTCTTATGTGATTGAATGAGATATTGTTAAGCTGGTATGTTTTATGTATTATTTCAATTTTTTCAGTTATTCTTTAATGCCAAATGAAATTTACATTGTATTGTATTAATTTGTATATTTTGAAGTTCAGATATTTTCGGATATTCAAAAATATCCGTATTTGCTAAGCCGAATACGGATATTTTCGGATATCCGAAAATATTCGCGGATACGGATATTATTTAATAGGTATTCACGGATATGGATTCAGGTATGTATTTTTATTTTCGGATACGGATATGGATACAACACTATCCGCATCTATTTGCATCTGTTTACAAGCCTAGCGTAAAACAAGCCTGTTAGTCACTTCTCTCTATAACACAACTTGAAAATTGGATTTTATATGTCTTGCACATAACCTATGTTTGTGCGGTTCTTGCCTTCTTTCCTGCAATACTTTTGGAATCCCTTTCATTCTGTCAGATATAAAAGTAATGCGACGATTTCGTATACTATAAGTAAACTCACGCATGCATGAAAAGAACGAGGCCCAACTATCATATGATTCAGATTCGAAAACTCCATCACCTAGTAGGAAAAGGCAATCATCGGCATCTATAGCAGTAGCAACAGGCAGTGTTCCCTTGTAATTACCATACAAATGTGTCCGGTCAATACATAACAATGGACAGCAGTGTACATAACCTGCAATGGAAGGACCAAATGCCCAAAAAGCACACTCAAATACTCCAACATCATCGTGTGATATATGTTCTACTGAACCTGGATAACTTCTTTTTATTTCCTTAAAATATTGAGGCAAACTTGCATAAGATTCGGCCCAGTCACCATATTTTTTCCAATGCTTTATTCAACATTCGTCAAGCTTTCATGTAACTGATTTTGATGATGAGTCGGTCATCGATAAGCACCTGAACCGTACCATCTGAGATATTCAAATAAGCCTTCACAAAAGAAATGATTTTGGATACAAGAAATCCAGAAGTGGCTTGCTTGTGGTTGGAATTAATCGTAGGGTTGACATAGTTATGTTCATTAGGCAGCCTTTTGATTTCCCACCATCTAGTTTGAGATTTGTTACCATCCAGTTTAGATTTATTCAACACTATAGCATGTATTTGTCGTTGACATGTAGCATCAACATTACATACAGCAGTATGCCAGCATATATAGTTTTATTCGACTTGATTGTCTTGTACGAAGCACCGTGCAGAATGGACCACTCTGTTAGTTGGTGCAGAAATTTTTCTTTACTTTGGAATAACATCCCAACAGCAAAACCATTTTGTATGCAAGCAGTCGAGAATTTTTCACCTGAAACTCTAGATTAGCCACTACGGATCTGGCTTTCATTTGAGCCGTGCAGAGATCATCGTCCAATGGTACTTCCATTTGAACCTCAGCACCATCATCTTCGGTATCTTCCGTGTTTGGAAAGTCATAGTTCAACGGTTCATTGTTGACTTCCATTCGTTGCATCCAATATGTATCATCAAATGTTTTCGTGGCAACCACCATGCTATCAATAGGGTCATTTACTTCGATATATTTGTCTTCATTTAGAGCATTTGTCCGTTCTGAAGGTCCTGCACCCCAGTCTAATTTAGATTCTTCAGTCAATCTATTAATAAATGCATTTCATTCACATCTTACATTCAATGAGTAGTAAGCATACTAAATTAATGTGCAACACATATCGTTGGCTCATATCATAGAGTTCCGACTGAGAAGAAAATAAATCAGTGTTGCAATTGTTGCCCATAGTTGTATGACTGAAAATTTTGATGTTGTTGTGCATAAACATTTGGTTGAATAGTTTGTTGTTGCTGCTGATGTTGCTCATCCACATTCGGATGAAAATACGGATTGGTGTACATAAGAGAAGTAAAGATAAGTGAATGATCATGAGTTTGCAACATTTCTGTGAAATACTCTAAACTGTACTCACGATGGGAGGTGTGATGATTTCTTCAACGATTACTTCCACGATTGCTTCTGCCGTTTTCCAACAAACAACTCAATCGATTTCTTAATAAAATAAAACATTATGTTTACATCTTCCTCGTCTGAGAGTGATACTGCTCTCGACCCTGAATCATTAGGTCAGTTAACTGACAACTCCATATCATATTCGAGAGGGTTAATTTTGTTTGCCTTGAAGGCTAATTCTTTCAAAGCATCAAGTGTGCAACCCATGTGAACTCTCCCTGGTTTGCATAATTCTCCCACATAATTTCCATTTTAGTGCTCATCTACGAGCAATTCACCGCCATAGTAGCAAAGTGTAGGAATAAAATTTGGCGCCATAGTAGCAAAGTTGTTAAAACCGAAAATCGATTTTAACTAAAAAGGTGCAAATGTAGCACGTCACCAATTCAGTAAGTTTAGAGTTTGGAACCTCGTAATCACAAAATGAAAAACATAAAATGAAGACAATGGAATTTTTATAGTGGTTCAATTCGAAATGAATCTACGTCCACTTTGAACACATTTCTCATTAGCACTTTGGCGATTACAAAACATATGTATTTATCCATATTATTCATTCTTCTATCTTCACTCTTTTCACAATAATCTCTCGTATTTGCACATTAATTTGCTTGAAATCACGGATGTATGAATGAGAACTTTTGGTTTATGATAGTGGATGTGTAGATCCTTTGTGATGGCCCACCCCGGACCAGCCGACATTTCCCTGAAATGCACTGTACCGATGTCCAACCAGCACGGGACAGTCGCCAAAGAAAAAGGGTTGAAGCTAAACTACAAAAGGAAGATGTAGTATATCTCACAGCGCATGGAATAAAATATAACAGTAATATAACTTTGACATAAAACAGGCGAGACAGTGCATAAGCAGAAAACTAAACCATCATAGCAACGGAATCCAAAATACAGCTTATGATCCAACATCATTATTACAACTTCAAAAATAGTGTCACTAAAGCAAAGGAAAGGAAAGGTACACTACTAATGCCCAAGCATTTACCAGTAACAACACAGAGAGAATATATGTAGATAATACGTAGGAGCCTCCTACTCGTCTCCGGATCAGCTACTCGTGCATAACCAGCTAACCTGTCTCTAGTCTGCTCGTTTAGGAGCAACTAGAGTAATAAGAAGAGACATAAAACTCTAGGCCAGACAAGAGTTTGGTATGAGCGATAAGCCGCAAAATAGAACAACAACAGGTATAACTAACCATACCTGAACCTGGACCTGCGACCATAGAGTTAGCACAACAAGATGTACAGTACACTAAGGTGACACTAACATATGGTGTAAAGATATGGGGGAGGGGTATGCATGTCATAGTGATGTCAAACAATCAAGCATAGCAACCATCCTCACATCTCTCACTCAGTGCGTAAAGCATATGATATCCATCGCTTTGACCACCCAAATTCTTTGCTATGATCACTCTGCCCCCATGGAGTCATGATGGCTCCACTGCACTAATCCATAGCCACTAATCCCTTGCTATGTCCACTCTGCCCCATGAAGTCATGACGACTCCACTGCACTGGCTCATAGCCATGCTACGATCAGTCTGGCCCATGGAGTAATAACTACCCCACTGCACTGATCTGTAGCCTAACATCCGTCTTGATGGTGAATCAAAGTTATGGACGTCGATAACCCCTTAGCAGACGTCCCACAGCAAAGCCTAACTCATGAAGTTAACTCGTTGGTTCCCAACTAGATCCTGAGTTCTACTTCCTATTTGGACTACCTTTACATCTCGGGTTTTGGTCTCCTCCAAATCGGTTCAGTCCTTTTCTTTGCTTAACCTCAGTTTGGTAACCTTCTTGAAGCAGCTCGGTTCGACTATGCAACATTCAAATACTCCAGTTCGGTTCGAGTGACGTGGTTCGGTTCGGGTATGGTGCTCCGGTTTATGAACTCCCTTGGCCATCGGTTCGTGAGCTTCTGAAGCGGTTTGGGTCGTGAGCTCAGGTGGTTCGGAGCTCTTGGTTCTTGGTGCACGGCTCGTGAGACACCAGCTCAGCTCGTGGGAGGTCATCCGGGTCGGTTCGTGAGCCCCTATCCTAGATGGATCGTGGTGCATGGTTTGGAGCTTCTTCAGGTGAGCGGGTTGGGTCGTGGAATGCTCTACGAGCGGGTTGGTTCATCCCCCACCGATCCGATCAAGTTCGGGTCAAAACCATGCACTGTTTCCTTTAACTTTTCCAGCAACTATTTACGCCACACGACGACGTTTTCAACCATTCTAACTGTTCTAAGCAATCATAAATCATACCAAACAGTCATAGCAACATATAACATCAACCATAAACACCAAAATGATGAATAACCATGTCAAAATGGATCAAACATACCCAAAACTCATATTTTCCCTTAATCATGCTTAACCATAACTAATGATAGGATTAGCAAAACATATCCAAATTAACCCAAATTTCGAACAGAGGCTTAAAATAATATTTAAGACTTTCTAAACATTTTTACAGAATTTAACCATGTATAATTTTGTTAATTAACACTAATCACCCCTAATTAACCGTAATTAGTGAAAAACAATGCAAATCACTCACCTTAGCCACAAATTACTTATAGATCTGAAAGTATCTCTGATATGGGTCAAATCTTTATGTGTTCCAGCAGCTCTATCCCAATTTCTATGCTAACACGCCTCGGTTTGATATAGATTGGGCTAAAACTTGATTAGGAGGTGATTTGGGTGTTGGAGGCCATTGTTAGGGTTGAAGAGAGGTAAGTAGCGGCTGGAAAATGACAAAGAAAAGGTTTCTCTAACCCTAATCAACCCTTATATAGCTCAAATTCTGAAATCCCCAATGGGCCTAGCTGCTAATTACCCTATTAAGCCCATTTAAGCTGTTTTTCACCTTCCAAGCCTTAATTCAGCCAAATCTCCCAAACGGTAAGTCCGTTTGGCTAATGTGACCACTCTACGGAAGGAGAAACCATCATCTGAAGCCAATGGAAGTGGTTTCAGGTAAAAACTCTTTACCAATCAAAATTTATAGGCGAAACAAGATCCACCAGGGGTACAACGGTCATTTAAAAACGGGCAAAAATCATGAAAATGGGAAATGGCCCAATAGTCGTTCCCCAAAGTTACATGACCATACTACCTCATATGAAAAGGAAATAAGTATTCTACGATCCTTCGATACGTAGAATGCGGGTCGTTACACTCTCCCCCCTTTAAGAAATTTCGCTCCCGAAATTCCTTAACCAAAAACATACAAAGGTGTTCCACATGACTATTAGTCATTCACAAACAATCAAACAAACACAATAAGCACAACAAGCCTACCTTAGCATGCAGTCTACTAACAAGGGAAGAAACTATCACTATCAAAATCTTACCAAGCAAAGAGTTCTGGATGCAATTCCCTTATGCTCTCCTCTGTTTCCCAAGTACAGTCACTCTCATTCTCGCCCCACTGAACCTTGACCAGTTTCACCGCCTTCCTTCGATGTTTCTTCGTATCGCTCTCGACAATACGGATCGGCTTGTGGTTCCCAACTACCTCGGGTTCTACTTTGATGTCATCCAACTGATCCGGTGAAATAGTCATATCGAGGTCGTGCACGAACTTCCTTAACTGGGAAACATGAAACACGTTATGAACTCCCACCATCTAGTCAGGTAATTCAACTTTATATGCTAAATTCCCAACTTGTTCGAGAACTGGGAATGGACCAACAAATCTTGGTGTTAACTTGCCCCTCTTACCAAATCGAATCATGCTCTTTAATGGAGAAATCTTGACAAACATCAAGTCGCCAATGGAGAATTTTAAATCTCTTCGCCTCTTATTAGCATAACTCTTCTGCATATCTTGGGCCGCCTTCATTCGCTGTTGGATAACCTTGATCTTATCTGAGGTTTCTCTTATCACATCTGGCCCAAGCATAAATTTCTCACTGGTTTCTAATCAACATGATGGTGAGTTGCATGGTCTTCCGTATAAAGCTTCAAATGAAGCCATACCAATACTGGACTGATAGCTATTATTATATGCGAATTAAGCCAGATGCAAATGATCATCCCATGACCCTACAAAATCTAATATGCACGCTCTCAAGAGATCTTCTAATACTCGATTCACGCTCTTTGTCTGACCGTCGGTTTGAGGATGGTACGCGGTACTGAGATTTAATTGCGATCCTAATGCCTCTTATAAGCTCTTCCAAAACCCACTAGTAAACAACGGATCTCGGTCGCTCACAATGCCTTTTGGTACTCCATGAAATCTCACTACCCACTTCATATACAGTTCTGCTAAATTAGCTGTTGTTCTATTCAATTTGACGGGTATAAACCTTGCAATCTTGGTCAATTGGTCCATAATCACCCAAATGCTATCATGGCCCGATCTAGTCCTTGGTAACCCATCAATGAAATCCATTGAGACTTGTTCCCATTTCCATTATGGAATTTGTAATGGTTGCAACAAACCACAAGGTTTCTTTTGCTCTGCTTTAACTAGCTGACAATTCATGCATTTGGATATAAACTTCCCAACGTCTCTTTTCATCCCTTCTCAGTAGTAGGTCTGCTTCATGTCTGGATACATTTTGTTACCACCAGGATGTATAGTTAGTTTCGAGTGATGACATTCTCTAAGCACTTCATCTTTTAATCCATTGACATTGGGTACAACTAGTCTCCCATTCTTTCGAAGCCATCCTTCTCGATCAAGCCCATACTTGTTCATCTCCTCGTCGATACCCATTTCTTACTTGGAGATGATTTCCAGTAGATTAGGATCATCCCTCTGATTGGAACCAATCCGCTCAATCAAAGTGGATTTGATCATTAAACTTGCTAACATCTCTGGATCCAATTCGCATTTTGGTCTGAAATCGTACCCTGCGATATACTCCAGTTGCTTCCACTCAAGAAACATATCCCCTAAACTGGCATGTCTTCTACTCAATGCATTAGCTACCGCATTGCCCTTTCCTGGTGTATATGCGATATCGAAATCATAAGAAGCCAAGAATTCTAACCATATTTGCTGTCGGAGATTTAGATCCTTCTGAGAGAAGAGATACTTTAACGATTTATGATCGGTAAACAACTCGAATCTTTCTCCCAAGAGATAATGTCTCCAAATCTTTAAATCGAACACGATCGCTGCCAATTCTAAATCGTGAGTAGGGTACTTTTCTCATGCGGTTTCAGTTGCCGACTTGCATAAGCTACAACCCTACCTCCTTGCATCAATACAGCACCTAGTCCGGTACCACATGCATCCGTGTATACTGTCATCTCTTCATTCCCTTTAGGAATGACTAACACTAGTGCATGCGCCAACTTTTCCTTTAGGCTTTTGAATGCATTTTCACACCTTCCGTCCCATACGAAAGCTTGATTCTTCTTGGTCAACTGAGTTAACGGTGCTGCTATCTTGGAGAAGTCTGGGATAAACTTACGATAATATCCAGCCAATCCCAAGAAACTTCTTACGTCTTTTGCATTCTTGGGCGTAGACCAATCTTGTACCGTAGCCACCTTCGCAGGATCCACGGCAATACCATTCTCTGAAACAACATGGCCCAAGAATCTCACTTCCCTCCTCCAGAGGTGACACTTAGAAAACTTCGCTTTTAATTGGTGTTTCCTCAACACCTCCATCACTATTATCAAATGTTCTTTGTGTTCTTCCTCTGTCCTCGAGTAAACCAAGATATCATCTACAAACACAAGAACAAACTTATTCAATTGATCCCTGAATACCCTATTCGTAAGATCCACAAAATATGATGGTGCATTGGTCAACCCGAATGGCATGACCAACCACTCATAAAATCTAGACGGCGTCCGAAATTCCGTTTTAAGAATACTCTCAGCTGCTACCCGGAGCTGATGAAATCCTGTAACGAGGTCCAATTGGGAGAATACCCTTGCTCTCTCCAGTTGATCAAACAAATCATCTATCCGCGGAACAGGATACTTATTCTTCCTAGTCACTTTATTCAACTCGCGATAGTCCATACATAAAGGAAGGGAACCATCTGCTTTGGTAGCAAATACAACTGGTGCTCCCCACTTGGAGACATTTCTTGTGATAAATCCCTTCTTCAAAAGATCGCTTACTTGCACCCCGAGCTCTCTCTGCTCCTTTGGTGCCATACGACGAAGTGGCATCACTATAGGTCTGGCATCTTTCACTAAATCAATACGGAACTCAATCTCACGGTGTGGTGGAAGTCCGGTCACTTCCTCGAAGATATCCTGATACTGGCCAACAATGGGAACCCCTGATAACTCGTCCTACAGGATGTCGAGGGAATTTAGAGAACTAGCCATCACCACATCACTAGGTAGGCCACCAAACACTACCTTCTTCCCATCATCCGCCCTAATAGTCACCGAAAATCCCTCACAGTCTACCACCACCCCATATCTTTGGAGCCATCCGACTCCCAAAATAATGCCAAACCCAGTAAAGCCCAAAACAAAGCAATTACAAGCAAACATACATCCATGACTCGATAAGGTCAAATTTCGACAAAACATGCTAAGTCTAGTCGAACCACGAATCGGGTTCGTTACAACTAAAGGTCTATCGACTTTCTCGGATTCCAATCCCAACCTATTTACCAGGTCACTAGATATGAAGGAATGGGAAGCCCCAGTATCAAACAATACTCAAACAGGAACATCATAAACAGAAAGCATACCATGAATGATGACTTCTTTCCTTTCTCTACCGCAGTTGGGGAAATCGACGAAGAAAGAACAGCATTAATAGCATATGCTTTCACAATCTGCTTCTCTTTAAGAGGTTATTGACATTTATCCTTTTGATGTCCCACTTAGCCACAATTGAACCACTTTCTATCTGCTGGTTTTGCTCGACATTCTTTAGCATAGTGGCCCTTCTTGCAACAGCTAAAGCACTCTACATCTTTCTTGTCCTTCTTTTTCTGACCATCCTTGGTCTGACTCTGCTTCCTTTTATTCTGAGAATTATTCTTGCCTCCACTGCTTGCCTGCGGCTTTGTCCCCTTTGCAGATGCAACATCGACTTCAGTCTTGGGCTTAGGATAAAGGCTCTCTGACCTCAATGTTTTCCCAACAATCGATTCAAAAGTCTCATCAATATGATTTATAAGCCTTTCCCACAAGTACTGATCTAAGCCTGTTATGAACTTCTCATTCTTCTTCTCGGGAGTGTCAATAAGGGATAATCCATACTTCGATAAAGTATCGAACTCAGCAATATATTCTGAGACTGCCCTACCATTCTGTTTAAGCTCCAAGAACTTGCTAAACAACTCTGACTTCTGGGAAGTTGGGATAAACTTGCCACTGAAGCGAGCTTTAAATTAATTCTATGTAACTTGATCCTCGGGAGTAGCTGCCTTAATAGCATTCCACCAATTCATAGCTTATCCTTGCAGCTGACGGGATGCTAGCTTCGTCTTCATCGCGTCTTTCCCAGATCCTCTAAGATACGCTCACAACTATCAATCCAATCCCAAACTTCTGTAGCCGATTCCGTTCCATGGAACGGCTTCCCACCAAAACTAGTGTAGTCCTTAGAGAGCTTGGAGAAATCGGCCCTAGGCGCCTGCACCGCTGCACTACCACCATTTGCAGCATTAGGAGCTGCCCTCTGAACACCCTAAGCATCTCTCTCATGAAGTCAGTGAACATGCCCTCATATCAGGAGCATTCATATTATTGGCTCCTGAACCAGCATTCCTCGTATATCGGCTCATCGTTCAATCTGTAAGAAGAATACGATTAACCATCCGTTCAGTGGTGCCAGTGCAGTGCAACTTCACCCCTAGATATACTTATAGTATATATATAGCTTTTGAAAACCAAAATATCACAAATACGCGCTCTCATATATGTACTATCTCTCCCTGGTGTCTTTCCCTAGGTTAACTACGCAACCTAGAGCTCCAATACCAAGTGTAACGGTCTACCCCGGACCAGCCGACATTTCCCTGAAATGCGTTGTACCGATGTCCAACTAGCACGGGACGGTTGCCAAAGAAAAAGGGTTGAAGCTAAACTACCAATAGAACCTGTAATATATCTCACAGCGCATGGAATAAAATATAATAATAATATAACTTTGACATAAAACAGGCAAGACAGTGCATAAGCTGAAAACTAAACCATCATAGCAGCGGAATCCAAAATACAACTTATGATCCAACATCATTATTACAACTTCAGAAATACTATCTCTAAAGGAAAATAAAGGAAAGGTACACTACTAATGCCCAAGAAGTGATCAGTAACAACATAGGGAGAATATATGTAGATAATACGTGGGAGCCTCATGCTCGTCTCTGGATCAGTTACTCGTGCATAACCAGCTAACCTGTCTATAGTCTGCTCGTTTAGGAGCACCCAGAGTAATAAGAAGAGACATAAGACTCTGGGTCATACAAAAAGTCTGGTATGAGCGATAAGCAGCAAAACAGAACAATAACAGGTATAACTAACCATACCTGAACCTGGACCTACAACCATAGAGTTAGCACAACAAGATGTACAATACTCTAAGTTGACATTAACATATGGTGTAAAGATATGGGGGAGAGGTGTGCATGTCATAGTGATGTCAAACAATCAAGCATAACAACCATCCTCACATCTCTCACTCAGTGTGTAAAGCATATGATATCCACCGCTTTGACCACCCAAATCCTTTGCTATGATCACTATGCCCCATGGAGTCATGATGGCTAAACTGCACTAGTCCATAGGCACTAATCCCTTGCTATGTCTACTCTGCCCCATGAAGTCATGACGACTCAACTGCACTGGCTCATAGCCATGCTACGATCACTCAGCTTCATGGAGTAATAACTACCCCACTACACTGATCCGTAGCCTAACATCCGTCTTGGTGGTGAATCAAAGTTATGGACGTCGATAACCCCTTAGCACACGTCCCGTAGAAAAGCCCAACTCATGAAGTTAACTCGTTGGTTCCCAACTGGATCTTGAGTTCTACTTCCTATTTGGACTACCTTTGCATCTCGGGCTTTGGTCTCCTCCGGATCGGTTCAGTCCTTCTCTTTGCTTAACCTCAGTTTGGTAACCATCTTAAAGTAGCTCGGTTCGGCTATGCAACATCCAAATACTCCAGTTTGGTTCGAGTGGCGCGGTTCGGTTTGGGTATGGTGCTCCGGTTTGTGATCTCCTTTGGCCATCAGTTCATGAGCTTCTGAAGCGGTTCGGGTCATGAGCTCGAGTCGGTTCGGAGGTCTTGGTTCTTGGTGCACAGCTCATGAGACACCAGGTCAGCTCGTGGGAGGTCATTCGGATCAGTTCATAAGCCCCCATCCTAGACGATCATGGTGTACAGTTCGGTGCTTCTCCAGGTGAGCGGGTCGGCACTGGAATGTTCCACGAGTGGGTCGGTTCGTCCCCCACCGATTCAATCTAGTTCGGGTCAAAATCCTGCACTATTTCCTGCAACTTTTCTAGTAACTGTTTACGCCACACGACGGCGTTTTCGACCATTCTAACTGTTGTAAGTAGTCATAAATCATACCAAACAGTCATAGCAATGTATAACATCAACCATAAACACCAAAATGATGAATAATCATGTCAAAATGGATCAAACATACCCAAAACCCATATTTTCCATTAATCATGCTTAACCATAACTAATGATAAGATAAGCAAAACATATCCAAATTAACCCAAATTTCTAACAGAGGCTTAAAATAATATTTAAGAATTTCTAAACATTTTTACAGAATTTAATCATGTATAATTTTGTTAATTGACACTAATCACCCCTAATTAGCCGTAATTAGTGAAAAACAATGCAAATCACTCACCTAAGCCATAAATTACTTATAGATCCGAAAGTATCTCTGATATGGGTCGAATCTCTATGTGTTCCAGTAGTTCTATTCCAATTTCTATGCTAACCCGCCTTAGTTTGATGTAGATTAGGCTAAAACTTGATCAAACGGTGACTAGTAGGTGATTTGGGTGTTGGAGGCCATTGTTAGGGTTGAAGAGAGGTAAGCGGCGGCTGGAAAATGACAAATAAAAGGTTTCTCTAACCCTAATCAGCCCTTATATCGCTCAAAACTCGAAATCCCCAATGGGCCTAGCTGCTAATTACCCTATTAAGCCCATATAAGTTGCTTTTCACCTTCCAAACCTTAATTCAGCCATATCTCCCAAACACTAAGTCCGTTTGGCTAACGTGACCACTCTACGGAAGAAGAAACCATCATTCGAAGACAATGGAAGTGGTTTCAGGTCAAAACTCCTTACCAATCAAAAGTTATAGGCGAAACAAGATCCATTAGGGGTAAAACGGTTTAAAAACCGGCAAAAATCATGAACATGGGAAATGACCCCAATAGTCATTCCCTAAAGTTACACAACCATACGACCTCATATGAAAAAGAAATAAATATTCTATGATCCTTCGATACGTAGAATGCGGGTCGTTACATCCTTGCTCACTTAACCAATTGGATGAACTTTGCGGATTTCATAGTGATTTTGTGCTTGACTCTAGGCTTAAAAGGAGAACGAGAGCGATTGAAGATCACTAGAGTTGAATCAGAGAGCTTTCTAATGAAGAACGACGATGATTTGATCACTTTGTTATTAAATGAAGCTTGATTGAACTGGAGAAGCCATTAATGGAGTTTGAAGTGTTTGAAAGCACTACACCAGAAAATGCTTTTAGTAGCGCTGCAAAAACGCTATAATAACTTGTAGTAGCGTTCCGATAAACGCTGCTATACGACATGCAACTAAAAGTATGAAAGTTTTTGTTGCGTTTTAGTAAACGCAACCAAAAGTGAAACTATTGTAGCGTTTCTGAAACCCTACAAAAAGTATTTTTGGCAGCGTCCTAAAAATGCTACTAAAGTGATACTTGCATCATTTTTCAATTTTTTTGTAGCGGTTTTTCAGTCCTACTATTTGGTTTTTGTAGCGGTTTTCAGTCCTACTATATGTTTTTTGTAGCGATTTTTCAGTCCTACTGTATGTCTTTTGTTGTGTTTCATTTCAGCTACAATATCTTTTGTAAATTACATTTGTAGCACTTTTTCAATGCTACTGAAACTTACTAATGTACACCACATTTTAATTGCGGCTATTTACTGTTAGTAGCTTCTAATATTTCCATCAATCACTTATATATACTAAAAATATTAAAGCAAATAGTTATATGAGTATCATTTTCAAACTAAAATCAATGATCGCCATATTTAAATACACAGAAAACACATTACTTGCAATATCAAATATAACAACCATAATCATCTCAATAGTATTATTTTGACAAAATAAGTGAATCCACATACCACAATTGCGTACAAACAAATCTACCTGACTAATACAAACAAAATAATAGTTGAGGTCTTCTTCATTGCTTAATAACCACCGGTTCTTTGATGCGGACGTTCTTCACTTTGAAAATCTAATTACATGCACATAAGTATAACGATCAACGGTAAGAATTACATACAAATATAATGGTCACAATGTACAGGCGGAACATAAAATGTAGATGCAGGTCATATATCTTTTCTCTCAAGATCATGCTTCTAGAATTCCAAAAGATAAAATAAATTGAGTGGATTCAGATTTTTTTCTCACTCCAAAAAGGAAATATAATGAACATATGCATATATAACTTTATCAAGAATTCCTCTTCCCCATCCAAGTTATGAATATATTCAACCAAGCACATGGAACCAACTATTTAAAGGAATAAGAAAAATTTTGTTATGCAAGTAATGCATGATTGCATTTTATTCCTCCGGAAAAATTCATATACTTACCTAAAGCTTACAACATCATCTTCAAGTTAAGAAACTAATATGCAATAACCTTCACAAGATATGACAGCCTCCATAAAATCTCCAAGAAATTTTAATTCTTGTTTTTCAAGCTCCACCATATATATTTTTCTTTGTTGTAGTTGGCTCATCTGCAATGTTTTATTCATACATAGTATTATCATAAAATACAATAAAAATCAGGAAAAATAATGAAATTTAAACCAGAGGAAGAAAATAGTTGAACATAAGATAATGATAACATAAAAAAAACCTACCTCCTTCATGATAAATGGAGTTGTAGTGCACCTCAACAGAAAAGCTTAGGAAAATAACTGCATTTACAGAATTCAAAAGGTTTAGTAAAACTTAGACAACAACCATATTTAAAACAAATATTATAACTCAGCTTGAGAAGAAAAAACCTTGTATTAATACAGGTATCATTCTAGACTTATCACAAGAATATATCGTCATTTTCACCATGTCAGGTTTTGTTCTTTTGCGCTTTTTAGTATTGTCCCATATGCAAATCAAAACCTTACAAATACAAAATTTTCTTTGTACTTTCATGCACAAGCACAAAATCCAGGCCTGGTGAAAACCAGATCCATATATGTAATAAGTTCAGAAGGAGACCTATATTTGAAATGGGTTATTTTTCCAAGCGTAACTATAAAATTTATTCAAGTATTTACCTACAAAATTCCAAACTTATTTTCTTATACCTCGTTTGGAGCTTTCTTCAGTAGGTGAAATATCAATATAGCATGTATCTTTGAAAGATGTAATAATGAATATTTTAACACATACTGCACAAGGTAAGGGTATAAAAGAAAATGGTCATAAAAAATGTGTTGTAAATAAATCCTAATGGTCACTTTGACTTTAGTGAAATAGTGGCACCCATTTTGAATACTTGAAAACAGGGGAAAATTGCTAAAGCGAGACAATAACATACAGAGTCCTTGGCAGCCTGTAAGGTAACATGATCACCCCATTCCCCTATCCTATTTCACAACAGAAAAAACAACGTAAATAACATAGTAATGTTAATGTTACTTTAAGTTTTGACAATGTAAACAATACAATACCTGGAGAGTTTTTTCATGTAATCACTGTAAGCCATAGGTACATATCCCTCATAATTTTTTGGATGAGCCTTAAACTGAAACATTTGGAATTGACGTACAATTATTGACACATGACAGAAGCATCGCTAGCTAAAATTGAACTGAAGGTGTTGCTTGAGCTAACAGGAGCCGGACTTGGGGTGGACAGATATGTACTGGACCTTGTGACAGTCTTAGATGAAAGCGAGAGCATGCGGAAAGACCTTAGGTACATATCCCTCATAATTTTTTGGATGAGCCTTAAGCTGAAACATTTGGAATCGACGTACAATTATTGACACATGACAGAAGCACTACTAGCTAAAACTGAACTGAAGGTGTTGCTTGAGCTAACAGGAGCAGGACTTGGGGTGGACAGATATGTACTGGACCTTGTGACAGTCTTAGATGTAAGCGAGAGCATGCGGAAAGACTGTAGATTAGAAAATTTGATAAGGGCTATGCAGTTCGTCATCAAGAAACTGGCCCCAATCGATAGGCTATCAATTGTCACTTTCTCCAACAAAGTTATTATACATTACCCACTGCGTCAAGTAACCGAGGAATATCAACTGGACATGGAAAATATTGTCTGCAGTTCAACTACTGCTGCTGGCACAGATATTCCTGCTAGTGTTTTCAATGACTTAAAGGTCCTCAAATCTCGTACACAAAGAACACGGCGTACGGTAGCTATAATGCTTATGTCCGATGGAGAAATGGATGGCATATATTTCTTAGCTTCATTTGAAGGTTGTCCCCATATTTACTTTGGTTTTGGTTCAGAGCAAGATCCCACTAAAAAATGGTAGGTACTGAATAACATTGCAAAAGGAAGCAAGGGAAGGACATTTTCAGATGTTCAAAACACGGACAACTTGAGCCTTGCATTTTCACAGTGTTTGGCAGGACTTCTCACCACAGTGGTTCAGGATCTGAACTTGACTCTGACACCACTCCCAGCTCCACCACTTGTACCAACAACCATTGAGAATTTGAATGCGGGAAACTATCCACCATTGCGGAAGAACAATAAGCAGGATCTAGATTTGCCAATTGTACATCAAACTAATCTGATAGCAATTATTCTATTACTACAAAGAAATAGTAAATAACTATAAAGAAGAAAAGAGACAATATTTATACTGGTTTCACTATCATCGAGATAGTGTACGTCCAGTTCAAAAGAGAGAGATTTTATTTCACATAATAGAGAGAATTACAAGAGATTACACAAAAAGAGTTTACATATAACCTCAAATAGGCATAACAAGAAGAGATACCATTGGGGATCACTGGCTCCATGCCAGGATGGGTTTACTAAGAAGTCTACCCCTCAATATATAGCCAGTGAAATGTATGTGAGTCATCAATCAAATCACCATCATATGGTAATAAATTATGGAGGCAAATTACAATGGCAACAAATGACTCAATAGCAAATATGGAAGAAAATAATCCATGCATCCATCTCATGCAAATGCAATCAATGCATTTATGCATTCCATATTGAATATATTTACTTTCCCATTTTGCATATTTGTTCCATCTAAATGTGATTTTGTATCACCCAAATTTAACATCTCCACCTTGATGCAAAATCACATATCTGCAACACCCCATCTCGAATTAAATTCTCTTCACATCAAAAAACTCTTCAAAAGAACTCCACCTTCAATCAAAATCTCATAATGAGGTACACCAAAAATGAATATTTACCAAATGGGTTCCAGCAAAGCCACCCCCCATCACACAATTGTTAACGAGCTCAGACTACGTCCCCGCCCGCCAACAAAATGTTGCAAATATCCAAAATAAAAAAGAAGGCAGACACCAAAGTAATCTCAACACCGCCAAGGCAAAAAATAATTCTCTCAATCACCAATTCAAAAAAAACAGAGCCAAAATCCAAATCTCTGCATGCAACAAAATTCTCTCTCCTTCCACATATCTGCATGTAGCACCTCTTCTAAGACGGCATCACAAAATCGACGATGGCACAAATTCGCCAAAATCAGCTCTATGAACTGAACTCTCCAAGACGGCATCATAAGTTGATAAGCCTCAACGGCGTCAAATCCGTCACCAAAATCAGCTACATCAGATATAATTTCCAAATCCAATGGTCTCTTCAACACACTAAACTCTTTATCACGTCAAAGTTCCCAAATTGGAACGCTCTTCACTCTCAACATAATCTCCTCCACCAAAGTCTTCCTTTCCTCCCAAAATTGTAATAGAATAAGCACCACTGAATCTACAACCTTTGTAGAAATTATTGATGCACAATTTAAAACAAATCGCCTTGCTCCGATACCACTTGTTGGGGAAATTGCGCCATTGCGGAAGAAAAATAAGCAGGATCTAGATTTGCCAATTGTACATCAAACTAATCTGATAGCAATTATTCTATTACTACAAAGAAATAGTAAATAACTATAAAGAAGAAAAGAGACAATATTTATACTGGTTCCACTATCATCGAGATAGTGTACGTCCAGTTCAAAAGAGAGAGATTTTATTTCACATAATAGAGAGAATTACAAGAGATTACACAAAAAGAGTTTACATATAACCTCAAATAGGCATAACAAGAAGAGATACCATTGGGGATCACTGGCTCCATGCCAGGATGGGTTTACTAAGAAGTCTACCCCTCAATATATAGCTAGTGAAATGTATGTGAGTCATCAATCAAATCACCATCATATGATAATAAATTATGGAGGCAAATTACAATGGCAACAAATGACTCAATAGCAAATATGGAAGAAAATAATCCATGCATCCATCTCATGCAAATGCAATCAATGCATTTATGCATTCCATATTGAATATATTTACTTTCCCATTTTGCATATTTGTTCCATCTAAATGTGATTTTGTATCACCCAAATTTAACATTAGCCAGCTTCGTGATAACTAAATGAACATGCATACAAAATATTTGATAGATATTTAACCGTGCGATTTCGCATTCAGAAGGTCCAGTTGCCCCCCTTAAATTTTAATTCAACGCATATTTATTTTGGCAACTTGTGCTACATGAAAAAAAAGTCATGGATGTTACTGTCCCACATGAATATCGAACTAATAGCATCAACGATGGTAACGTAGCTTGGTCCCATTCTAACGCAATTTGCTGTTGCTGTGCTAAAACTTATACTACAATACCTGTATTTGAATTTATTTTCAAGCCTCGCATTCACTGTATTCGGTTTTGGTAATTTTTTCTTTTTTAATAAAACAATATATAACACAACATAGGAGAGAAAACGGTTCGAAGGCTCACAAAAGTCAAACCAGTAGTATACAACATACAAAACTGCCTACACAAAACTGAATGAACCAAAACAACCGAGTCGTTGTGTGGATCATCATACAAGTGATGCCTGATTACGTTGTGAGTAGTTCAGTACACTGAATACATGCTTGCGCTCGCGCTGTGTCTTGTTTAGTTCATCGTTCCCACTAAATTACAAGGGTAAAATATAGTAGATCATCGTTTAACCTCACTTGACTTGTAGAATAGAAGCCATGGTATTTTTGTTGGTTAATTAGTTTGCTATGCGAAATAACTCGTGTTAATTACAAGATTGCAAGTTTTATAAAAGTATGAGAATCTGTAATATGAAAACATTTATTTGAAGACAAGATAAGCCTTTAGATTTAACTTAGGAGTTGCCTCATCTGATTTATAACATTGACAACTGGCCATAGATCGTACATCTGAGCCTCTTATAACAAATAGTGGTTGCTCATTACTTTATGATTGACTTTGGGATACGGGTATTGGTTGTCCAATGTGTTAGGTTTGGGATGATGCAATGTTTTTAAATTGAATCAGATTTTAAATTCATGTGAAATTATGATTCAAATATATATAAAAAAACAAGAAATATATGAGAACTTTTTCAGAGAGCTCGACTCAGCAGATGAATCACAAATCAACTGAATAGAGTAGCCATTTTATTCATGTGTACAGAGAAGAAACTAACAATTTAAGGGTAGTTTGCACGTAACTGTAATGAGATATTTTGGCAGAGGATTTAAATGGGTTATAAAAAATAGCTTTAAATAGTACATGTAAGGGAATGAAAATAAAACAGGGACATAGAGGAACCATCAAAATAAAACTGAGATGAAAAAGAAATATCTTGACTCACAGGCTAGTATTTTGCATGAATCATCTAATAGACAACGCAAACAAAGGTCCAGACAAACCAGCAAAGCAGCCCCTATACAGAAAAGAATGATGTTAGCATATTGATTAATATAATCTTCTACAGATTTGTCAATAAATCACACAAAATTTAGTCCAAAGAAAAGCAAAACAACATGGAAAAGACCATTATCTGATTATTATGAACTGAATTGAGCATATTAATTTCGTTGAGATTTAACTAAACCATTTTTTATTCCAAAGTGTTTTCACACAGTATATCATAAATAAATACTCTTGAAATATACATGACAGTTATTGCATGCATAAAGACAAAGCAGCTGTTCTCTTCAAGGTTCAAGAGCAAAAGCTTTCTTCATACGGGTTAAGATACAAATGCTTTGTACTCCTTCAAATATTGCAAATATAAGAATTCTAATGGTTAGGATTGCAACAAACAAATAAGAATGTACTGTTGTTTGGTACAAATGCACTTCTTTGGTAAAAAGGCATACGGCTAGGCTTAATGAAGTGGCAGTTTGCCTTGCCCCCCCCCCCCCAAAAAAAAGTGGCAGTTTAACTGTGATAACATAATATATCACGTCATCGTTTTTATTGTGTTTCTTTATTTTCTAAATCCGTCCAAATAAATACATAAAACGAAACATGTGAAGATTTAGATTTAAACCCAAAAAAAGTTAATTAATTAATTAAGTTTTAGAAGAAACATAAAATGAAACATGTTGCCTTCGATGCCGCTATTAGTATTTCAATGTGCTTTAGCAATGGTCGATGGTAAAACCTTAGATTCAAAAATGTAATTCATGTTGATTTAATTGAGAATAACCATAGATGATAATTACTTGAATTGATTACCGCGCTATCTGAATTCACAACTGGCTGTAAGACCAGATGTATTTGTCTTCTAAAACATTGAGCAAAGGATGAAGCAATTGGTGCTCGCTATATATTTATATACATCAGACAACATCCACGCTGAAAAACATAAACAAGCAAGTTAATCCATATCAAGAAAGAAAGAAAAATGAAAATTATTGAAGAGTTAAGAGTTTGCGCCCCTGAAGGAACAGTGCCTGATTCGTCTACATTGCTCATGTTCTTCGACGTGATCTGCATTGATCTTGGACCTGTTCAAACCTGCTACTTTTTCAGCCATCCTCGTTCGGTTTCTCACTTTCTCGAGTCCCATCTTCCCAACATTAAACGCTCGCTTTCAATTGCACTGCAACACTTTTACCCTTTTTGCGGGGAAACTGTCTCTCTCCCGGTTCAGAGGAACAATACGAGATATACTAAAAAGATAGCGATTCAGTACCATTACTAATAGCAGAAAACAAAGGTAACTTTCTAGAAGCATCAGGAATCAATCCAAGAAATACCTCAAAATTCCAAACTTTAGTCCTATGTCAACTTTCAGACGATTTGCTAGCCATTCAATTAACATTGTTCCTCAGGCATGGAATCTGCATGGGGCTTCACATACACCACATGGCCTGTGATGGCTTCAGCTTGGTCCATTTTGTCAAATTTTACGCCACCATTCGCATGCCAGGTACGAGGCCTTTACCTTCCAATATTTTGCCATCCATCGATGATCATCGAGTTGCACTGCTAAACAGCCTTCATGACCATTACATTAGATACTTAACCAAGGCCAGAGATCGAAGGTTATAGGCATGGGAAATCTGAAACCAAAAGTAGTACACTCAGTGTTGTGCTAGGTATCGGCTATAAAGAGATGGAGATGCTCAAAGCATCAGTTCAGGCCAAAGCAAAACTGCTTGAAAAAACATTAGCTCACTTCTCGACATACGTAGTGTCCAGTTCATATGCATGGTCGTGCCACCGAAAGCTGCGTAGGTGCTCTGATGATCAGAAGGTAAGCTTTAGTTTCCCAGTTGACTGGAGAAGACGACTAGAACCTTTTGCACCAGACATGTACTTTGGAAAATGTGCTTTACATTCGTTGGTGTAAATGAAGGTTGAGAGCTGGTTAAGACGGGTTTGGCCTTATGTTTGCATGTGAAGCTTTGGGAAACAGAATTAAGGAGTTGGAAAGTGGCAATACCAGAAGCTATAATAGGAGCTGGAACTATCAAATGAAAGCAAGCTTCAAAAGAAAACACATAAATCAAGCAATGTATACATGCTAAAGCATATCAGAAGCTATAATAGGAGCCGGAACTATCAAATGAAAGCAAGCTTCAAAAGTAAACACATAAATCAAACTAAGGCTTAGTGCACTCTTTATACAAATAAATATTTACTAAAGAGATGGCAACAAAATGAAGTTACTGCAATACTCAGATGGAATCACATTCAGGCACTAATATAAATTATCTCTAAGTGGAAGGAACATAGCTATATGGTGCATAGGGTCATTAAAACGAAGATAAGTATCAAACATAGCTATATGGTGCTCCCTGCCATAGAATTTAATTGTATTCTGCCTTCGCCTTTGTCGGAGCTATCACCCGACCCCAGACCCTCGCGGAGCCACCGCAACCACTAAGCCAGCCATCAATCTCCCTCCAACGTCACAGCCAAACCCACAACTGATCCATGCTGCCAACACTCTATTAATACAGCAGCTCTTCGCCTCCGCAATCGACCATAGCCTCTTGAACAATCCTTGATCACCACAGTTCAATAGTTGCCTAACTCCATTCCGTCGAATATCCCCATCATCACCATCGTCAGTTGAGCAAGCTAATACTAGTTTGTAACCCAGTCTGATTAATGCTTGATGAGTTGTTTTAGAGGATTCTATAAATAGACTTATCTCTTCACAATTCAGAAACCTTAAATTCTACTAGTCGCAAATCAGTAGCTGAAATTCAACTTTCAATCCATTCACTTCTAGTTGAAATACCCAATATGAAAGTTGTTTGTATCATCGATACAAAGAAATTAATTCTTGATGTTTGTTGATCAGACGAACGACATTGTTGGAATCTTATGAAAATCAAGAAATGGCATGTTTTGTGTTCTTACTTGTTGCTCCTCATAGGTGAACATTCTGACAATGGAATTAGAAGGAAAAAGTTGCACAGTAGGCTGGCGCTTTTTGATTTGTGGTGGTCCGGTGTGCTAAGGTACTCAGTGCACTTTTGGGGATTGAACATTTTTCATTTATGTCAAGTTTCAAGGCGACCAGAGCAATGGTGGAGGTTGACATCATGTGCACTAGGGCATCTCGTCCTAGAAGAAGTGGGACAAGTAAGCGGCGGTGCTTTTGAGGTTATTTGGTGGAGACCTAACCAAAAATATGGTTGGAGGCATATTCGACTTGGTTTCGAACTTGAAGGAATCAAACATGCATGATTTATTTTACCTAATATGGAACCTATCAAGAGGAAACAACCTTATAAAGATAGTAGCATAAAGGTGAAAAGGTGGTAGTTAGCTATAAAGAGTAGAAATAAAACTGTTAAAAGTGTTAACTTGAGACACGAACCAAAAGAAGGAAGTAAAGACTCTTAGTTCGTCTTGGAAAGTAATGACCTAGGTAAAAATAAAAAACTTGAAATTATAAGCGCCCTGGAAGAAGGTGAGACAAGAAATAATCAAGAAGAACATATTTCCAATGATCCAAGTGAAGGAAGGATTAAATTACATCTTGAAAGAGGTCATACAGCTAAAATGAATTTGGAGAGTTCTATTATGATAAGTAACAGCTCTAGTGCATTAACTACTAATGAAAATGATGATACTGCAACCATTTACTATCTTGTGTGAATGAGAAGGGAGCCTTAGTTAATCCTTTAACTGTGACGATTGAGAATGATAACAATGGAGTTTTCTTGAATGTAGGCAATAATTTTGTGCAAAATGGTATTGACCAAACTATAACTGAAGTCAAACGTAGTGGTAATGGGCTTTTGATTTCAGTTGTAGCAACTAAAAAGTCACAAAGTGATGAACAAACCGTCCCATGCGATGACATACATAACAAGAAAGTGCAGAAAAACACTAATGTACATGTTCTTCCTAACATAGGGAAAAATGGCGTTGTTGCTACTATTTTATCTACTTGTTCTCCAAAAAGTGGAATAGTGATCAATGATACTTATAATAAAAAGCACTCTAACTATGCCCGCAAATTAGCTGAAATGATAATATCCTCATATTGCAACTCATTAAAGGCAATGATCGGAATAAGGACTCCAGCCTTAATGTAAACAATGTCACTCAACTAGCTGTGTCTGCGAAGGCCAACCAACTTGAAGACCCAGCTAACATGTCCGCTGTTACCTATAGATGTGCAATTTCAAAAACTAACTTGCTCCCTTCCTTCAAACCAATCCATCCCTATCAGCTAGCCTGATTCTACTTCATTTTCCTCCAAAAAACAAATTGCCCCACCTCCTTGTCTAAAAATAAACATGTCAAAAAAACGAATAAAACCTAAGCACAACTTCTATAATCACATAATCCCACTTGTAGCATATAAAGCCTTTCCTTCTCTATTTCTAACCCTGACTGCCAAGACAACAGTACCAGCTCATTGGTAGCCTCTACACTGGTCAACTCTTCAATTGCTACTAACACCTCATTGGTAGCCTCTACTCTTCAATTTTAAGCTGAAACCTCGCTTGTAATATACATAACAAAGAAACGCTTACATGCATACCTAATCCAAATAGAGTGAGAAGAGACTAGAAATTGGCTCCTAAAACACATGTTCGGCGATAAAATTTATGTTGGAAAATCGGTAATCCAATAAAATTCTACTAAATAGGAAAAAAAAAGTATGTAAAATAGAGGGAAAAGTGAAAAAGAATCGTACATCCATTTCGAATTAAGGGAAGACGTGAAGTAGAGGAGGACATGGGTGCACCATAGGCTGTGAGGGCATCGAGTCGCATTCGCATCCATGGAATCGAGCTCGTGGTAGTGGTGACCGGAGCAAAGCATTATAAGAATGGAGTTGTTTGACGAAGAACGATGGAGACGCTGCCATAGGAATGCCAAGCTGAGCGAACAAGGAGAGGACCTAAGAAAAGAAAACGAAGGGATTAAGGAGGAAAAAGGACCGTGTTAGAAAAGAGGAATTTAGAAGAAGTGAAACTTTCATCAAACACTGTCCCGCGTAATTTTTATTTGCCGCTTCTGTTTTATCTTCAGATTTAACACAAGACAAGACTAACGGATGCACTTGAACATCAAACGCAACAATATTCTGTAACTATATATACGTTTTCTTATAGTGAAGTGGTCGAGGAATGATTTTGGCTGCCCCTCGGGGTCGGGGAATCGGTCCCCCGAATTGTGGAGAAAGGGGTATTTACAAGTGTAGTTTGGTGGTAGTGGCAGTCTTGTAATTATGGAGGGAAGAGTTTGGGTCGGCCATAAACTTGGATCAGCCTAAAACTTATTTATAGAAATGCCACTAGTCTACTTTATAGTTGTCAATAGCTGTCATGATTCATATTTACAATTTTGTCACCGCTCTACTAATCATGGCCGACCCGAATGCATTTGAACTAACCTACACACACATATTTGAATGTATCGATCCATTTTAGATGTTGCCACTGCCTTCTCAGCTATAGGACCGATCCACTTTACTGCAATATGGCTGATCCAGTTTCATGCAAGCATGGGAACGACCCAGTTCACGGCAATTTACTTTGCTGCCGCTTCTTTTACAAAGTTGTCCCATACTTTGCTGCCACATGTGCTTTAGCATCCATACCCTTTAATTCATGAATGAGATGATCCATTTGTTATGTTGAAACATACTGACCCACTTTATAATCAAGTATGCCACCGTGTATTCAATATAGTCGACCCAAATCTCCCATTCACAGTAGCTGATCATTCTTTTAAATATGGACTACGTGTCCATTTTAACACCGGTCCACTTCGTTGTATTTTGTAGCATGCATTCACACAGACATTCATGTGAAAAATATTAGTAACCGACCTGCATGTAAGCTCAGTATCAGTTCATGCAAGAATAACATGAATCCAGTCCATACCATAAAACCAACCGACCCAGTTATGTCAACCGTCATTGCTATGTATTATAATTGACTTGTGTGGCCTCGTAGTGATCAATGCATGTGACAGCTATACCATGCTGCTCTCTTTTATGATGAGAAGAAAGCCTCCTTTACGAAATGCACCGACACATATGAATATTTTGCAACCGAACCATTGTTATGGACCGACTAGAATATTGTAAACACATCGAGGCCGACCCGGTTTGTGTCGACCCAGTGCTTTAACACTGACCGACCCGGTCCACTGACACTGACCGACCTGGATCCTTGTTACAGACCGACCCGATCCGTTAGTACTGACCGACCCGACCCGTTCTGAAGGAAATGGACATACCGGATGCTTTGCAGAATAGGCCGACCCGCTGTTGTGCAAACATGTCTGATTCGCATTGTTGAGGTCGATCCATATTTGCGACCGACCCGGTGCTTTGGACTGTGTTTTTAATAGGGTTAACACTTGCCCCTCGAAGCTTGTATTTTTTGCCTACGAGAAATGCGGGCTTCGAAATGATCATTGTTTGTGTTGAGATCTAGTTATAGCCTTTTGTTTGCTACGAAAGATCATAAATTGAATTTAAACGCTTCATGTCACCTGTTCTATAATCAAAAAAAGCATTTACGTGATTTTGGACTTATGCTTCACCAACAATTGTCTATATCGATAGTGGATTAGGTAATCATTAAAAATGACCTATAACGAATTTTATTTTGAATTGAATTGAGTGTTTATGTTGAATTTGTCTTATTCGACGGTTTAAAAGTCATTGAAAATTATTTGCACAAACACGACATTCTAATTCGAATTTGCATTTAACGATTAAAATCAACTAATCGACTAAAGCCGACTGCGGATTTCAAACGTTATTGTTTTAATGACTTATATGATGGTGGATAGCATTTCATGTTTTTGGAATGCACATTCATGATTTATTCGTTGCTTCCCTTTGGAGAAGGCTGGGAAATTTTGTCCCTAGTTTAGGAGATCGTCATCACACTAAAACAAAAAAGTGATTTGATAGCGTTTCAAAAACGCTATTACAGCCAAAGATAGTGTTTCAGAGAACGCCGTCTAACGACATGCTATGTTAGACCACCAACTTTTAATAGCATTAGAAGAAAACGCTATAAAAAATTAAAGGTTTGATAGCGTTTTATCTTTGCTATTAAACAAAAACGTTATATGAAAGCTTAGCCAACTGCCACCAATGGTAGCGTTTTCATTTTAATTTTATAGCGTTTATTGAGATTCTTCAATAGCGTTTGTTGTTATTTCTATAGCGTTTATTACTATAGTTGTGATAACGTTCAGAAAAACAATTAGATAGCGTTTCTTTTATTTTTTAACAGCGCATGCCCCCTTCTGACAGCGTTTTTAAAACGCTATAATATAGTATATAATTTCAGTACCATGCACCGTTTGTATACCATCTTTTCTGCTCTTTCACTACTTTTAAATACATATATATCATTCAAATACCATTCATATATATCATTATCTATTTCTCAAACATATAAAAACGTAACACATTTTCACAAACAACAAACATGTAAACTACAACATAATATTTTATACATATCATTCAAACAACATTCATATATTCAAACTCAATATTTCATACATATAATTCAAACTACTTCACATATCCAAACTTAACAACTCATACATGTTGTTTGATCAACTCTTCCCTGTCCAAAATACGTCATATATACTTTCATTAACAAGTTACTTACTAAGTAGTCGAACACTTGATTTACTCTTGCTTTGCTTTTGAATTTTCCTCCAAAACATAAGCAATTTGGTCCTATTACAGCAAAAATAAGCAATATTTAGCATTATAGAAACAAGAAAGAGTTGTAGTGCGCAACATTAAAGCCAATAACTCATGGTGAATACTCTCAGGTAAGGGTGTCACATGATTCAAGCCAGTAACAAGACAAAATTGACTAATGTATATAATGTGAATAGTGCGACTAATATTTGTTTTCATGCTAAAAAATTTAAAGTGAATGTTACAACTTACAAAACTACGATTCGACGAGTTTAAAGGTGAAGATTGAGCATTAAGCGGATTTAATTATTCTAAATTTCAATTGCATAATAGCTGAAAAATGCTAAATAACATTTTAAGGATTTAAATGCATAAAATACGTGCAAATATGATCCCAACCACTCAATATTAATTTAATAAAAATGAATATATGCAAGTAATATTTGATGTAAAGTAATATTGAATATATGTGTAAATAAATATCAGTTAGGCTAATACAAACCAACAAAATAGGCCTATTTTGCATGTTAACAACCAACGAATCACTAAACTAATACGAAATCCTTCTCAAAATATTTAGAACTTAACAAAGAGTGTAGAAAGTGGAACTTGATAAACGGAGGGGAAAGTGATGTTTGTATAGCACTTAGTTGATTTATGAGCTGGACAAGGTTTAATATCATATGGAATGTGGAGATTATTTACAAAATCCTGACTTGATATTTCTTTGTTTGCCTGACTAACTATGCACTAAACAGAACTTTAGACGTTTGATGATAGCTGTAGCATTCGGAAATTATTTACAAAATATAAACAAATATCATACCTGTCAGTTTGTTGATTCAAAACGAAGACTCATGTCCAGATGGCAAGCCCATAATCAAAACAGCATCCTAGGCATAATATAAATTAAACCATCAGAGATGGAAAGAAAACATTGAGAACTATTCATAAGATATAACCCAAACACTTAATTACCTTCTCAAAAGCCCAACCACCTGGAACAAACAAAGTTAGATAAACTGGTCTTCTATTGTCAACTGAATGGATGAATGCACTTACACCAGATGATACGGTACCATGCTTTTTCTCCACCATATTCCCTTCAACATTTTCTCCCATATAGCATACTATGATTCATAGGGAAGTTTGTTCTCCAACTTAATAGTTGAATTAACAGATATTTTTCAATAAAAAACTGGAGCATTTAAGTCAGTGTAAAGAGCTGATGCATCAGTTCCAAAACTGAGCCAGTAATACTGATTAGTATTACTATTAGGATTAGAATACATAATGATATCCTTCTTCTCAACCTGGTTCAGCTTGAGAACAGAGTTGGGTGATGCGATAACATTTTTACTGGTATTTTTTCTCAACATTGAAGCCTGTTGATTGGGTTTTTGGTCCATCCTTGAATACAAATTAATAATCTGGCTCCAAGTGTATGGCTCCTGCGAACCTTCAGCATAGGGTCCAACTTACAAACCCAGGTCTGCTTTGTTCGACATACTCATCGATGGCAATGCACCACAGGAATTAGGGATTATAACAGATAAAATATTCCTCATGTTATAACGAAGTCGTTGCCTTGTGCATATCCAATTCCTTCGTCTAATAAAATCAAGAGTTGTCAGTTAAGCACAGTTGGAAGGAATAAGAGGCCATTTTAAGTTTCCAAACCTAGATGCATTAGCCTGACCATCCTTGTCAACAAAATGAGACTTGTCTGGTTCTGTTAAGCCATTTTGTTGAAGTGCATACTCATTGTTGTAGCAACACTCATGATGATTGAGTTGTCAAACTTAAGGTGAATATCATAAATCACAAGTAAAACCATGTTTATCTGAAGAAGAAAATAATAATCGCAAGTTGGAAAGGGTTCAATATCTGAAGAAGATATCTATGTACCTTAATCTGTATCCAAACCACTACAGAAGAAGCAAAAGGTGAACCTACATTAATTGTTAAGTAAAAACAATTGAAGAATGAACTCTTGCTCTCTTTTTCAGATTCGTCAGTCTCGTCAAGTTGATCTGCATCGAATGAAGAAACACATGGCTTGATTCCTCCTGTTTGTAGAGCTATCATATAAAGAGACATAAAGACCACAGCAGTTTGTACAGAGGTTGGATCACAGCTGTAGCCATGGCAGTTTGGTTTCAGTCCATTCACCGTTGCAGTCAATGTTTAAAGCACAAGACCCTGTAAGAAAATTTACAAAAAATAAAACAAAAAAAATAGAAAAATTTTTTAATAGTAAAGATTAAAAAGATTGATTCTGAGGAGTTAAAGCTATGTAAAAAAGCATAAAGCATGAAATTGGTTTATATCTTCCAAGGTAGGCATCGGCAATGAAAGTACCGGGTAAGGAAGTGACGTAAAAAGTAACTGACCAGTTTGTGATATTTTGTGTTGCACTGCTGTTTCCTTCATTCAGAAATTGCTTCATGTAATTCAAAAGATTGGTGCTCATTCCATAGTATGTCAATCTTTCACAGCATTTCTTAGCTGAGGCAACAATACAAACTGATATATGTTAGACCTTATCACAGTTCTGGTTAAGTACAATAGAAGGGGAATCGATTAAGATTAAATACCAAGTATAAATGGACAAGCTTTCCATTTTCCAGTTTCGTCTTTGCAAGCAGGCTCGCCTTTCAAGTTAACTGTTCCATCTTTGCATACAACACATTGTCAACTTCTGCCATCACTGTATTTCTTACAATATTTTAGCAAATATTGTGGATAAAATTCTGTAGATACGTAACAAGATCATGAACAGTTGAGATGAATTATACAGCTTTTTGGACAGAGATCCATGGGCTTGAAGACGTCTAGAAAGAATACTGCAATGAGAGAGTAAACTTCAAAGCTAGTTTTCGATACAGACTTGATATCTAGTCTGTTTGATGTTATCAGATTTGTCTGTCCTGAGAATTGAGGTAATCAATTTTACCTATGTACCTTAATCGCCATAAGGAGATCTTGTACCATCATCATCAATAATCTGCAACCATATACAAGGAATAGTATCGTCAATAAACAAAAACAAAATAAAGAGAATCATCAATATTTGCCAATATGACAAATGAACAGTCACAAGCAGCAATGAACCAGTTTTATGCCAACTCAAATTTGAACTACAAAACAATCGTTACATTGCCAAAGTTCAAAACCCAGTGAATTACTTAGCATCAGAAGTATCATGACAGGGTACACAATGACGTGGTAATTACAGCATCTGTACATGTTTTTTCATAGAGAAACTTTAACATTTCAGCACAAAAAAGAAGAAAAAAATGATATTTCAAAGACTAGTAGTAAACGAAAATTCAGTTGGCATATCGGCCAATCGATCGCCAGTAGCTAGCAACCCCTTCATATTTCCATTCAAGTATCCATCCAAAAACACAACCATAACACCACCTACAAATTCTCACATAGGCTTCCAGAATTTGCCATTCTTACACATACAAGAACTATATTTTCCCCATGAATCTTTTAGTATCATCATCTAACATATCTAAATGTCCATAATCTTTGCATTCAAAACATAGAATACTATTATTTCTACTATGAAAAAATATTTTCACATACCCATTCTAGTCTCAATATCCCCTTGCTCACTGATCAGGAGACACGCCACCACTTCAGATTTGACCAAGCACTTCAATCCAATTGACGAAGTCTCAAAACTCCAGCATTTTCAGCTTCATATTGATTCTTGTTGCTGGTGGAGATTAGTAATTATTCTACATATTACTAATCTATCCTTTTCTTTTTCTTTCACTTAGATAAAATAAATTGGCAATTAGTTCACTAAAATGAAGAACTAAATAATTAGCAGCTAATATGGATCCTTCTCCTGATCTCGATGAAACAAGCCATGAAAACATGTGCTGACAACTGATAAGATATGACAGAATGAGAACTGCTATAATTGATCGCTTCAAAGCAACTAAGAAGCTTACTAGCTGACAATATTTGAGTGACTGCCCATATCAATTGTTTGCTCTCTAGCAATTATCTAATAGGGTTATTGGTATTGCCGGGATGTGTATTTAACAATATAGTACTCAACATGACATTCATATATCATATTTGGTATTGTTAGGATGTGCATTTAACAATATATTATATAGTTATAGTACTCAACATGACATTCATATGTTATATTTTTTGCTTTTTGGACATGATTGGGATGTATAACATCTACCAAATTCTTCTCATTTTGTCTCTTAATCATACTTGTGTTCATTTAGATTTCTTGACCATATGTAGACATGGCAAATACCCAAAAGTAATTGTTTTTGTTCTTTAACCCAATCTAGAGAAATATCTAATTAATGTACCCCCTTGATAATTAGGGTGAGAAGAATATTCATTTTCTTGCAAGCTGTAGCACACATGCTATTAATGATCACATTATCTTTTGCGCTGACATCTCCTTCAATCTTTGAAGAATTTTACTGAATAAATAACATATAACAAATACGCTTTGTTTTCTGGTTGTGCTTCTTGTTTATTACTAACCTTTAATTTTAGTGTAGTATATGTTTATGCAGTCAAATTATTACGCACACTATAATTATATCAGCCACATTTTGATAGATTTCTTTTTTCCTACATGTCCAGCAAACAAAATTACGGCACTACTAAAACTTGAAATCATACAAAATTGTGACAATATGAAATAAATATCTCTAAGACACTATATGAAAAATATTCAATACGTTCTGAAATAAAGATGCCATACAATCTTGGAATTGTCCTGAATATGTAAGATTTATTAATTCTATAATCTTGGAATTTCAGCATATGTGAGATTTTTTATAAATAGACACATGCTATAGAATGCTTTAGAGATTGATAATCATATGAGGACTTAGATAACGCAGACCAAAAAGTTTTTCAGTTATTTCGGCTAAAGAAATAAAATAAAATTTGAAGATGCTTTACCTGGTCTGATACTCCAATACCCCTTGCAAATTCTCTACCAATTCCTACTCCTTAACTTAGACAGTCAAATATTTAGTATGTTAAAAGTATCAATAGTATTAAATCCAATGTGTTGATGTTATAATGTTACCTGAACAGGTTGCATGTTTTGAGCATTCAAAAATTCAATACCATCTCAATTGATGAATCTGCATAATCACTCCAGTATTGTTAACAAACTTTTATTGAAATACAAGTATAAAACAAAAGAGAAGGTGTTCAAAAATAAGTTGACACAATCGAGTCTTTTTAAGTAAGTTAAAAAAAAGATTAGAAACTTGGTAAACTTATTATGAAACCAAAATTCACATGCGTTCTAGCAAACATTCTAAGTCTATAACCATGTGCATTTTAATTTTCTTAGAGATTCATGTTGGTGAATGATAATGACCATCCTTCTTGTGTTACAAGTTTATGGGATAAACCAATATACCCTTGCATGAAAGCATCCAAAGATAACTCACAACTGGACATGTTCATGACTACTAATATTAAATGCAACAATGATGTCAACATTGAACTGAAGCAACCCATTCGTTGGTCTGAACCTGAGTATACACATAAGAAAAACGAGATTCTCTATTTGATATTTGGATAATTATATTACATATTTTAAGCAACAATTAATACACCTGCAGAACATAACCACCCAACCACTTGATTTTAGATTTATGTGTTCCCAATCTTCGCTTTCCCAGCTAGCATCATCATACTAAAGCATATTGAAACTATATTACGTTTTATTTTGTTACATGTTTTGAATAACATGTAATAAATTGGCAAGCAAATTGAAAATTTTGTTCAAATAAGAAAATAAATAAATAAAATGTTTTACTACATTGGACGGTACAACACCAAGCTAACATGTATGAATTTCTTAAGTAAACCAAAGTACCGAATGCGATGCATTTAGCATCAGTCTATCCAAAATATGTGAATCATTTTATGCACTTAGCATCAGTCTATACATTCAAACTAAAAAAAATATTACAAAAGGTGCATAAAGATATTTCTGAAAGCAATCAAAAACATTTTATGTCGAGATGGAGGATGATGGAACAAACAAAAATAACATTTGAAATATGTGCCGATGCAGAAGAGTGGAATTAAAATTGTCAAAAAAAGGTATAATGGGATGTTAAGGAAAAAAATGACTTACAGAAAAAAAACCTTAAAAAGGATGCAGAAAAAAAGTTGGCTAAAAGTTAAGTATATTACCAAATGAAGACACTCAATGATGAATATCAGAAATCTCTCGCTCATTGTGATCTGCAGTCTTTGGGCATCAAAACATAAACCACCACCAACTTTGATCCAGATTAAATGTATAGCAGACATATGACCAGATAATCTGACCGATAATTGTAAAAAATATGGGTGAATTGTTAATAACTTGATATGGTACTTCTTTTATATGGAAAAATAATGAAAGACACAAACATAAGCAAGCAGATATGTTAAGAGAAACATAATTATTTTTCCTGCATGTAAACATCCATATTTATGTTACAGTCTGGGAGTCGAACATCCACACATATAAGATAGTCCTGTAACTAAACAGCTAATGGTAGCTTGTGCACGCAACTCTTCTACATTACTTAAACTTCTCAAATTCTATAGGGTGCATTAACCACGAGACAACCATGATAAGTCACAAATATAATAAACGTCGCCATTTAAAACATGTCTGTTTTCAATCCTACCTTGCAGTGCAAGCGATAAGCTCTTAAGATATATACTCAAACAGTTTGTGAGCTATCAAAACATATACAATGCTAAAAAAGAATTTTTAGGCCGTGGCTGTGTTCAGTACGTTTGGTCTCAAAAATGGGATGAATGTTTGTCTGCAGGTTGGTGTTCAAGCATTTGCTTGAAGAAGAACACGGAATTGATAAGAAAAAAAAAGTGAGTGTTAGAAAATTTCTTTGTCAATACATGATTATATTACAAAGTTAAATCTTTTGTCAATACATGATTGTATTGCAAATTGAACGGTAACAACAAGTTGTTAGAACTTTTGTCAATACGCGATTGTATTACAAAGTTAATTTTTTTTTTGTCAATACATTATTGTATTGCAAATTAAACGGAAACAACAAACAATGTTGTTCAATAATTATTCAACAATTGTCACGTCAAACTGTGTTCATAGTAACCACAGAAAGCGCAACCGATTGTGCAACAAATTGAAGCAGTACAGAAGAAAGTAATGTCCGAGTCCAGAGATGATTCTGTTTCCTTGAAACAATATTGCCGTCGTATGCACTAATTGACGTTGTTGCAGTTTGTTTCCCAGGATAAAATGGACCAACTCCGCAGCGTAGTGCCAGCTAACGGAGCTCTGGCGAACTGAGAAAGTTATAGAAACTAGATCGGAGAAATTACATTGAAGAAGAAGAAGCAATGCAAGCAGATCCAAAGTTATATCTTGTCTTGTTTTGGGTAGTGAATTTATAGGCTGGAGGAGTGCCTATTCGTATGCATTAGTAACCGCTGAAGTGGAAAGGTTGCGACCCTTTAACCACTCGATTGTTAATGTGCATGTGCTCAGAATTCCAATGGTTGTAATTTGAACAGCCATGCCTTTCGAATTCCAGACTAAACAGCCATGCCTTTCATATTCTGAGTAAATAATTCCCAAGTAGCAACTATTGTCCCTACATATTAATGATGTTGAGCAATAAATTGCTAACTCTTCTTCTTCTCAAATTTCTCTTACTCATGCTCATTCATATTCCAACAGTGAGTTCTAATAGAAGTTTTTCATATAATATGAGTAGCAATCCATTTGTTGCGGAGAAAATAGAATATTTAATTTTTCATCCATATGAATATGTGCATAATGTTTTAAAAATGGATGCATTAGTATTTAAGTGCAAGCAAGTAAAACAAAAACTACACGCAGTCATCCTTGATCCACACCAACATATCTACCTACATAATTTTACGGTACTTATTAATAAGAAAAAAAAGTAAACATAGATAGTTTTTTTACTGAATGAATCTTATTTACCAGTCTTACATTATCCAGGTAGCACCAACAGTTGTTGACTCGGATGTGCTTCTCAATGATCATGATGTACCAATCGGATTATGTACACCTATTAGGTTTGATCAAAGAATGCTGCTCCATTCTGAGGTTAGAGGGAAACCAACTCCACACCCAGAGAGACCAGATCGACTGATTGAAGTAGCTGCTGGTGTTTCCTCTGCAGAAGGATTTCCTGCAAAATGCTATTGGACACCTGCTAGAGAAATAACTCGAGAGGAATTGCAGTTGGTACATTCATTGGATCATATAGAAACTGTAGAATATTCAAGCCGGTTATTTTCCAACTATTTTACTCCGGACACATATGCTAATGGCCATTCAGCATCTGGTGCACGGATCGCTGCAGGTTTATATGCTGATCTTGCTCGCTCACTTGTTATTGGATGCTGTGGGAATAGTTTTGCTCTTGTAAGGCCACATGGACATCATGCAGGTATAAAACTAGCAATGGGTTTTTGCCACCACAATAACGCTCCAGTTGCTGCTCTTGCAGCTAAGAGTGCAGGTCCCAAAAAGTCTTGATTGTTGACTGGGATGTGCACCATAGTGCTGCTGATGATGTTGGAATTCTGGATGCTAAGGGGTATTCAGTTAATATTCCATGAATCCATGGAGCTATGGCGGTGTGGAGGATAATGATTAAATTTTTGCCTTTCGAAACATTGTGCTTCCGATCGCCTCTTAATTTTTGCCATACATTACTATAATATCTGCAGGATTTGATGCTGCAAGGGGTGATCCTCTTGGATGTTGTGATGTAACGCCTGATGGATATGCACAAATGACACACATGTTGACATCTCTTTCATATGGAAAGGTTCTTGTTATACTTGGAGGGTACAATTTTCATTCCATATCAATTTCAGCTGCATCAGTCATTAAGGTATTGTTCTGTGAGAATTATAAGCAAGAGTTGAGTAGCAAATCACCTTCAGAAAAAGGCTATCGAACTGTTCTACAAGTTCGTAAAACTTGCAACTCAAATGGGAACGGCTCACTTTGCTCAAGAAAAACGCTATGAAGAAGAGGCGTTACATAGGACCTGTATGGTGGATATGGGAAGCAAAACGCTCGCTTATGAGCGAATTTTCAGATGCTCTACAAGTACAAAGAGAAATTATTCATTGATGCATGATTTTGAAAAGAAAAAAAACTGGTGTCCTAGTACTTTTCCATGGTTACCAATGGGTATTGATGTAGTTTTAACAATAGGCTACATGGTATTCTGGATTTGAAATCTGCATGTCCTAGTGGTTATTAGTATGTTCTTTAACCTGCGAGTTTAGGTTATGTGGGTTATTTTCTCTAGTTATTAATGTGTTCTTTAAAAAAAATGAGTGAAATTTGCTTTTCGTTTTACTCATTTGGTTCTACAGACTACAATATATATCCAGTAAATGCAGTACAACATCATTTCTTTCTTTTTGTTTAAGAGAAGCGAGAAGTATACATAATCATCGTTAATTATTCGATAAAATCTCACTGTTGATGGTGGAAATTAACATTTATGATTGTCCTACTCAATGAAATTAACATTTACGATTGGGTGAAACTATGTCGCCACTTTCGAGTGTCTTTTATAATCGGTCCCTGGTATGTTTTATTAAATCAGTTTTTGTGAACATGGATGATCAATACTGCATCCATTTAGGCATTATGCACTATGAAACCATCTTAGCATCTTTAATCATGCTTGATTCGAGTTAACTCAATTAATGGACTTCAATGAACCAAAAGGTAGTAGAAATGGTATATGTTTTTGTCAATGCAACCTGGACAATCAGAATGTTTTGTTGGTTAGCACCGGGGCAGCGGACAACAAGAACGCATTTATGGAAAATGGCACTGACAATGTCAATCATGACACAACCATGGTAAAATGTATTTTGCTTTGTGCATGGAGAGTGTCTTGGTAAGTGGTAAGCTTCCATGCAACAGCAAAGGAAAACAGCACAGTCAGCCTCGACAAGTGCATTGCTTGATGGCCCTCAGTTCCTGCTGTGTTTCTGAAACATTATAAATTCCCCCTAACAGCTGTAACATTATAAAAATTCCCCCTAAGTGCTTGCTGCATGTTTCAGTGTAAAACTGTCTGTCTACCTAGCCAAACTATTGAAGTTAATGTGTTTTCTCTTGGTATTCTAAATATCTCTTTGATTAACTACAAGTCGAGCTCTTAGTTATTATATTTTGCATTTATTGTATCAACCTGAAAGGTTATTTCAGATTTCTATAAGTTCTACAGTCTGGATGTGACTGAAGATATATGAAAAGTATACTTCAATATAAATTAAAGAGAGTTTCAGACTCTATTTCCTATCCATCTTTAAAAACTAGCACAAACTTATACAGTGCTTACCGAATGTGGCTGCTAAAAATGTTGGTGTTCCAAAGTTGAAGTTCTTTGATCAGGTCGATATTGTCTTTCATAATCCATCTTCGTCCATAGCAATGATTTTCAACTCTCTTTTGATAGTCACTCGCTCATCGTATACACCAGCCTTTACCTAAATCACCTATCTGCAAATTACTATTTTTTGGTTATTGCTGCAATTGAGTTTTTATGAAATAATCGACAAATGTAATTCTAATGAGTAGCTCATTCGGATAAAGCATATTAATGCCCACTTCCATTAATCCAGTAAGCAAAAGTCATACATTACTCGAACTCGACTGCATAACTACATACTTATTAAAACAAGAACTTACTTCAGTGTGCTCCTCTATGTATCAACCATGCTTTATGCAATACGTTATATTATCTTAGACTTAGATAATTTGTTTCAAGAAGTTACTTGTCTTTTCTCAAAACTTCAGAGATTCGATAAAGGATTTGATACTTCCATTATTCGATCGTATATTAGTTTCAAGCATATATACTTATTTATTGAACCCTGTTACATATGTGCATAATCTAAATAATTTGAAGTTTATACACCTGCAAACTAGGATAAAATCATTTTTACTCAGACCTCCAATTTTTATGAGCATGAATTTGAAAATAAATTAAAAGTGAATTTAATCAAAACTAATACGTAGTAAAAGTTTGATTTTGTAATTTTGTTCAAACCAAAATTAGATGGAAATTAAACAAGCACCTCTACATGCAGCTTCTGACATCATTCACAACAGCTACCCAGGTTCTGGTTTGCACACACCTTCGTCAAGAAGCTCTTCAACTTGATCTTTAGGCCAGCTCCTCATCTGATAGGTCTATGGATTTTCCACATGTCCGTTAGACGCAAACTATGATGACTGTAATCCACGTGTATGTGTCTCTGCAGATGAGGGCAAAGGCACCAGCGCTTAAAGCTCAGGAGCTTATTCCGACAAGGACACATGTAAAGTGTTCTACGTTTCATATCTTTAACAGAAGCAAGTTATACGCACGAGCATTAAAAAAATGTAACAAAATGTTTTTAGTACCTTTCATTCCCATTCAAATTAGAATGATGCAGGATCTGCTTGGCCGATAGTGGAGACTCAGCGATTTACAATTTTGCGGTTAAGAGATTTTGAGGTTCAATGTTCAGATTAGGGATTGATTGTTTTCTAGAGGCGATGGTATTGAAAGCTTTTTTTTCGAAGGCTAATTCTATTTCAATCCGAGTTTTTAGATAGTAACCCCCCCTAAAAACTTTAATTTTTTAAAGACAAAATTACCCTTAGGAAGCTTTCTTCTCATTTGTTCTGAATATTACGTAGTTTTTCACGATCCTCTAAATATCAAACTTTCAAAACCTTAATTTTTAGATCATTGGAAAAAACATTCATGTATAAACAAGTGATGATTTTTTATCTCAATCACAACAGTTAATCAATTTTTTAAAAACTTTTTTCAGTTTTTTAAATCTTGAGAACAACAACGGATGTTTCGAAAAATGTGTGATTTTATGTGTATCCACGTAGAGAGGATACTAGGTTCTACAGTCGACCTAGTAGTAATGATGCGTGGTTTGTTTTCAGACCACGTTGAGGCTTTGCGTGGTAGATATGTAATCCACGATCTGGCCATGCGTGGAAACCTGTTTTTCCATGCAATTCATATTTGGTTGTTGCTGAAACTAGCAACAACCAATGTCGACGATTTTTTTATCAATTCCCAATGCTGGTGATTTTTCGGTGCTTAATTCTGAACGCAAAAGCATGAATTCGAAGATTTAGATCCCTATAAACTCAATCTCAATGATTTTGGTCTGATTTCACCACCGCAATCACAACCACAATCACCACCGCAACCAACTTTCAGATTGAATTCAAAACAAACTTATCTGTTGGATGCAAAAATGAAGAAGAAAACACGTGCAAGTGCCACCAAGAAAAATACGATCGACGTCTGGACGGAATGGAAAAGAGAGCCATGTTTTTTAGGGTTTTTGACAAAAGGGTATATGTGGAAATAATGGGGGGCTACTAAGCATTTTTGTGGGTATATGGGTTTTTTGTTTTTCTAGGGGGCTACTAACTAAAAGGTCGGGTTGAAATAGAATTAGCCTTTTTTGAATAGGGATTTGGTTTATCTGCTGCAGCAAAAGGGAAAAAGACTTTATTTTAGTTCCCGCTAAAAGAAAAAAATGTGCCGCCTTTCTTTGTGTAGTGTTGAGAACATGGGTTTGTTGGCCAAACAATCGTTGACCACCTTACGCTTCAGAGCGTTCCAAGAGGCTACGCGGGCAATGCTATTCATTATTGCTGTCAAATCTGGATTTTGTTGTAGTGTCAGCCTTCCTCTAGAGAAGTATTTTGGATTTGTTGTCTTTGCTTGGGCCAAAATCTAATACTTGTCATGTTTGAAATTTTCAGACACAACACAAGTTTATTCGTTAAATTCGATTCCATCTGTCATCCTGCTTGGCTAATTCAGATATTGGAGACTTTTGTCACTCAATTGTACTGATTGATCCAAGCGTCGGTAATTTTAGATAGAGTGTCTCAAGAAAGGACTTCGGTTAAGACCCAATGTTTATCGTGATTGGACCAGGTGCTTCCTAATTCTGACGATCAATTGGGTGCCCCCGGAGAGGACTTTGGTTGAAACCCCAATGTTTGTCGTTATCACATCATGTACTTCCTGATTCTGACGATCAATTGGGTGCTCCCGGAGAGGACTTTGGTTGAAACCCCAGTGTTAGTCATTATCGAATCAAGTACTCCTGATTCTGACCATCAATTGGGTGTCCCCGGAGAGGACTTTGGTTGAAACCCCAATGTTTGTCGTTATCGCATCAAGTACTTCCTGATTCTGGTGATCAATTGGGTGCCCCCGGAGAGGACTTTGGGTGAAACCCCAATGTTTGTCGTTATCGCATCCGGTACTTCCTGATTCTGACGATCAATTGGGTGCCTCCGGAGAGGACTTTGGTTTGTTTGTCATGGCGCTTGTTCACTATTTGAACCTTTGCGACTCTTCCTATTCACTTCTCATGGTGATGCTTTTTTATTTTTGCATTTGGGAATGTTGATACTTACAACCTTTAGCACTTGAGTTAGTGTTGTTGGGATCGCTATGCTTTGTCAGATTCTGAAGGAACAAGCGCTTGACAGATGGCCTGCAATATGAAATCATCTTTTTAGATAAGTTTTGATTGGACACATAATTTTGCAAGCTATAAATTCATTCAAACAGATGTGCTCTTAATCGTGGAGCTAACGTTCAGTGCATCACTTGCAGATTATTACAGACTGTTTACAAGAAGTTTTGAATACAACAGAAAGTAAAGCATGAACTAAAGCAAGAAATATAGCATGAAGTAAAGCGGTGGCGATGTTGATCGCTTATTCTGCACCATTGAAACTGGAGCACAATCAACGATTTTTAGTTGATGATCAGCCTTGGCATGGTTTGAACAAGAGCTTCATTGTTTGTCGCCCCTTGGCCCTGGGGAATCGGAACAACATTTGAGGATTTTGGATCTTTCACATATTGTTGTAGACGATTCTTCCTAATCAGCTCTTTGATCAGTGACCGTAGATGCCTACACTCGTCGTAATCGACAGAACTTTCCGGAGTTTTCTTGCTTCCCACTTACTCTCTTAGGCTCTGGAATTGGATAATCCTCAGTGTCTTTTGTTGCAGTGAAGATGTTTTCTGGAGCATCATTTAAAGGTGTTAGCTCTGACTGGTTGGAAAAACGAGGCTTCTTGCTATCTCGATTGTCTTTCCCATCGCTTCCCCTTTTCTGACCTTCGACATTTTTCTAATTGTATTGAGTAGTAACGTTTTTGGAAGCTTCAAGAGGTTAGTTTGAATTAGTAATCTGAAGAGGCACAGACTTATTCTCCAATCTCATGTACTCCTCGGTCTTTTTATAGAATTTGTCAAGCGTGCTTGGCTCTTTCATTTTGATCCATTTGCCAAATTTGTTATTCTCATCTATGGCGCCGATTAGAGACATTAAGATCATGTGGGGCTCAGGATTTCCTACTTTTGATACAGCAGCATCGAATCTTTTAAGGAAAGCTTTGACAAATTCTCCTGTTTTCTATTTCATTGATGTAAGAGAAATAACGTCCTTCGCCTTCGTAGCTTGCAGCCTGAACTGCTCTTTGAATTTCAGAATCAAATCATCTAATTAGTTAATGGATTTGGGCGGGAGCCTTGTGAACCATAATGATGCGACACCTTCTTGATAGAGAGGGAAGCACTGGCATTTGATCTCGTCTGTTGCTTTAGCTCCATTCATATACCACTCGTATTTGTATAAGAAGTAATTCGGATCAGAAGTCCCATTGTACTGAGGTAGAGTAGGATGAGTCAACTTTTTGGGGGAATTCAGCCTTGCGGATCCTTTTTGTGAGTGGATTTTTGCCGAGGGAGAAGTCCCATTCCATTTCACTATCCTTGCGAGGCATATTGTCTTTCATGATTTGTTTTACCACATCCGCGATATATTCCTTCGAGTTGTGTCATTCCGAGGAGCGAACTTCGATCTCTTTTCCGGATGCTTGTCATGGCGAGTGATCGTGTTTAGAGGATCTAGGTCTTTTACTTCCACTATGGGAAGGTGCCCTCTTGACGGGACTTGCAACTCGTCGGTTATTTCGATCGAAATGGTCTATAGCCTTCAAATTTGAGCCTTCATCATTAGCATCGTATTTACCAACAAATCCTTCCATGTTATCATTATGAGGATCGGAGGCCGATGAATTTGCATTCTCTTCAAGGTTGACATGGATTTTCAGAGGAGGAACGGAATTTGCATGAGCGTTTAGGAGAGCGCTCACTTTATCCATCAAAGCTTGATTGGCATCTACGAGAGTTTTATTAGCATCGATTAGAGCTTTGTTGGAGGCTTCCATGCATTGACTCAAGTTAGCTACGACGACATCTAATTCAGCTTTAGCCACTCCTGCTTCAGATATGGAATTTTCTCCAACCTCGAAGCGGTTGGTGAGTGAAGTAGTCTCGTTGTTTGCAACGTTGTCATTTTCTTCACCAGCTTACTTGCGGTCTTCTTTGATTTAGCCATGATTTCGGATAAGGCCTTGAATTTGGAAAATAGTTCATCGATTGCCCTAGATCTTAGATTTGCAGAATTCATGGTAGAAGTAGGCTTAAAACATCAATGTGAAGGTAGGAGATGCGAACACGGCCCCACGGTGGGCGCAAAAATGTTAAAACCGAAAATCGATTTCAACACCAAAAGGTGCAACTGTAGCACGTCACCAATTCGGTAAGTTTAGAGTATGGATCCGCGTAATCACAAAACGAAAAACATAAAATGAAGATAGAGGAATTTTTATAGTGGTTCGATTCAAAATGAATCTATGACCACTTTGAACACTTTTCTCATTAGCACTTTGGCGATTACAAAGCACATGAACTTATCCATATTGTTCATCCTTCTATCTACACTATTTTCACAATGATCTATCCTTTGCATTTTAATTTTCTTGAAATCACGGATGAACGGACGAGATCTTTTGGTTTATGATAGTAGATGCATAGATCCTTGCTCACTTAACCAATTGGACGATCTTTGCGGATTTCATAGTGATTTTGCACTTGATCTAGGCTTGAGAGGAGAATGATGGCGATTGAAGATCACTAGAGTTGAATCATAGAGATTTCAAATGAAGAACGGTGATGATTTGATCACTTTGTTATTAAATGAAGCTTGATCGAATTGGAGAAGCCATTAATGGAGTTTGAAGCGTTTGAAAGCGGTGGAGGAATGATTTTGGCGGCCCTTCGGGGTCAAGGAATCGGTCCCCCGAATTGTGGAGAAAGGGGGTATTTATATGTGTAGTTTGGTGGTAGTGGCAGTCTTGTAATTATGGTGTGCAGGGTTTGGGTCGGCCATAAACTTGGATCGGCCTAAACCTTATTTACAGAAATTCCACTGGTCCACTTTATAGTTGTCAACAGCTATCATGATCCATATTTACAGTTTTGCCACCGTTCCACTAATCACGGCCAACCCAAATGCATTTAAACTGATCGATCCACACATATTTGAATGTATCGATCCATTTTAGATGTTGCCACTGCCTTCTTAGCTGTAGGACCGATCCACTTTACTGTAATATGACTGATCCAGTTTCATGAATGCAGGGGACCGACCCAGTTCACGGCAATATACTTTGCTGCCGCTTCTTTTACGAAGCTGTCCCATACTTTGTTGCCACGTGTGCTTTAGCGTCCATACCCTTTAATTCATGAATGAGCCGATCCATTTGTTATGTTGAAACACACTGACCCACTTTATAATCAAGTAGGCCACCGTGTATTCAATACGGTCGACCCAAATCTCCCATTCACAATAGCTGATCATTCTTTTTAATATGGACCACGTGTCCATTTTAGCACCGATCCACTTCGTTGTTTTTTGTAGCATGCATTCACATAGACATTCATGTGAAAAATATTAGTGACCGACCCCCATGTTAGCTCAGTATCAGCTCACGCAAGAATAACGTGAATCCAGCCCATACACTACACGAAAACACTGATTTAGCATCATATATTTAGAAGCGGAAATTTCCGTTGCTAATTTGCGATGGATTTCCATGTGATCTGCAAGGGATAGTTTTTTGTTTTTTTCAACTTTTTTCCTTTTATTTATTACCGTCGTCTTTTGTCATCCCTCACTAAGCCGTTGTAAATTGCGTCAAATTACCGACATAAAATTTCTATTGCTATTTTCCGCTGCAAATACAAGAAGAATACCGACGAATATTTATCGAAGCTATTTTGCAGCAGATTTCCAACAGATTTGCAAGAGATGTTTATATGTGGTCTTTAAAAATTGAGAAATAATATTTATTATTTAGTATCTGATATTTAATAATTATCATTGAGATCATAAGTATTAACTAAAAAAATACAAATTCTCTAAAAGATATTTAAAATTATTCATAAATTTTAAATATAAAATTTTGAAGTTTTCATAAGGTTTGAAAATATTTCTTTAAATGAATCTAAAACTTTGTAAAATATTCAAACTTTCGAAGAATTCGAAAATGTTAAAGAATTTCAAAATCTAAAAACTACAACCATAACTTGCAAATTATTACTTCCATGCGTATTACAAGTTTTCAAAGATTGGGGTGTTCGCTTGTAACTAATAATTATTGACAATGTTTTCTAAATAAATGTTGTAATACCACTTAATTCTACAATGTTATTTAAAACAGTTGTTAAACAATATACTTTATTACAATGGTCTTTTTACCCCAGTATCTTATTTTGTTTTTTCATAGTATTTATTAGAATTCATTGAATTTTAACATCATCCCACCTTTTTAGTGTTGTAAATTTATTTTATTGAATATTGTTTATGAGACGTTATAAATTTCGGTTTTATGGTTATTATAGCTATTTGTTATTGCTAAAAATGTTTATTCATTGATTTACATGTTCTCATTTAATTATATTTGATTGCTTCTTTAATGTTTATTATATTGAAAGGTTAAATGCAGAACAATTGCCCTTGTAGACATCACTAATCCGCCTCTTTTATTCCTTAGTTTCTCAATCGTTGGATAAGTTACTGAGACAACGGTTAGATTTCAATCGTTCAATAAGAAAAATACATTTAGATCTCCACCTCCTCCTCCTTTTCGTATTTCTCCACATGCAAAAGAAATCCCGTTTAGATCTTCTCAAACTGGTCATTGATGATAATTTAATTTACATCGTCCTTTATTACTTTCTGCAAGATCTTTCTTCTTTCCAATTTTTGTTTTTGAAACATCTGCTCGCCTAATTTCAATCCTCGATTAGGGTTTCTGTCACTTTTCTTCTTCAATTCAATTCCATGAATTTTCATTAGACTGACTGACAGAATTATTTAGCCATGTCCGTGTGACTTTTTGCCCAGTGCAGCCCTTCCTTTTGTAGCTGCCTTCATCCTGCCTGTGTCCGGTCACTCCACTTCTTCATCCATGTAAGTTATTACTTGTTGGATATTATATTATTGATTTAGGGATTAGGGTTAATATTCGATTTAATGTTGAATAATTAATGGATTAGCCAGATTTGTTAATTGATTTTTACAGTATTTTGAATAATTACTCCCAAAATAACGACAAGTTTTGTTCCTCTTCTTCGTGGAAATAATGGGAGTAAAAATCATTTCTTCCCAAAACAAATCTAAATACTAGATCCTCTTTCTTGAATGGTAGAGATAAAAAAGGATTTTTCAAGGCACAACTTAACATAAAAGAAAACCTACTTGATGAAAATAAAGGGATGCAGAAAACTAGGAAGAGTTTGGAACACCAGCCTACTGCAAATGGGTTTCGCTCTATGTTAGACAGTTTGGGCGATTTTGAACTGTCATTTGCATCCAATATTGGAGAAATTCATAGCTTGAAGGATGATGAGGACTCATTTGAAAACGAAAATGTATTTTTAGTGGGTGATGATATTGACTCACATTGAGCGAAGCAGTTCCAAAAAATAATGCATGTGAGGATTCGGATTGTTTGCCTCAACATAACACTTCAGAAAATTTATCCTCTGCCTTATCCAGTATTAGAGAATTATGTGTCGACAACGACAATTTTTTTTCCAAGATCAACCTTCGGCATCTGTGCCTCTGGATGATGGAAAATATTATTTCCAATTGGGACTATCAGGTGAAGTTTTAGGAAGTGGAACCGTATTAACCATTGAAGAAGCAAAGTTCAAACAGCTGAAATTGCACATAAACTATAAAGACAGCATCAACCTCAGTAGAAAATAGATTGCCGTAAATTATTCAAATGAAAGTAAGAAAGGAGCTGGGTGGTGCTCACAGAATGTATGATTTCTTCTCACTACTACTTGGTTAGATTATCCTTCTCTATTTTATTATTCCTTTTCTTCCTTTTTTGGATGTAAATTTATAAAAATGAGAGAGGAGAAAAATGTCCCTATGGAAAACTATTAATTAGATTATCATTTCCTTTTTTTTCAAAAAAAAAATTTACTGTAAACTAATGGCCTCCCTGTGATTTCCCTTTTCAGCGAACTAAGGCTTTTATGCTCTCTTTTTATCGCTTCTCTCCTTGATGTATACCGCTATCCCTCTTTGGATAATTATCCTGTTTTCCCTTTTCAGTGAACTAATGTTTTTTTGTTCATGCGAACAACAATTATTTATAAATTATGTTGATTTTTTTTACATTAATTTAATGTTTAATACGTTGAATTTGGTTTCTAGCGCACTACAACAAAATGACCCTATTACAACGGTGGAACACCGTTGTAATATACATTTTACAACGTTGGGCAAACCGTCGTGTATTAAGAAGTTGTAATAGACTCATATCTTTTACAACGTTTTTACACTGTTGCAACACCGTTGTAATATGTATATTTTACAACTTTTTTCCACCGTTGTAGTAATACATATTACAACATTTTTGCACTGTTGTAGTAGTACATATTACAACATTTTTTCACCGTTGTAATAATTCCTGCAACAATTAATTACAACAATACGATTTTTTTTTCGTTATATATTACATTTCATATAAAAATAAATATTTATATTGAATAAAATGATACTACACTGATCTGAAATAATCAATTAAATATTTTATTTCAATATTTGAATTAGTACAACTTTCTGATCCACTATCGTACAACTCACTTTTACATAATACAGTCATAACAATACATACATTCCTCACTACAAACTGATCACTCAATGCACTCAGTTACATACGCACTTTCGTATAAATATACATACACACTGACATACACCGAGTCTTTATGCTCCAACATCCCCAATCGATCATCCATTTCAACATCATGCTCATCGTCAAATATCCTTGTGCATTCATTCATGAGTACAGTGATGCCCAAATGCATATATATTTTGCATTTCAATATACATGCGCTATTGCAACGGTGGAATGCACGAAACATACATGCGCTATTGCAATGGTGAAAATCAACAATAATACATCTAAAACAACATGATGCTTGCTCTGCAAAAGGAACAAAAATCAAAACAAGCGCATTGTCTAATTAGAATCAAAATCCCAATCAACGAAAGAATCAAATCAAGCAAAATTACCTGAATTTCAAAAATCAAAGGCATGTCAGAAGGAACTCTTTTGGTAACCCAAGGCTGAAACAATGATATGAATTTTCTTGTTAGATTGAAAAGAGAAGAGAAGAGAAGAATAAAAAACCAAACAAAAATAAGAGAGAACGCAGTTGCCAAAATGGAATGCTGGCATCCATTTCAATCTTTTATTTCTTTGTATTCTTATTATTTCACTAAAATACATTGCTCAAGCTGAACAACAAATAACATTGCTCAAGCTGAACAGATCACTTAAAAGAAGCAATTCAGGCATACAATTACAAATGATATTCATAATAGCAACCTGCATATTAAACAACTACTTGTAGCAAATGACCATCAATTGCCAATATACAAACAGAAAGGAAAAAAAACAATCTCAAATTGAAACATTGGAAATTTGGAATCATCAAGCTGTGAAATTGAACCATTGGAAATTTGGAATCATCAAGTTGTGAAATTGAAGACATACTTACTGCTATGGAAGAACCCCATTATAGTGATTTCGTTCGTCCCTCTGTGAGCCAAAAATAAAATAAACATTCCACCAAATCAGCAGGTTTTCCTTTGTGGTTTAGATGAAAATAAACTTTCTGCAAGAAATATACAAAACATTATGTCGACTATGGGAAATGGATGTAAATTTAGTCACTTACATCTGGATGATAATAGAAGTTGAATTTTCATTTTACAGGATAATCTCTACTGGTCAAATAGGGGAAACCAGTAAACAAGAAAAATAGGGAAAACCAGTTCATTGTTCACAATCTAATATTTACATAGAAGGGAGATAATCGATCAAAATCAAAATAAAATAAAATATACCTAATGTGATTGGAGGTCTTCCAGATGGCGTATGGCCATCCAGTATCACCATGCCAAACCCATGAACACCGTGAACAAACAGACGGCACCCCAAACCATTGTTTTCCACAAACAGCGCCTTTGAAAGAGTAAACAAGCTAACACATACCTAGAACATACCAATCCAACTTCAGCTCAAAAAAATGTAATAACAGTATTGAAATTAATACTTACCTAGAACATACCAATCCAACGCATCTCTGCATAAGGAACAACCTGGAAATAGATTTCCTTTTTCAGTCGAATCTTTTATTTATGTTTTCAGCTTAGTGAGTATACCCGAAACGATATTTTAATGCCGATCTAAAATCCATAAAGGGCGCGGGATTCGGCTATTTTAACTCCATCATGAATCTGACAGCGATGTTTTTCTAGACTATGATGTCGAAGATGATGAGGCAGACAAGCACATAAAGAAATCATTTTGATGGCTTCAAAGGCGAAATCGATTAGGGTTTTTCGATGGTTGACTACGAATGTGACGATCCCAAAATCCGAGGGGCGGTATTAAGGATAATCATTAGGAAATAACACATTAATCATCATAGCAGAGTACAGATAATAGCAGAAACAATGAACAAAATAAATTTTACATGGATATGACAGCGGAATCACAACATGTAGGAATATCAGAATAGCATAACGTGGGATATACTTAGTAAAAAGAAAGGGAAGTGATCAGTCATCATCGCCAGAGGCGGAATACATACATGCAGTGACATAATAAGAGTATCAGTCTACATCGCCGAAGGCGGAATACATATAGTGAGAAATACGGAAAGTAAATCAGTCTGCATCGCCAGTGGCGGAATCATAATATAAACATAGTAATGGCGGAAAATATCTAAGTCATCTCTATGAAGTCAGCCTCGCCATGAGCCAAAAGTGCATGCTATGCAGCAGTGCAGAACCAAAAACCACCTGTCACCTGTGTACTAGGCTGCCCGTGTGAAAATGAGGGCACCCGCGTTTGCAAAGTGAAACAAACAACGATTCAGTCATGGGGACTGGTATGAGGAATCTATTTAACAGTTAAACAACAGTAATAGCAAATCATAGGACCACGCCACTTTTGCGGAACGGGTTTACTCCAGTGATTGCTAGTGCATTTAAAACAAAGTAAATCCTTTTTAAGACAACGAAATGCTTTTAGAAAGAATGAAGCCATTATAAGACTCAGGTCCCATCACACAATGCAACGCAAGCCGGAGGATAGAGTTTTACCTTATAATAACCAAATATGCTTGACACGTATAAAGAGAAATCATTTGATATTATTACTAGTGCGTATATGTTTCAAAAACGAATAGCATCATAAATATCAATCATAGGCGACATGAGCGTCCCATGCCACTATGTCGCCATATATATAAGTTACAATCGAAGTCGTTATCTCGTATTGGAAATTGGATTTCCGTCATGAGTCGAGGCAAGGGGCAAGCTCCTCTCCGCTTCGAGACACTCTAGCAAATGCCTCAGGATTACGCACACTGGGTAACCCCTGGATCTTCAGGGCCGGTCCTCACTTACGTTAGAGGATTGGCAATTCCTGAACACACGTTTCCCGGTCCTTACAGACCTATAATCGAGGCGCCTCGCATTCCAACAACCACAAAGGTGAAAAGTAGATATATATGTCAGGGCTGGTAAGTCACTGACACCACCATAGCTAGAAAGAAACGTCGTGCTCTCCCTGCAGTCCGTATCCCGTTTTTAACTCATACCGGGGTGTGAGGTTCGCGAATCTATGAAATACACAAAGCTAGGCCACGTAGGCCTTGCTTTGATCATCATCCACAAGACTTTGCTTTGCAACAGAAGCCTTGATCACAGCATCTTGGCATGCCACATAGGCAGTCCACTCCATACGATTGATTTCCATCGATATATAACCTCTAAGCTCGTACGTCTCAGAGAAGGGCGTTAAGCAAGAGAATAAATTCTCCGCCGCCAAACAGATATATATTTAACAGAGATCAATCAGTATAGAACAAAATCCAATGTCAGACACACAGTCCATTTACAAGTCCGTCCTGGGTCTGAACGAAACCGGAGGCGTCAAATTCCTCGTATATCCGTCCAATCAACATATACGTTCAGACGGCTACTACTTCCGTCCCTTTCCGGTAGCTACTCCGGTTAGGAACCTCAGTAGCGCCCATCCAACCGATACGAAGATCGTCGGTCTTGAATCGTCTTTGCATTTTCCAATTCGAATCGCTCAATGAATTATTTGAAATGAGGGTTAGCTCGGCCTTTTCAAATAATTCACGTCATTAGAATTTAAATCGATTCCTTATATGGTTATATTATTCGACATCCATCTTTCAGTTATTTAATGTTATTTTCATGTCATACACATACAACCATCAAATATCAAACAATTCAAGCCCACTTGGTTTAATTGCAACCTATGTTGCTTATAATATTTTATAACGATTTTTCGCCATTTTTATTTATTTAAAAATGGCCATATTTAATTAAACGACGTTTCAGGTCGCTTCGTGTCACTGGCGCTGTTTTTCCCTTAATTTGTTTTACACATATCGGAAAATCTAACCGTTGGATCTTCACAAATTTTACATCATTAGGAAGGTCTTTTCAAAACGAAACCAACGATTCCAGTTTTGGGAAAATCCAACGGTCGGATCTTCCACACTAACCATTTGAAGTTACGATTTCAATTTACGAACTGCAGCGTCGTTATTCGATTAAATTTAATTATATTTATATATATATATATAATCGTTTCTGGCGCTGTTTTTCCTTAATTTTGAATTAAACATTCCAGACAATCCAACCGTCGGATTTTTACAAGGTTGGTGCCGTTGGAAAGATTATTCCAAGGCGAACCCAACGGTTGAGGTTTCGGGAAAATCCAATGGTCGGATCTTCCGCACTAGTCGTTTGAAATCACGGTTTCAAAATATGAACTGCACGGCCACGTTTCGTTTTAATTTTATTTATATTTATATATTTGTATAAATATAGTTCATTCAATGATTTCCATACCGTTTTCACTTCAAATATTTTTCTAACACCCTAAAATTTTGGAAAATTTCGCCATAACCTCCCCTGCACCGGAAGCATCGGGAAATCGCAAATAGCGTTCCCGGTCCTTTTAATCTCAAAAAGAAAAAGAAAAAGCCAAGCGACTAGCCAACAGGCTCATAAAATCATCACCCAAACAAAACAGTAAATGTGTACCTATTTGTCGGGCACAAATTTTATTCCTCTTCTCTAGCCCCTTTGCTATAACCTGTTCAATAAATATGCAGGTACATATATATATAGTTCTTATCATTTATCATCTTCTATTCTACTTCATATTTGATTTCCGTTTGGTTTAAAGACACCATTTATTCTAATGTTACATAAATAGGTGCAAATCATTTCATTGGCTAATTAATGAATATTTCAACTCATATATGTTTATTTTGAACAAGTGGCTATTTTTAACACTTCACATTTCAACGATTTATGCATACAATAAAAATGTGATTTCTATTGTAAAACAATTCATTTCAAAACACTATTTTTTTCCTATATGGTTAAGTTGGTGATAAAATAGGATTTTTATCATCAAACAATTTATTTCAAAATATGAATACCATTCAACACATGAATTTCTAATCAACGAATGAATATCAATTCAACACATGAATGTTTTTCTATAGTTTCTATATATAGATAAAAATGTGATTTTTATTATCTAACAATTTATTTCAAAATATGAATACCATTCAACACATGAATTTCTAATCAACGAATGAATATCAATTCAACACATGAATGTTTTCTACAGTTTCTATATATAGATAAAAATGTGATTTTTATTATCAAACAATTTATTTCAAAATATGAATACCATTCAACACATGAATTTCTAATCAACGAATGAATATCAATTCAACACATGAATGTTTTCTATAGTTTCTATATATAGATAAAAATGTGATTTTTATTATCGAACAATTTATTTCAAAATATGAATACCATTCAACACATGAATTGCTAATCAACGAATGAATATCAATTCAACACATGATTGTTTTCTATAGTTTCTATATATAGATAAAAATGTGATTTTTATTATCGAACAATTTATTTCAAAATATGAATACCATTCAACAGATGAATTGCTAATCAACGAATGAATGTCAATTCAACACATGAATGTTTTCTATAGTTTCTATATATAGATAAAAATGTGATTTTTATTATCGAACAATTTATTTCAAAATATGAATACCATTCAACACATGAATTGCTAATCAACGAATGAATGTCAATTCAACACATGAATGTTTTCTATAGTTTCTATATATAGATAAAAATGTGATTTTTATTATCGAACAATTTATTTCAAAATATGAATACCATTCAACACATGAATTGCTAATCAACGAATGAATATCAATTCAACACATGAATGTTTTCTATTCAATGAATAAATATAGTTTAAGCATATGAAAATAATTCAAACACAAGAATATTATTCAAAATTTCGGCAGCATAACGGCAGGGTATTTACACCGGCACCGTCCCTAGTACGGCTCCTCGCTCTACCTTAAAACCTCGCGGTTTTTGACAATGGGAATCATGCATCTAGTTCGCACGCAGGCGGCATGTATATATTTATTTCATTTCCACAAACTAATCCTATGTGGTTTCAACCAAATATTTTTCAACCACAAACGGGTATTTTTCAACCGCAATCAACCAATATCAATCACAAACAATCCCAAACTATCAATCAATTTTCACAACAATTTCAACCAATAAATATCGTCCATGGTTTGTGGACGAGGGGCGTATATATATATATATATATATATATATATATATATATATATATATATATATATATAGATATTTATATATAGCAATTCACTTTCATTTTCAACACATATATATAATTATAAAAAGAAATTGAAGAGTGAGAAATCCTCACCAATAGCTATCCACTAACACGATTCTTCCTTAATAGAAACCTTCGCCTATTTCGCCTTCTTGTTGCTTTCGTTTCCCGTATTCTCTACAAAGGTAAAAATCGAATTTTTACTATGTTATTCAATATATAAAGATTATATTCTAAAAACAAAGATTATATTTTTAATATTCCTATGATGTAAAAATTATATTTTAATTATTTTAAAAATACAAAAATCATGTCTTGCTCCTTCTACCTAATAAAAATCCCGTCTTTTCTCTTTTTAAAAATATGATCTTTATTTTTGCAAGTTCAAATCTTTTTCTATTAAAAGATTAAACCTTTTCTTATTTCAAAGTTTAAATCTTTAAAATAAAATCAGTTTTAAAATTCCTCTTTAAATCAGTTTTTGCTCTTTAAAAAAAATCAGTCTTTAAAATCTTTTTAAATCAGTTTTTAAAATCTTTTTAAATCAGTTTTTATTATCACAAAAATTCAGTTCTAAAAATCTTTTAAAAAAAATCAGTTTTTAAATCTTTATAAAAAAACAGTTTTTAAATTCCTTTAACAAATTCCGAAATTACTTTTTAAACCATTAAAAAAAAGGAATCGGTTTTTGTCTGCAAAACAAAAATAAAATAAAAATAAAACAACCTAAATTCTCACCGTTGCCTGCGAAGGGGGAAAGGGAAGAAGAGGGCGTCGGCGGCTTCGAGGTGGTGCTCGGTGGTGTCGCATCGAAGTAAGGGGGCGCTGCTTCGATTCGATGTCGCGACTTCGAGACGAGGCGGCAGGGTGTTCGAGGGTTTCGAGGTGAAGGCGGGGTCGGACGGAGGGGGGGCGTCGAAGTCTTCGTCGGCGGTGGCTTCAAGGGTAAGGCGGCGGCGCGATTTGATTAGGTTTTTTTTTTTCTCGTTTCTGAAGAATGAATCGGGGGGGGGGGGGCAATGAAGAAGAAAAAGGGGGGAAAATTAAAATAATATATATTTTTTTATTAATTAATTATTTAATTTTGGTAAAAAGGTTGACTTTTACATACGACCTCGAAACGAGGCCTACCGCCTGTCGTCCATAGCGTTTTACCCCCATTCCGAACAGAATGGGATATTTATCGTAAGCTGATTTGATCGTTACAATCAGTTTCCGTTGAATTTACATTTAAATCCTTATATTGAATTTTAAACGTACATTTCAAATTACCGGGGTCACATATTAACTAGAAAAATCCCAGAAAAATATTTTCTAGTTTCGTATGGACGATACGGTCCTAACAAAACTAGTTTCGTCGAATTCTGAGACCGTTTGAAAAATGGCCAATTTCCAGTCGATTAAATTCAACAAAAACTGGTCAAACGTGTTTTCTTTTGCCACGCTCACATATTGATTCGAAAAATTATGAAATTTGAAACCTAGCAATAGTTTGACATCCCGGACCCAACAAAAGTGGTTTCGTCGAATTCCGAGGCCATATGCAAAATATCAATTTTCCAGGCCTATATATTCTATATACCGACTCTTCTGAAAATTCATTCGGCCATAACTTTTGATTCTCGTTATGAAACTTCGATTTTTCAGATTCGTTAGAAAGGTATTGTTAAACAGATTTAAATATTTTTGGTCTCACCAAAATCCGTTATATTTTCCATCCTGCACAGTCAGACTTAGTTTGTATTCAAAATTTCAAACGACCATATTATACACAATTCTATATTTTATGGAAATAGGCTATTTTAATCATTCAAATTTCTTGTTAATAACCTAATTTAAAAATTTTAAACTGGCTCACATTTTCCGGGTTATTACAATCTCCCCCACTTAAAACTTTTCGTCCTCGAAAAGGAAATAATAGTTAAGCAGGAAATAAAATGTAAATGCAAAGTATTGTAAAGGTACCTTGCACCGAAGTTAGTCAGAGATGTCCACTCTGCATTTGGGATAGGCTTGTTTAATGCTTTCCTCAGTTTCCCAAGTACAGTCTCTAGGATCACTACTCCACTGCACTTTGACTAAATGGATCTTTTTCCTCCTTAGCTCTCTGGTTTCTTTGCCAACTATCTTTAATGGATCTCTTTTGAGTGCTAACTCTGGAGTTATGTCAATATCCTGTTGTGCTGCTTCTTCCACCACAAGATCTGGATCATGAACATGTTTTCTGAGTTGAGATACGTGGAACACATTATGTACACCAGGCAACCAATCAGGTAATGAAACCCTATATGCAAGAGTTCCAATCCGTTCAAGTATAGGAAAGGGACCAATAAATCTCGGTGCCAACTTCCCAGTCTTGCCAAATCTGATTACTCCCCGCATGGGAGAAACTCTTAAATAAACATAATCGCCAACGACAAACGATATATCCCTTCTTCTCGCATCAGCATAACTTTTCTACCGACTCTGTGCGGTTTTTAATCGCTTCTTAATGGAATCGACTTTATCCGATGCTTCTTGAATCATATCGGGCCCTAACACAAGTCTGTTGCCAGGTTCTACCCAACATGCGGGAGATCTGCACGGTCTACCGTATAGTGCTTCAAATGGGGACATTCCCAAACTTGCTTGATAGCTATTGTTGTAAGAGAATTCTGCTAAATGTAAATGATCTTCCCATGAGCCTCCAAAATCAATAACGCAAGCCCGCAGCAAATCTTCTAAAATTCTATTCACCCGCTCAGTTTGGCCGTCTGTCTGAGGGTGATAAGCGGTGCTTAGATTTAATTTGGTCCCCAATTCTTCTTGGAATGCTTCCCAGAATTTGCTAGTGAACAGGGGATCTCTATCGCTGACTATACTAAGCGGCACTCCATGAAGTTTAACAATTTCTTTGAAGTAAATCTGTGCCAGACTTTGAGCCGTTATGTTGGATCGGACAGGGATAAAATGGGCAGTCTTCGTGAAGCGATCTACGATTACCCATATACTGTCGTTTCCTTTTTTAGTTCGAGGCAAGCCATCGATGAAGTCCATCGAGATTTGTTCCCACTTCCAACCTGGAATTTCTAATGGTTGTAATAATCCAGCCAATTTCTGCTGATCACTCTTAACTAGCTGACAAGTGGGGCATCTGCTAACATATATTGAAATATCTCTTTTCATCGCCTTCCACCAGAATGTGCGTTTAATATCATTATACATTTTGCTCACACCAGGGTGGATACTTAATTTGGACTTATGGCACTCATCAAGTATTTCTCTTCTGAGCTCTGGAATTCCAGGCACACAAATCCTCCCTTTTAACCTTAGGACCCCTTGGCTATCGAGGCTAAAATCTGAGGGTTTTCCTTCCTGGATCCGCTGGCTAATCCTTTTAATGAATTCATCGTCCTTCTAAAGAATAGTAATCTTATCTTGCAAGGAAGAAGTAATGATAAAACTGGCAATGATTTCATTTTTCCTGCTGAGCGCATCTGCTACTACATTGGCTTTCCCTGGAGTGTATATAATTTCAAAATCGTATGCTGCAAGGAATTCTAACCAACGCTGTTGCCTCAGGTTTAAATCTTTCTGGGTGAACAGGTATTTCAAGGATTGATGATCGGTAAATAGTTCGAATTTCTCGCCTAATAAATAATGCCTCCAGATTCTTAAAGCGAACACGATAGCTAATAACTCAAGATCATGAGTAGCATAGTTTCTTTCATGCGGCTTTAGTTGACGACTGGCATATGCGATCACTTGGCCTTTTTGCATTAACACTGCTCCTAGCCCTCTAATAGAAGCATCTGTCCATACTGTCAAGTCTTGGTTACCTTCTATTATTGTCAATACCGGAGCGGTTGTCAACTTCAGTTTCAGCTCCTGGAAAGCTTCTTCACATTCGGGAGTCCATTTGAATTTCTCATGCTTCTTTGTAAGCTTTGTCAAAATTCCTGATATCTTTGAAAAATCCTGAACGAATTTCCGATAGTAACTAGCTAATCCAAGGAAACTTCGAACTTCAGTGGGTGTAGTAGGTTGTTTCCAGTTTTGAATCGCTGTAATTTTGCTTGGGTCTACAGCAATTCCTTCCTTTGACACAACGTGGCCAAGGAATTTAACTTCATTCTGCCAGAAGACACACTTAGAAAATTTAGCTTTCAAGACATTTCTTCTCAGAATTTTCAACACTTGTTCTAAATGTTTTGCATGTTCTTCCTCCGACTTAGAGTAGATTAGAATGTCATCGATGAAGACTAGAACAAATTTATTCAACACACCACGGAACACTCTGTTCATAAGATCAACGAAGTATGCCGGAGCGTTGCACAAACCGAACGGCATTACTAACCATTCGTAGAATAAATCGGGACCCCTGAAGGCTGTCAAAGGAACACGGTCTTCCGTTATACGCAATTGGTGGAAACCTGTAGCTAGGTCCATTCTGGAGAATACGGTTGCTCCATTTAATTGATCTAACAGATCGTCTATTCGGGGCAAAGGATATTTGTTCTTCAGTGTTTGTTTGTTGAGATCCCTGTAATCAACGCAAAGTCTTAGAGTACCGTCTGATTTAGGGACAAATACTACTGCGGCTCCCCATGCTGAAAAGCTTGGTCTGATCAGACCTTTCCAAAGTAATTCTCGGGTTTGGCTACTTAGCTCTTCTTTTTCTTTCGGGGCCATTCTTCTTATGGGATGGACTACTGGTCGGGCATTCGGAATTAGATCAATTCTAAATTCAATTTCTCTTTGCGGCGGTAAGTTTTCTACTTCTTCAAACACATCCGCATAATTTTTCACGACCGGTATCTTTTCTATTGAAGGGGGAGTAATTTCTAAAGAAGACCAAAATTCTGTTCTATTAATTTCTGAACCGAGACATGGTATAGTGATATGCCCCGATTTTGTTTCAACTTTCACAATTCTTTCAGCACATCTAACTTCGGCCTTATATTTTGTCAACCAGTCAAGCCCCAGTATGACATCAAATTCGGAAAGGTCCTTAACAATCGAATCAAAGGAGAACTTGTAACATGAATAAGAGATAGGCACTCTGCAGTATATACTGAGACTAACAGAACCTCCTATCGGGTTTTGAACTTTAATCGGTTCCTTTAGGATTCTTTGTTTCAATTTTAACTTGTGTACAATTTTACCAGAAATAAAGCTACGTGATGCACCAGTATCAAAAAGTACAGAAACAGGAATATTTTTAATAGTAAGGGTACCTCCCAAGACATCGGGTTTACCTGATCCATCGGTGATAGCTGGCGGGGTATTCCCGTCATAAACATGGGCCACTTGTGCGCTCTTCTTCAAAGGACAATTCTTGCTATAGTGCCCCTTCTTGTGGCAATTGTAGCATTCAGCTGAGTCACTGGCCCTTGGCTTCTTTGGGGCTTTGCATACATTAGAGAAATGACCGGGCCTCCCGCAATTGTAGCAGTTTCCTTTCGGGATCTTTGCGGGTTTTTGAGTAGCGGCCGCGGTGATGCTAGATTCGGGTTGGTCAGTTGAAGTCTTGCGCTTATTCCCTGCTTGGCTCTTAGCGCGGTCTTGGCTAGCATGCCTCTCATCCATGTCTTCGTAGTTGCAAGCCATCTCTACGAGTTCTGTAAAAGAAAGTTTGATGTTGCTCATAGCTCTATCATGGTATTTGCGCTTCAGCCCAAAAATGAATCTCTTATTCTTCGCTTTGTCAGTCAAAACCAACTCTGGAGCATAGCGCGATAGCTGAGTGAACTTATTCAGATAGTCTTGAATAGAGAGGTCTCCCTGGTGGAGATTAGCAAATTGCTCCCGCATCCTCTCAAGAGCTTGTTCTGGCACAAACTTCTCATTGAATAAAGTCTTGAACTGCTCCCAAGTTCGGATAGTACCAGCTGCATCCCCAGAAGTAATGGCATCCCACCATAGCTCTGCCTCCTCCTGAAGGAGCCAAATGCCAAGTCGGGCTTTGTTGTTAGTTCCCATGCCCATACCTTCGAAGATTTTCTCACAGGTTTTCAGCCAAGCTATAGCTTCGGTCACTGTGCCAGTTCCAGTAAAAGGTTTCCCTCCAAGATTTCTGTATCTCTTTGCCACTTTATCCAACTCAAAGTCTTCTGGTGCTGGCGGCTGAATAATAGGGATCTCTACAGCTACGGGGATATTCCCCCGTCCTCCTGCTGCAACTCCTCGGCCTCCACGGCCTCCTCTAGCTGCTGCTGCTCGTGTAGCCATCTAAGAGTACTGTATAAGCAAGAAAAGAGTCAAGCTCACAGATTTGATAATTTTCATAAATGATAAAGCAAGGAAATACAAGGAAAGATAATGATGATGTACTGATCAAATTGTTTTGATAATCTGCTTAGCTCATTCTAGGACATTGCTAATCCTATCTCTAATGAGCTACTCGCATTAGAACACTACTGATTCTATTCTGACGAGGTGTTTAATGTGTTAGAACCCGGAACTAAGGTTAACCAAAGCTCTGATACCAACTGTGACGATCCCAAAATCCGAGGGGCGGTATTAAGGATAATCATTAGGAAATAACACATTAATCATCATAGCAGAGTACAGATAATAGCAGAAACAATGAATAAAATAAATTTTACATGGATATGACAGCGGAATCACAACATGTAGGAATATCAGAATAGCATAACGTGGGATATACTTAGTAAAAAGAAAGGGAAGTGATCAGTCATCATCGCCAGAGGCGGAATACATACATGCAGTGACATAATAAGAGTATCAGTCTACATCGCCGAAGGCGGAATACATATACATATAGTGAGAAATACGGAAAGTAAATCAGTCTGCATCGCCAGTGGCGGAATCATAATATAAACATAGTAATGGCGGAAAATATCTAAGTCATCTCTATGAAGTCAGCCTCGCCATGAGCCAAAAGTGCATGCTATGCAGCAGTGCAGAACCAAAAACCACCTGTCACCTGTGTACTAGGCTGCCCGTGTGAAAATGAGGGCACCCGCGTTTGCAAAGTGAAACAAACAACGAGTCAGTCATGGGGACTGGTATGAGGAATCTATTTAACAGTTAAACAACAGTAATAGCAAATCATAGGACCACGCCACTTTCACGGAACGGGTTTACTCCAGTGATTGCTAGTGCATTTAAAACAAAGTAAATCCTTTTTAAGACAACGAAATGCTTTTAGAAAGAATGAAGCCATTATAAGACTCAGGTCCCATCACACAATGCAACGCAAGCCGGAGGATAGAGTTTTACCTTATAATAGCCAAATATGCTTGATACGTATAAAGAGAAATCATTTGATATTATTACTAGTGCGTATATGTTTCAAAAACGAATTGCATCATAAATATCAATCATAGGCGACATGAGCGTCCCATGCCACTATGTCGCCATATATATAAGTTACAATCGAAGCCGTTATCTCGTATTGGAAATTGGATTTCCGTCATGAGTCGAGGCAAGGGGCAAGCTCCTCTCCGCTTCGAGACACTCTAGCAAATGCCTCAGGATTACGCACACTGGGTAACCCCTGGATCTTCAGGGCCGGTCCTCACTTACGTTAGAGGATTGGCAATTCTTGAACACACGTTTCCCGATCCTTACAGACCTATAATCGAGGCGCCTCGCATTCCAACAACCACAAAGGTGAAAAGTAGATATATATGTCAGGGCTGGTAAGTCACTGACACCACCATAGCTAGAAAGAAACGTCGTGCTCTCCCTGCAGTCCGTATCCCATTTTTAACTCATACCGGGGTGTGAGGTTCGCGAATCTACGAAATACACAAAGCTAGGCCACGTAGGCCTTGCTTTGATCATCATCCACAAGACTTTGCTTTGCAACAGAAGCCTTGATCACAGCATCTTGGCATGCCACATAGGCAGTCCACTCCATACGATTGATTTCCATCGATATATAACCTCTAAGCTCGTACGTCTCAGAGAAGGGCGTTAAGCAAGAGAATAAATTCTCTGCCGCCAAACAGATATATATTTAACAGAGATCAATCAGTATAGAACAAAATCCAATGTCAGACACACAGTCCATTTACAAGTCCGTCCTGGGTCTGAACGAAACCGGAGGCGTCAAATTCCTCGTATATCCGTCCAATCAACATATACGTTCAGACGGCTACTACTTCCGTCCCTTTCCGGTAGCTACTCCGGTTAGGAACCTCAGTAGCGCCCATCCAACCGATACGAAGATCGTCGGTCTTGAATCGTCTTTGCATTTTCCAATTCGAATCGCTCGATGAATTATTTGAAATGAGGGTTAGCTCGGCCTTTTCAAATAATTCACGTCATTAGAATTTAAATCGATTCCTTATACGGTTATATTATTCGACATCCATCTTTCAGTTATTTAATGTTATTTTCATGTCATACACATACAACCATCAAATATCAAACAATTCAAGCCCACTTGGTTTATTTGCAACCTATGTTGCTTATAATATTTTATAACGATTTTTCGCCATTTTTATTTATTTAAAAATGGCCATATTTAATTAAACGACGTTTCAGGTCGCTTCGTGTCACTGGCGCTGTTTTTCCCTTAATTTGTTTTACACATATCGGAAAATCTAACCGTTGGATCTTCACAAATTTTACATCATTAGGAAGGTCTTTTCAAAACGAATCCAACGATTCCAGTTTTGGGAAAATCCGACGGTCGGATCTTCCACACTAACCATTTGAAGTTACGATTTCAATTTACGAACTGCAGCGTCGTTATTCGATTAAATTTAATTATATTTATATATATATATAATCGTTTCTGGCGCTGTTTTTCCTTAATTTTGAATTAAACATTCCAGACAATCCAACCGTCGGATTTTTACAAGGTTGGTGCCGTTGGAAAGATTATTCCAAGGCGAACCCAACGGTTGAGGTTTCGGGAAAATCCAATGGTCGGATCTTCCGCACTAGTCGTTTGAAATCACGGTTTCAAAATATGAACTGCACGGCCACGTTTCGTTTTAATTTTATTTATATTTATATATTTATATAAATATAGTTCATTCAATGATTTCCATATCGTTTTCACTTCAAATATTTTTCTAACACCCTAAAATTTTGGAAAATTTCGCCATAACCTCCCCTGCACCGGGAGCATCGGGAAATCGCAAATAGCGTTCCCGGTCCTTCTAATCTCAAAAAGAAAAAGAAAAAGCCAAGCGGCTAGCCAACAGGCTCATAAAATCATCACCCAAACAAAACAGTAAATGTGTACCTATTTGTCGGGCACAAATTTTATTCCTCTTCTCTAGCCCCTTTGCTATAACCTGTTCAATAAATATGCAGGTACATATATATATAGTTCTTATCATTTATCATCTTCTATTCTACTTCATATTTGATTTCCGTTTGGTTTAAAGACACCATTTATTCTAATGTTACATAAATAGGTGCAAATCATTTCATTGGCTAATTAATGAATATTTCAACTCATATATGTTTATTTTGAACAAGTGGCTATTTTTAACACTTCACATTTCAACGATTTATGCATACAATAAAAATGTGATTTCTATTGTAAAACAATTCATTTCAAAACACTATTTTTTTCCTATATGGTTTAAGTTGGTGATAAAATAGGATTTTTATCATCAAACAATTTATATCAAAATATGTATACCATTCAACACATGAATTTCTAATCAACGAATGAATATCAATTCAACACATGAATGTTTTCTATAGTTTCTATATATAGATAAAAATGTGATTTTTATTATCTAACAATTTATTTCAAAATATGAATACCATTCAACACATGAATTTCTAATCAACGAATGAATATCAATTCAACACATGAATGTTTTCTATAGTTTCTATATATAGATAAAAATGTGATTTTTATTATCAAACAATTTATTTCAAAATATGAATACCATTCAACACATGAATTTCTAATCAACGAATGAATATCAATTCAACACATGAATGTTTTCTATAGTTTCTATATATAGATAAAAATGTGATTTTTATTATCGAACAATTTTTTCAAAATATGAATACCATTCAACACATGAATTGCTAATCAACGAATGAATATCAATTCAACACATGAATGTTTTCTATAGTTTCTATATATAGATAAAAATGTGATTTTTATTATCGAACAATTTATTTCAAAATATGAATACCATTCAACACATGAATTGCTAATCAACGAATGAATGTCAATTCAACACATGAATGTTTTCTATAGTTTCTATATATAGATAAAAATGTGATTTTTATTATCGAACAATTTATTTCAAAATATGAATACCATTCAACATATGAATTGCTAATCAATGAATGAATGTCAATTCAACACATGAATGTTTTCTATAGTTTCTATATATAGATAAAAATGTGATTTTTATTATCGAACAATTTATTTCAAAATATGAATACCATTCAACACATGAATTGCTAATCAACGAATGAATATCAATTCAACACATGAATGTTTTCTATTCAATGAATAAATATAGTTTAAGCATATGAAAATAATTCAAACACAAGAATATTATTCAAAATTTCGACAGCATAACGGCAGGGTAGTTAAACCGGCACCGTCCCTAGTACGGCTCCTCGCTCTACCTTAAAACCTCGCGGTTTTTGACAATGGGAATCATGCATCTAGTTCGCACGCAGGCGGCATGTATATATTTATTTCATTTCCACAAACTAATCCTATGTGGTTTCAACCAAATATTTTTCAACCACAAACGGGTATTTTTCAACCGCAATCAACCAATATCAATCACAAACAATCCCAAACTATCAATCAATTTTCACAACAATTTCAACCAATAAATATCGTCCATGGTTTGTGGACGAGGGGCGTGTATATATATATATATATATATATATATATATATAGATATTTATATATAGCAATTCACTTTCATTTTCAACACATATATATAATTATAAAAAGAAATTGAAGAGTGAGAAATCCTCACCAATAGCTATCCACTAACACGATTCTTCCTTAATAGAAACCTTCGCCTATTTCGCCTTCTTGTTGCTTTCGTTTCCCGTATTCTCTACATAGGTAAAAATCGAATTTTTACTATGTTATTCAATATATAAAGATTATATTCTAAAAACAAAGATTATATTTTTAATATTCCTATGATGTAAAAATTATATTTTAATTATTTTAAAAATACAAAAATCATGTCTTGCTCCTTCTACCTAATAAAAATCCCGTCTTTTCTCTTTTTAAAAATATGATCTTTATTTTTGCAAGTTCAAATCTTTTTCTATTAAAAGATTAAACCTTTTCTTATTTCAAAGTTTAAATCTTTAAAATAAAATCAGTTTTAAAATTCCTCTTTAAATCAGTTTTTGCTCTTTAAAAAAAATCAGTCTTTAAAATCTTTTTAAATTAGTTTTTATTATCACAAAAATTCAGTTTTTAAAATCTTTTAAAAAAAAATCAGTTTTTAAATCTTTATAAAAAAACAGTTTTTAAATTCCTTTAACAAATTCCGAAATTACTTTTTAAACCATTAAAAAAAAGGAATCGGTTTTTGTTTGCAAAACAAAAATAAAATAAAAATAAAACAACCTAAATTCTCACCGTTGCCTGCGAAGGGGGAAAGGGAAGAAGAGGGCGTCGGCGGCTTCGAGGTGGTGCTCGGTGGTGTCGCGTCGAAGTAAGGGGGCGCTGCTTCGATTCGATGTCGTGACTTCGAGACGAGGCGGCAGGGTGTTCGAGGGTTTCGAGGTGAAGGCGGGGTCGGACGGAGGGGGGGCGTCGAAGTCTTCGTCGGCGGTGGCTTCAAGGGTAAGGCGGCGGCGCGATTTGATTAGGTTTTTTTTTTCTCATTTCTGAAGAATGAATCGGGGGAGGGGGGGGCAATGAAGAAGAAAAAGGGAGGAAAATTAAAATAATATATATATTTTTATTAATTAATCATTTAATTTTGGTAAAAAGGTTGACTTTTACATACGACCTCGAAACGAGGCCTACCGCCTGTCGTCCATAGCGTTTTACCCCCATTCCGAACACAATGGGATATTTATCGTAAGCTGATTTGATCGTTACAATCAGTTTCCGTTGAATTTACATTTAAATCCTTATATTGAATTTTAAACATACATTTCAAATTACCGGGGTCACATATTAACTAGAAAAATCCCAGAAAAATATTTTCTAGTTTCGTATGGACGATACGGTCCTAACAAAACTAGTTTCGTCGAATTCTGAGACCGTTTGAAAAATGGCCAATTTCCAGTCGATTAAATTCAACAGAAACTGGTCAAACGCGTTTTCTTTTGCCACGCTCACATATTGATTCGAAAAATTATGAAATTTGAAACCTAGCAATAGTTTGACATCCCGGACCCAACAAAAGTGGTTTCGTCGAATTCCGAGGCCATATGCAAAATATCAATTTTCCAGGCCTATATATTCTATATACCGACTCTTCTGAAAATTCATTCGGCCATAACTTTTGATTCTCGTTATGAAACTTCGATTTTTCAGATTCGTTAGAAAGGTATTGTTAAACAGATTTAAATATTTTTGGTCTCACCAAAATCCGTTATATTTTCCATCCTGCACAGTCAGACTTAGTTTGTATTCAAAATTTCAAACGACCATATTATACACAATTCTATATTTTATGGAAATAGGCTATTTTAATCATTCAAATTTCTTGTTAATAACCTAATTTAAAAATTTTAAACTGGCTCACATTTTCCGGGTTATTACAACGAACAAGAAAAATCGATTAGGGTTTTTGGCTATGATGACTTTAGAGGCGGCGATTGAAATGGGGAGAAGAGAGGGGACAAGAGGAATGGATACGACGAGGAAAAGAAGAGCAGAAGAGCGGAAACTGAGGAAGAGAATGGGGCAGCGGAAACCCTAGTCACCATTGTAGGACAGGAAAGCTCGATTGCGTTTTAGTTTTTGATTTGGGGAAACGAATGGTTGGAGGCAGGTCGATATTGATTTAGGGAAATAATGGGTGGACGCAACTATTAAAAAAAATACGAAGTAGGTCAGTGCTAATTTTTCGGTTTCCCGCTTAAATTTAAGTAGTTGGAGCCAATTTTTTTGGTTTTCCGCTTAAAATTTGGATGGAACTATTAAACTATCCCTAAAAATAGCTGCAGCGCGGAGCTATTACTTATTTAATATATGTTTTTATCATTAATTTCAATTATTATTTTAGTTAACTATAAATTATTATTATTTACTACAGATTTTTAACTTACAATTGTTACTTAATTAACGATTGTTGTTAAATTTTGAGCAAGATTCAAATTCAACGTTACACAAAATGTACCGTTTCGGACGGGGCGCTGCCCCCTGGACCCCCGCGACCTGACCGGGCAGGTCGAACCCCGTTAGCGGGGGCGTTGCCCCCGCACCCCCACCTCGGGGGGTTGCCATCCCCCCTGGACCCCCCTCCGTAGGGATCATATTTGACAAAAGATTTTGGAAAAACTTTCAACAACGATTACTAATTAAAAAATATTATATACTAAATATTAATTACTACTAATAGTCATGATTAATTATAAATTAAATATTTATTAATTGTTATTTACTTATTGATTATTAATTAATTGATTATTAACCGCTCATTAGTTATTACTTACTAATTAATTACTAGTACTTAATAATGAAGTAGTTATAAATAATTATTTTTAATTAAATAATTAATATTTATATATTGATTATTATTAAATAATTACTAATTGGTTGTTAATTAGTAATTAATAGTAGGAATTATTTATTTATTGATGTTTTTTTAATTAAATATTTAATATGTATTTATTGATTATTAATTAATAATTACTAATTGGTTGTCAATTACTAATTATTAGCATGAATTATTTATTTATTGAAGTATTTTTAATTAAATATTTAATATTAATATATAGGTTATTAATTAATAATTAATAATTAGTTGTTAATATTAATTATTAAAAATTATTTAATGAAAATAATTAATATTAAAATATAGTCATATATTACAACAGTCAAAAAATAAAAGTTGTGATAGGCTTTTATTACAACGGTGCTTTAACCACCATTGTAAAATTAAAGTTGTAATATGGTGTTTTTGTTGTAGTTACAATGATGTTTATACCACCGTTGTAAAAAACCATTTATTACAACGGTGCTTTTACCACCGTTGTAAAACCCATTTATTACAACGGTGCGTTTACCACCGTTGTAAAATTAAAGTTGTAATATGGTGTTTTTGTGGTAGTGGCGGTTGTTAACAATTTCACTCTTATAAAATGCTTTTTTGGGGCTATACCACTAAGGGCTAAACCACCTATATCTGAGAGTGTTGAACATGAAATTCTTTCAATTATATACAGATGTAATCCATTGTACTGCCATGCGTAGTATGGTCCAGAAAATTAAGATTTCTTTAATTCCAGTATGCTACTATTCATTCAATTCTAATTATTTGTTTCCATTACTTTAACGTAATAAATGAAATTATAGTTGTTTTTACAATGCTTGCATTGCAGTATTCTTGTTATGTTGCAACTGACACTCAAGATGCACAACACGATGAAGTACAAACAACACGGGTAAAAGAATGGATCAGCAACAGACAATGTAGCAATGTTCAACTTGCAGTTGCAGGCATTCTTTCAAATTTCCCTGATATCTCAATGGTGATATAATAAATGAGTAAATATCTTGGGTGTTATCTTATATGTTTTTCTGATCGTGTTGAAATTTGAAACAGAAGATGTCAGGTTATGTGAATTTGAAATTTAAGACTCGAAACAGAAGAGCATACGCAGACATTAAAGTTCAAATGTTAAATCAGCGGTTTTGTCATCATGTTTATCGAATGGAAACCAGTTTGACGTAAATGAAGATGTTGTTCATAATGTTGATGAGCATATTTTCAAACTTGTCAACCTTAGGTGCTATAATAACCATTGCTTCCGGGTTGATAGAGGTTTTGCTGTACAAGTTGCTGATGTTTTTGGATATGGAACAGCTTCTATGAATGAAGAGCAAATAGGGGAAGCCTGAAAACCATTTTGGGAGAAGATTTTGAGGTTTAAATAATTATTTGCTATTATATTAAGCTATATGAACCTTTATTTTGTCTTAAATTTACTCTACTAATAACATAAAATTTTATGATCCTACTGAAATTACCATTATATTATTTTAATTTTCTCATTGGGTATTGTTTATAAGTGGTTGGTATCTCTTTTAATACAACACCACATTATGATAGTCCTGCGGCTGTTACATGTTTACCTTAATTTTACTGTCTCTCAAACTTATATACGATAAATAATGTTGCAGGTGTAAGAAGTCATGGAAGGAGGAAAGATGGGCATGGAAGATATGTAAATGAAAGAATATTAAAACCATCGAAGAAGTTGGTAGCGTACAGATGTATTAGGGGACTTAGACTTGCATTTTGTACTTCCCTTGAATGCCATTGGACAAAGCATCAATATAACCATTAATGTATGGAGTGACAACTGGTTTGCTTATAATTAATCCAACGTTTATTGTATGATATAATATTGGAACTATTCGATAGACAGATAGATGATTTGTGAATGCATATACATGAAAATATATAGACTTTACTTTTTTCGTGTATTTCAAGTTCGTAAATTGAAGAAATGTAACACCCCACCTCCGCCAGTGCAACTCTTGCAAGGACACTAGCTTTGGAGGGGCGTTAAATGAGGTAAACATGCATGCAGATATCACAAGACAGAACATATAAGTAAAAACAGAGTAAATAAAGCAGCGGATAAAACTAACATTTCAAAACCATAGTCAGGTTACATCAAAGTACTTGGTCATTATTTTCCACAAAACATAGTCTAGAAACATCAACTAAAAACTGGAAATAACATCATAAAGTAACTATCCCCAAAGTAGAATAAAGCCACAGCGTGCTCAAGTCCAAACCGTACATGAGCTATCCAGAAAAGCAGCTAAAGATCCAAGCTAGGTACTAGTGTTCCCACCCTGTAAACCTGGGGGGGGGGAACGGAAGAAAAGAGGCGAAAGAAAACGGGCCAGTCAAAAAGACTGGTAAGTCCTATCTACTATTAGTATAAAAACTAATAAAGTTAACTGATCATGTAAACAGAGATGAGATGTAGGGTGATAACCGGCATGGTGAAAAGTTAACAAGATAGATCAAGTGTGGCATCGCATATACAAGGTTAAGTTGCACCAGGTGTGTACTAGTATTCCAATCCATGTCAAGTATAAACAAGAAATGATTCCTTGGCCCAAAGCTGGACCACATCATGAGATGACCTAAATCGAGGTCCAACTACTCGGTCTAGTCGATCGGCTCCCTATCAGCCTAACTCGTCGTGTATCAGTGTCATACGGCTTAATCGTGGAATGTAGTTAACAGTGTTAGGTCCACCCCAGGGTGTATCCAGCCCTAAGGTGTAAATCACAGACACAATTCAAGCACGCACAGTCTAAACCTACTGGTGCCCATGTTCAGCTCCGGACTTAATGTGCACGACCATGGTCTGCCTGAACAACCGGTGCACCCTTCAGCCGTCTCTTTTGGTCTCTTACAATCAGTCCAGTAATCGTGCCCCACCCTAGCCTAGTCCAGGGTACCCATGATACTTCCAAGTTGGTTACTGCTGAAAAGGACCATGTTACTAGGATTTCAAGTGGGTTAAGTGTGGTTAACCCTATCCTAACCATGTATTGAGTTGGTTAAGTGTATTCAAGCAGTTCATGACTTAACCCTATCAATACATCGGGTTTAATTGGTTAAGTATATTCAAGTAGTTCATGACTTAACCCTACCAATCCATCGTGTTTAATTGGTTAAGTATATTCAAGTAGTTCATGACTTAACCCTACCAATCCATCGTGTTTAATTGATTAAGTATATTCAAGTAGTCCATGACTTAACCCTATCAATCCATCGTGTTTAATTGATTAAGTATATTCAAGTAGTTCATGACTTAACCCTACCATGTGGCATTAATTAACTTAATGCACCCCAACCTCTCACATTAGACTTTGTTGTGGTTACTAGTTAAGCCGGGCGGGTACGAGTAGCTTTACATCACAACCTAGTCTAACCTCGGGTTTTAAGTGCGATATGACCAACTACTCACATTGGGTCCTATTGTTTGTAGCTACTAGTTAAGCCGGTCGGTTCCGGGTAGATTTATGCTACAAACTCAACCCAACCTCGAGTTGGCCATTCTCATGTTTTCTAGAAGTCATGTCCTAGTCCATATTTTCAAGCATAAACACATGTCAAACTTTCATGTCATATTTTCAAGTCATGTTCTCATGTTATTTAAGTTTGCCCCATTACCCATAACGTATTCCCATCGCACGTAAATTCGCATCAACACAAATAGATAAAAAAAGGAACATAACAATATGACAAGGTGGGCATAAGGTGGCAAAGTCTATCACAAGTCAAACATGGTGATATTTGAGGCCAAAAAGGGGTTCAACATACTAGCATATGGCCTCAACATGTATGATAGCATAAAAGTTGACTTGGCCTCAAACATATCAAATAGCATAGAGGTGATTTGGCCACTAGCATGCATAATAGCATGAGGGTGATTTGGCCACAAGCATGCATACTAGCATAAGGGTGATTTGGCCACAAGCATGCACAATAGCATAAGGGTGATTTGGCCACAAGCATGCATAATATCATTAGGGGTTAAGGTTTGGCCACAAGTTAAACATGGTGGCATATGAGGCAAATGTGTTCATAAACTTGCATATCACATTATAAGCCTCAAAACATGCATGATATCAAACTTTAGCAAATAGGTGAAACATGATCATAAATGACATAGGATGATAGCTAGTGATTTGCATATAACATCATATGCAAGATAACATAAGGTTTATGAGAGTTTCTATGTTGCTTTATGCAACATTCCAAATCAAAGGTCATAGCTTTCTATGCACAAAGTCAAGGTGATAGCTTTACAAACATGCATAGGATAAATCTATGCATAACATGATAGAATCAAAGCACAAATCATACTTAGGCCCAAACTCAAACTTGCAACATGTCATATTTAACTTCATAGTTAGAATCTAAGAGTAGTATAGGGCTTACAATGCTATGAAGACTATGATTAATATAAAATAAGATTGAGACGAAGCCACACTAGCAAATCCGCAACCAAAGACGATAAACTCCACTTCAAGGCTTGAGAACAAGAAGGAATAACCCCAAAGACAAAGAAAGATGGCTCTTTTACTTAAGAAAGATGGCTCCTTTATGACATAGATTGATTTGAGACACTCATGCTCTCATGGAGAAGGTGGAGGCCATGATTAGTGAACATTTGGGCAGCATTTAGTTGTAGGAATGATTAATGAGGGTTTAGGCTAGGTCTAGGGGTCTTTTTATAGGTGCTTAGGTTAGTTTAGACCATAGGATTAACCCTAAAACGAATCTGAGCCATCAACTCCCGTCAGAAACTTCCAGAACAAGACCTAACATGTCAAAATGGTGCACCAGGAAAAATGGTCCGACCGGGGGGGTCGACCCCTAGGTCGACATGGGTGTCGACCCATGGGTCGACATGGGTGTCGACCCATTGGGGGGGTCGACACTGGTGTCGACCCCTGTGTCGACCCTGCCTGGGGCGGGAAAATCCCCGCCTATCCTGTTTTGGTTGTAATTCGAATCTGAATTCGAATTTGAACTGCTTTCGGGCTTGGAATTTTCTGAAAACTTCATTGGGCCATAACTTGGTCATACGGACTCCGTTTTTCGAAAACTCAGACTCTATTTCGCGTATTTTTCCGAGACGAACGTAATGGCACAGCCCGTTTCCCTTGATTCAGATTTAGAATTTAATTCTTCCTTGATTTATGTTATAACATGTTATCCAAAAATACGGGTTGTTACATCCTCCCCACCTTAAAGGATTTCGTCCCCGAAATCTTCAAGTTAGGAAGAACGTATCCTACCATCCATCATCCATCTACTCAAAACATCATCCACAAGTAATCATTGTCCTTAAAAGATTTCTAATGCTGTATGAACATATGCAAAGGTGTGTGTATATGCACCTATCTAATGCGAAGATCAGGTGGTTACTGATTCAGTAAACCCCCTTAATGCAAAATATGTTTGTGCAATGCGTCCATATGTATGAAAATTCCTAACATAACTTATAGTCTCTATATGAGTGCACATAACATCCGTCCATATGCAACATCCATGTGATAGCATACAAGTTTCATCCATGAATAAGCATAAACACTCATGCATATGCGGTATGAAAGTGTGTGAGCCGATCTTAGTGCCTAACGTGTATCATGCATCCACAAGTATCCACTTGCAAACACTTGCAACCACTGGCAAACATCAAGCATAACATGTTTCAAATACATGTTTCAACCAAGGGTTTCTACCTAAGGTTCTCATGACAAGATTTACGAAACAAGATATACTAGATAAACATGGATAGCAAAAGAAAGATATACCAACTAGGAAAAGAGATTGAAGATGTACCCTCAAAAAGAAATAGATAAAGCCCACACATCTTCTCCTCGGTTTCCCAAGTTGCGTCTTCCTCTACTTCACTCCACTGTACTTTCACCAGTTTGACTTCTCGATTCCTTAGTTTCTTGATCTCTGTTCCCAAGATATGAATCGGAGCTCTCCTCAAGGTTGCCTCTTTCTCTACCTCCACGTCTTCAAGAATGCTTGGTTCAACCACCTCAGCGGACTCATGTAGGCACTTTCGGAGATGCGAGACATGAAAGACATTATGCACTCCGGCTAGCTTCTTGGGCAATTCCACCTTATAGGCCATCTTTCCAATTCTCTCTATGATAGGGAAGGGTCCTACGAACCTTGGTGCCAGTTTCCCAACTGCTCCAAAACGAACCACATTACGCAAAGGAGAAACCTTCACGAAAACCATGTCTCCCAATTCGAATCCCAGATCTGCTCTTCGCTTGTCAGCATAGGATTTCTGTCTGTCTTGGGCCGCTTTCATCCGTCTTCTCACCAATTCAACTTTCTCGGATGTGTCCCATATCATATCGGGCCCAAGTATAAGCCTATCTGTTGTCTCCCACCAACAAGATGGTGACCTACACGGCCTCCCATACAAAGCTTCAAATGGTGCCATCCCTATGCTGGCTTGATAGCTATTATTATAAGCAAACTCTACAAGAGGAAGGTGGTCTTCCCAAGTACCACCAAAGTCAAGAACACATAGCCTCAAAAGATCTTCTAGCACTCTATTCACCCTTTCGGTTTGGCCATCCGTCTGGGGGTGATAGGCTGTACTCAGATTCAATCGCGTACCCATCGCTTCTTGCAAACTATTCTAGAACTGGCTAGTGAAAATTGGGTCACGATCGCTAACTATGCTAGAAGGAACTCCATGCAACCGCACTATCTCCCGAAGATAAATAGATGCTAAACCTGATACAGTCCTCTTGTTCTTTACTGGAAGGAAATGGGTGCTCTTCGTAAGTTTATCAACTATGACCAATATCCCATAAAGCCCAAATAGTTTGGTCATCTTAATGGACATCTTCACCCCAACTATAAATCACAAACAGGCGAGTCATACTCCTTATGGGGTTTGCAACAGAACTAAGATCGAGAATAGGACCGAAAGGATATACTTAAAAGATAGCATGCGAGTAAGTTCTACAGAATAATAGGGATCAAGGATATACTCATAGAAAGAGATATAATGCGCGCATCTAGTCTTCAATCTTCTAAGCCGCATTTTCTTGTGCTTAATCCCATCGTGCCTTGACCGTCTTTTAATTTCACAATTTCGTAGCTCTTAATTCTTATTTCCGAAATATGAGTTAGAACTCATTTCACCGTTGCCTCTCGTTCCACTTCCACTTATTCTTTTCCTAAAAATACTTGGCTACAACTGCGTGCTCATGGTTTCATGCAAGCTTTACAAACTTCGTTAGTGGATCCTGGATCTCGTTTTCATACCATATGGTATTCCACGCAGAAAAACTCTCCCTTGAAAACAAATGTCACTCCACATTGCCAAATGTTCTTACTAGGGTGATTTCTATAACCCATGCTTAAGCGGAATGGACTATCCGCCTTAGTGGCGAACACTACTCGATTGGATTACAAATTTCCAATAAAAGTGCCAAGGGATTCTAGATAACTAATCATGACGGAACCCTAAAGGTCACACGATATTTTCGAGGGTATTACCGAGGCGAGTCATGAGCCTCGCAACCCTATGTTCGAAGTCAAGAATGGATCCATAACTGGACAACCAACCCATGCCCAAAATCAACCCGTGTCCCATAAACCCGAGAACATAAGCATTACCCATGAATTCTACGCTCAAGCTAGAGATTTTCAAACCCTTACAAATCGCAGATAGATGGGCGGAACACTCAATTGGATTTGAAATACTAACGGGATTCTCAACTAGACTAGTACTTAGGTGCAAACTTTCAACAGGATCAGAAATAAAACTCTGCGATGCGCCAAAATCAAACAAGGTACGAACAGGGAAATCAGAAATGTAAACATGACTTTCTATAGAAACACTACCTCGATCAAAAGCTGGAAGAGCGAGGGGAGCCTGCAACTTCCCTCCAGAGGGTCCTGCTTGCTGAATTTGACTTTTCCCTTGTCCTCGCTTCTTCGGACAATCCTTACTATAGTTTCCAGACTCTCCATAATGAAAGCATTTGTCCAACTTCCTTTTCTTCTTCCTACAGTCTTTGGCTATGTGCCTAGTGATCCCACAGAAGTTGCACTTCCTTGTCTCTCTTGCCTTGTTGTTGTTGTTGCCCTTGTTCCCCTTCTTGTTGTTCTTGCCTCCTTTTCCGGAATCTACCTTCTCGCCTTGAGACTCATTTACCTTGAACTCCTTCTTGCTACCCTTATCTTCCTCTTGAAGCAGGGCCATATTCACCAAACTCTCGAAAGTCGACCCTATGGGTATATGAGACATGGCCAAACCGCGCAATGGCTCATTCAATCCTAGAGCAAAGCGTAGGGCCTTTTTCTGAGCTGTGTTAATCAAGTCTAGATCGAACCGGGCAGGTTGATTAAATGTATCCACGTATTCCCTAACTGTCATGTCCCCTTGCTTTAGAGATAGGAACCTCTCCATCTGAAGGTTCTCCTTTGTCGATGATAGAAACCTTAGTCCAAACCTTCTCCTAAAGTCATCCCAAGTCTGAATTGGTCTAGTAGTGGTGGTGACTACCCAACAATATGCAGCTTCCTCTTTCAATAACCATACCGCTAACAGAACTTTCCTACGGTCTTCTATATCAAAGATAGCAAAGAGGTCTTCAGTTTCCTTTAACCAGTTTCTTGCCTCAACAAAAGTCTCTGTCCCAATAAAATTCTTGCCACCCATCGCCTTAAAGTCCTTGCAAATCTTCGCGAAATCCTCTTGTGGATACTGAGGAGGAGGAGGAAGAACCTTAGCTACGGGAGGAGGAGGAATGTTAGCCATGGGGGAAGGAGGAGGAATGTTCGCGGGGCCGGCTTCATTCGCCCTTGCCTTCATGTACCTTCTAAACAAAATAGGTACTGGTACGCCCTCCAGAATGGCAAAATTATCGGCCATACTGAAATGAAGAAAAAGATAGATTGAGAACGAGGAAACGAAGGATAGTGCTAATGGCTTTTTGGGGAATAGCCTTTTAAAATAAACTAGACTTTTCTTGGAAAATACTTAATTGGTTTTGAAAATAGTTTTTCAAAAGGTAAGTTTTAAAAACCTTTTGCTCAAATCTTGTTAACCTTATGCTCTGATACCAAATGTAACACCCCACCTCCGCCAGTGCCACTCTTGCAAGGACACTAGCTTTGGAGGGGCGTTAAACGAGGTAAACATGCATGCAGATATCACAAGACAGAACATATAAATAAAAACAGAGTAAATAAAGCAGCGGATAAAACTAACATTTCAAAACCATAGTCAGGTTACATCAAAGTACTTGGTCATTATTTTCCACAAAACAGAGTCTAGAAACATCAACTAAAAACTGGAAATAACATCATAAAGTAACTATCCCCAAGGTAGAATAAAGCCATAGCGTGCTCAAGTCCAAACCGTACATGAGCTATCCAGAAAAGCAGCTAAAGATCCAAGCTAGGTACTAGTGTTCCCACCCTGTAAACCGGGGCGGGGGGGAACGGAAGAAAAGAGGCGAAAGAAAACGGGTCAGTCAAAAAGACTGGTAAGTCCTATCTACTATTAGTATAAAAACTAATAAAGTTAACTGATCATGTAAACAGAGATGAGATGTAGGGTGATAACCGGCATGGTGAAAAGTTAACAAGATAGATCAAGCGTGGCATCGCATATACAAGGTTAAGTTGCACCAGGTGTGTACTAGTATTCCAATCCATGTCAAGTATAAACAAGAAATGATTCCTTGGCCCAAAGCTGGCCCACATCATGAGATGACCTAAATCGAGGTCCAACTACTCGGTCTAGTCGATCGGCTCCCTATCAGCCTAACTCGTCGTGTATCGGTGTCATACGGCTTAATCGTGGAATGTAGTTAACTGTGCTAGGTCCACCCTAGGGTGTATCCAGCCCTAAGGTGTAAACCACAGACACAATTCAAGCACACACAGTCTAAACCTACTGGTGCCCATGTTCAACTCCGGACTTAATGTGCACGACCATGGTCCGCCTGAACAACCGGTGCACCCTTCAGCCGTCTCTTTTGGTCTCTTACAATCAGTCCAGTAATCGTGCCCCACCCTAGCCTAGTCCAGGGTACCCATGATACTTCCAAGTTGGTTACTGCTGAAAAGGACCACATAACTAGGATTTCAAGTGGGTTAAGTGTGGTTAACCCTATCCTAACCATGTATTGAGTTGGTTAAGTCTATTCAAGCAGTTCATGACTTAACCCTATCAATACATCGGGTTTAATTAGTTACGTATATTCAAGTAGTTCATGACTTAACCCTACCAATCCATCGTGTTTAATTGGTTAAGTATATTCAAGTAGTTCATGAATTAACCCTACCAATCCATCGTGTTTAATTGGTTAAGTATATTCAAGTAGTCCATGACTTAACCCTATCAATCCATCGTGTTTAATTGGTTAAGTATATTCAAGTAGTTCATGACTTAACCCTACCATGTGGCATTAATTAACTTAATGCACCCCAACCTCTCACATTAGATTTTGTTGTGGTTACTAGTTAAGCCGGGCGGGTCCGAGTAGCTTTACACCACAACCTAGTCTAACCTCGGGTTTTAAGTGCGATATGACCAACTACTCACATTGGGTCCTATTGTTTGTAGCTACTAGTTAAGCCGGTCGGTTCCGGGTAGATTTATGCTACAAACTCAACCCAACCTCGAGTTGGCCATTCTCATGTTTTCTAGAAGTCATGTCCAAGTCCATATTTTCAAGCATAAACACATGTCAAACTTTCATGTCATATTTTTCAAGTCATGTTCTCATGTTATTTAAGTTTGCCCCATTACCCATAACGTATTCCCATCACACGTAAATTCGCATCAACACAAATAGATAAAAAAGGGAACATAACAATATGACAAGGTGGGCATAAGGTGGCAAAGTCTATCACAAGTCAAACATGGTGATATTTGAGGCCAAAAAGGGGTTCAACATACTAGCATATGGCCTCAACATGTATGATAGCATAAAAGGTGACTTGGCCTCAAACATATCAAATAGCATAGAGGTGATTTGGCCACTAGCATGCATAATAGCATGAGGGTGATTTGGCCACAAGCATGCATACTAGCATAAGGGTGATTTGGCCACAAGCATGCACAATAGCATAAGGGTGATTTGGCCACAAGCATGCATAATATCATTAGGGGTTAAGGTTTGGCCACAAGTTAAACATGGTGGCATATGAGGCAAATGTGTTCATAAACTTGCATATCACATTATAAGCCTCAAAACATGCATGATATCAAACTTTAGCAAATAGGTGAAACATGATCATAAATGACATAGGATGATAGCTAGTGATTCGCATATAACATCATATGCAAGATAACATAAGGTTTATGAGAGTTTCTATGTTGCTTTATGCAACATTCCAAATCAAAGGTCATAGCTTTCTATGCACAAAGTCAAGGTGATAGCTTTACAAACATGCATAGGATAAATCTATGCATAACATGATAGAATCAAAGCACAAATCATACTTAGGCCCAAACTCAAACTTGCAACATGTCATATTTAACTTCATAGTTAGAATCTAAGAGTAGTATAGGGCTTACAATGCTATGAAGACTATGATTAATATAAAATAAGATTGAGACGAAGCCACACTAGCAAATCCGCAACCAAAGACGATAAACTCCACTTCAAGGCTTGAGAACAAGAAGGAATAACCCCAAAGACAAAGAAAGATGGCTCTTTTACTTAAGAAAGATGGCTCCTTTATGACATAGATTGATTTGAGACACTCATGCTCTCATGAAGAAGGTGGAGGCCATGATTAGTGAACATTTGGGCAGCATTTAGTTGTAGGAATGATTAATGAGGGTTTAGGCTAGGTCTAGGGGTCTTTTTATAGGTGCTTAGGTTAGTTTAGACCATAGGATTAACCCTAAAACGAATCTGAGCCATCAACTCCCGTCAGAAACTTCCAGAACAAGACCTAACATGTCAAAATGGTGCACCAGGAAAAATGGTCCGACCGGGGGGGTCGACCCCTGGGTTGACATGGGTGTCGACCCATTGGTGGGGGGGGTCGACACTGGTGTCGACCCCTGTGTCGACCCTGCATGGGGCGGGAAAATCCCCGCCTATCCTGTTTTGGTTGTAATTCGAATATGAATTCGAATTTGAACTGTTTTCGGGCTTGGAATTTTCTGAAAACTTCATTGGGCCATAACTTGGTCATACGGACTCCGTTTTTCGAAAACTCGGACTCTATTTCGCGTATTTTTCCGAGACGAACGTAATGGCACAGCCCGTTTCCCTTGATTCAGATTTTAGAATTTAATTCTGCCTTGATTTATGTTATAATATGTTATCCAAAAATACGGGTTGTTACAAGAAAGCTTGCACGTGACGTTTTTTAATATTAATTATGCCTGCGTATGCGTGCATATATATATAATCTTCAAATATATATATATATAATTTTCAATATATATATATATATATATATCAGAAGGGGAATAGTGACAGATTGCTGGCAAAAGATTTTTAAATAAAAATTATTTGTCGCAAATCCATTGTTATACTACAAGAGTTTACCGACAGATAATTATAAATAATAGTTCCAAAAAAATACTTTTTCGTCACTAAAATGTCGGTAAATAAATTAAAATTAAATTAATAAATAAGATTATATTTTTATTATATAAATAGTAAAATGACGGAAAACTATCGGAAAACTCATGCTATATTCCGTCGCTAGATTTGATACAATTACCGTCATGGTTTTTACCGACCACCGTGTTATGCAGGAAATCCGTCGCTAAAGCCAATATAGTGATGGATTAGAAGCGGATTCTGCCGCTGCTATATGCTGTTTTTCTTGTAGTGATACCATAAAACCAACCGACCCAGTTATGCCAACTGTCATTGCTATGTATTATAATTGACTTGTGTGGCCTTGTAGTGATCAATGCATGTGACAGCTATACCATGCTGCTCTCTTTTATGATGAGAAGAAAGCCTCCTTTACGAAGTGCACCGACCCGTATGAATATGTTGCGACCGAACCATTGTTATGGACCGACCAGAATATTGCAAACACGTTGAGGCCGACCCGGTTTGTGCCGACCCAGTGCTTTAGCACTGGCTGACCCAGTCCACTGATACTGACCGACCCGGATCCTTGTTACTGACCGACCCGGTCCGTTAATACTGACCGACCCGTTCTGAAGGAAATGGACCGAGCCAATACTTTGCAGAATAGGCCGACCCGCTATTGTGCAAACATGTCTGATCCGCATTATTGAGGCCGATCCATATTTGCGGCCGACCCACTGCTTTGGACTGTATTTTAACAGGTTTAGCATTAGTTTTGAAGTTATTTGAGAAATTATGTGATTCTGAATTGAGAAATAATGTGTTGAAGAGATTTGAAATATGCAAAACATCTCAGTGTGTCATTGTCAAATCATCTTTAATCATCTAAGCAATGTCACTGTCAAGTCAGATTTGGCAGAGCTTTAATCATCTCATGTTTTTCAAAACAAAGCATCGTCAGTGTCCTTTGTCCAGCTTTATCACAATGGACAAACTATGGATCAAATTTGGGAGAGTCTTGTCAACTTACCTGTTTCAAAGTAATGATTGATTTGTCCTTTGTCCAACTTTATCACAAGGGACAAGCTATAAGTCAATTTTAGCAGAGTCTTGTCAACTCATCTGTTTCGAAATAATGACTCTTTTGGCCAACATTATCAAATAGGACAATTTTGGACTAGCATTATCAGTGTTTAGTCAAATCACCTGTTTTGTGGCAGAGCGTACTGTTTAGAACAGCTTTGGCGCAACTTTACTTAATAATTCAATATCCATTTCAAATTTCGAACAATTTGAAAATTATTTAATAACTGAATGGTCATTTCAAATTTCAAATTTCGAACATATTTTTTTAAGCTAATTTCATATTAATCTTTTAAGTTCTACATTCATACAATAATTCAAACTAATATTTGAAATACTACTACGACAACATATAATAGGAACACTAGTGGTTACGGTTAAATTGCAAGTCTTCTAGGAGTTGTTTGGGACGTCTGATTTCTTGTTTCAGCTCGTTCGCAAATGTTATGCCCTTTGGACATAGCGGTTCGTCAATCCACTCTGAAAAATTGCAATTGTGGAGATAGTTGGAACAAAGAAGTATGGGACGACCAATGTTTTCTCCATTATCTGTTACAACAACTTCAGCCATATATCCACAGTGACAACAAACTAGGTAAAAGTTAACCTCTTCTTTAGATGAGGGTTGATTTATTAGTACCTGCTCAAGCTCTCGTTCTAGAACAGGTTGATAACAGAATGTTCATTCACTCGTGGGACGTACGCATGTTCATTCGGTCCCATTTAAAGTGTTAGTAGGTCAAGACCTGGGTATTCAAGAGCAAGCTCCTTGTAATGTTCTTCTTGATATTTATATTCCAATCGATATTAGTGTGATCACTAGACGTTCAAAGGGAGTCGTGGACGTAACCAAAATCGAAGTCTATAGATGATATTCATGAAGGCATTGTTAAGAGAAATAGAGTTGAGAAGATATATTTGAGTATGGATCAGAATTATGAAGGAGTAGGTGTGTATATATAAAGTTTAAAAATACACAGGCGAACTTTGAAAATGCACACAAATGCGAGTTTTGGAAATGCGCTCAGTTCTCTTTTCGAACAAAACAGTTTTATATCTGTAAATATTCTCAAAACAAGGTAAACATGTTATAATTTCTGAAACAAGGCTAAATGTGTCGATTATCCTTTTAAACTAGAATCCTTCTTTTCTTTCTTTCATTTTTTTCTTTTTCGAAAACAGAGTGCTTTATCCATGGTTTGAAGTTTCGTCCGAGACAGCGAGATACCGTTGATCTCGTCCCAGTCCCGCCTCTCACCGAAACGGAAAGATGACAAAATCTCGTTTCGGTCAAAACAATAAAAAAAATCGCGAAATCATTCACAGAAGAAGAAGGAGAGACGAGAAGGAAAACATAAAAGCATCGATTGATTGAAGAAAGCAAACCCTAACTCCAGCAAAGTCGTCGATCTCAGCAAATTCGAGCACACAAAAAATTCAAATTCGAGCATAGCAGTCTTCAAATTTGTGTTCGATCTTCGTCCTTAGTCTCGCAGCGAAGATTTTTTCACTTTTCTTTTCCCGCTTCATATTTTCGTTTTTCTTTCTTTTTTTACTTCCGTTCGATTGGTGGCTGCGTTTAATTTTTGGTTTGGTAATTAGGGTTGAGTTTGGTGTGGGCTAGAATTGGGTATGGGCTTTGGTTTGGACTGAGTCAATTGCTAAGAGTTAGGCGGTGCTAATAATTGTATGAGCTAATAATTGGCTAATGCTAATAATTGTATGGGCTTGAATATTAATGCATATCCAGTTACAGTTTGGACTGAGTCAATAACTAAGAGGTAGCAACATTTATCACTAACTTTTTTTCAAAAAAAATATAAAAGATTGATTTTTGGACCGAAACTGAAACAAAAATCGAAACCGTCAAAATCGTCGAAACCGACCGAAACTAGTAAATTTTCAAATGACCGAAACCGAGACCGAGTTTTCGAACCTTGGCTTTTATCTATAACACAAAAATTGGTGTTGGAGTAACTCCATTGTCAAACTCACAAACACCGCACCACCTACAACACCAAGTGCACGGAACAAGCACGTGGATGCATGGAAAACTGCACAAAGTTATCTTAGTAACAGTTTCCTATGTATAAAAAGTAGGGACTAGATATAGTTGAATACACTAAGTTCAAAAGATTCCACATATGCTATAAAACGACAAAATAAATTACCAAGATGATAATATTAACTAACCAACTAATAATATGTGTCCTTAAATACACTACCATGACGATGTTTTAAAATTTAAACCACTGCAAAGATGGAGAAATCACACGTAGTAATACTTCCATTCCCTTCCTCAGGTCACATTAACCCATGCCTACAACTAGCAAAATTTCTTCATTTTAAAGGATTTTTCATCACCTTCATCAATACAGAATCTAGCAAAACAAGCATGTTAAACAGTGAAGGGCCTGATTCTCTGGATAATTTCACAAATTTTCAGTTTGAAACCATAGAAGATGGCATCACGAAAGCTTATCCAGACAGCAATCAAAGTATCACGGCATCAGCCATGACTACTTATGACAACTGTGCCAAACCACTTAAAGATTTAATCTTGAGAATCCAAAGTGAATTAGGTATTCCGAAAATTACCAGTATTGTGTATAATTGGCTGATGAGCTTTGCTTTGGATGTTGCTGAAGAGCTGAATATTCGCGCATTTGCATTTATGTCGATGAGTGCTTGTGGTTTAATGGTGGAACTTAGTTTGGATGAGCTTATCAAAAGAGGCTTTGTACCACTAAAAGGTACATAATACTTTAATTTACACACAATATCTCGAACATAATTATAACGCAGTAGTACGAGGATCTTTCTAGAGGGCTAAAGCATTTGGTTATGTTACTAATTCAGTATCTTTCTATATATCATTCTACAGATGAGAGCTGCTTAGATGAGAGCTGCTTAACGAAGGAGTATCTTGGTACGACAGTAGTAGACTTCATACCAGGAATGAAAGATTTACGAATGAAAGACCTCTCAAGCAGTATTAGAACCGTTGATGGTAATGACAAATTTTTGGTCTTGACAATTTCTCTTGTCAAAAAAGCGCTAAAAGCTCAGGCTTTGATCATTAATTCTTTTGATAGTCTAGAATTTGAAGTGCTGGACGCGCTATCATGTTCGTTTACTGACGTATTCAGCGTAGGCCCTTTGCATAAATTACTTGCTGAAGTTACAGCAAACGAATACAAATCAACACTTCCAACTCTGAACCTATTAAAAGAAGACCGTGGTTGCTTAGAATGGTTAAACAAACAAAATGCAGGTTCAGTGATATATGTGAGCTTCGGGAGTATTAGAACTGTGAGCAATGAGCAATTGCTTGAGTTTGCATGGGGACTTGCTGATAGCTCCCTACCATTTCTCTTAGTGGTTAGGCCTGATATTTTAGATGCAGAAAATGCAGTGTTGCCTTATGACTTCATTGAGAAGACCAAAAATAGAAGTTATATAACAAGTTGGTGCCCTCAAGAAGAAGTGATTTCACATGTTTCGATTGGTGGGTTTTTTTTTTTTTTTTTGAAAGGGTAAAAATAAAGGCCCAAGGCCCAGATATTACAATCCATATATCCAGCCACTCTCGTAGCAAACCCTAACATAACAAACCCTAATCAAAAACAGGAGCAAAAATGGCGAGCTCCTAAAAAGAAAAGGCAACGCTGTCTTCATGGCGGCTTCCACACGAGGAAATCCATGATTTCACAACTCTTCTCAGTTGTTTCAGGCTTGAGATTCACTTCGTGATCCTTCTGACACCTTCTCCAGTTGCTTGAAACAAGCTTCTGGTGTTTAAAGGAGTTTGGGGGGTTCGGATCTGTCAGATCTGACTTTTTAAAGCTGTCAAAGCTTCTCTTGCTTCTAGAAATGTCTGTGGTGACTTCGGAGGAGCAACCTCTGCTACTCTCGCCCTCAGACCAGATAGATAAGTGATAGATCTGGTGGTTAAGCAGACTTTTGTAGTGATTATCCCCAATTTTTTGCAAAAAATTGATCTTTTCTTTCGATTTTCCTTTATCCAGGTGATTAAGCGAGTCTGGAGCACTCCTGGAGGAACCTCCACCTGCTTCAGGTAAAAACGCATGATTACTATTCGATTTACTCAATGAATTACGCACTTCTGAAAAGTAATTATGTTTACTTCCCTCGCAGATTTTTAATTTGAGAGCGGTGTTGATGGAAGCCCCAGCGAGGATGTCAGGCTCGTCAAAATCACCTTTCATGGTCTCAAAATCATTACTGGGTGGGAGCTGATCTCTATTGGCTACATCAGGTAAATGAGGGGTATAAATGTTCAAATTATTAATTAAATTGTAATTAAGTGTAACTTGATTACTCCCTGTATTCCTAGTAGATCCTGGAGTAGCATAGAGATAAGCTTTGCCAGTAGGTGGATTTGAGGCTGCCAAGATAATTTTCTGCTTCCCATTAAGTAAGAGATCTTCTACAAGCTTATCACTATCATTTTTGTTACTATGATAACTTTGATTGTTCAAATTATCCTGCATGCATCTGTTAGCTTTTTTTATAACAATATTACTGTCATAAAAAATTAAATTCCATAACTGAACACCATTTGTCTCCTTACCAGTGTGCAATCTTTGATTTCTCTCCCTCCAAATATAGTAAATACAAGCAGTCAAGAAAACACAGGCTTTTTTGAAATTAGTGGACTTGGGCTTAGTAAATTTAAGAATATACTCAACACTGTCTCTAATGTCAAGCGAGGAGAAATTATGATTAAAACCCAAAAAACTTTTTGCATTAAACCATATGAACTGAGAATACAAACATTCAAAAAACAGATGTTTGGAGCTTTCAACTTCACTTTTACAGAGCAAACAAATTTTTTCAGAGTTTATATTCCATTTGCAACACCTATCTCTAGTAGGCAATTTATTTAGGAGAGCAAAATAGGCACAATGTGCCATCTTGGGGCAATTTGACTTGCTCCAGATGACTTTGTGCCAATCCAGTTCTACCTCATCTCCTTGCAAAATTTCCCAAACTTTTTTGAAAGAGAATTTATTTTTAGAACTAATTTTCCAAACCCAATGATCTTTGTAGCAGTTTTGATCAATATGAATAGAGGAAATGGCATTTCTAAAAATCAAAGCTGCTGTGCTGTTATGAAAGCTCCAGACATTGTTAATGATTATTTTATTTACATTATCAGTAACACCACCTAGAACATGAAGATTACCCCAACCTAACAGGTTAATTAGAGAATTACCATTAATCCATGGGTCAAACCAAAGGCTGGTTTGATTACCATCTTTTATTTTCCTGTAGATAAAATTCCTTCCCATGTCCCTACAGTCTAAAATGTTTTTCCAAATAACTGAATGGTGATTTTCCTTTCTAGCCAGCCAAAAGTTTTTCTTTTTTAAGTATTTTGCATTCATCCACCTAGCCCAAAGGGATTTACCATCTAGAAATTTCCAAAACAATTTTAACTTACTTACATCAGCTATGTCACTAATTTTTCTAAGCCCAAGACCACCAAATTTCCTAGGCTTACAAACTCTATCCCAAGCTACTTTATGATGCTTGCCTCTCCAAATGAAATTAGAACACATTTTATCAATTTTATGAATGACACTAGCATGGATATTATGAGTTTGAACCCAGTACATGATCATAGCTGTAATAACAGTATGAGTGAGTTCTATTCTGCCTGCTAGAGATAAAAGCTTACAAGACCAACCATTAAGTTTATTTTGAATCATATCAATTAATCTAGAGCAGTCTCTATCATTAATCTGATTAGAGCTTAAGGGAAGACCAAGATATCTAACAGGAAGATTTCCTTCCTTGAATTTTAAAAGCTGAAGAATTTCATGCTTAATTAAAACATCTTTGCTGAAATAGATTTTGCTTTTATTAGCATTAACAGCTAGACCAGCATACTTTTCCATATTTTCCAAAATTTGAAAAACAGCAGTGGCACTTTTTATGTCAGCCTTAAGAAATAAGAGCATATCATCTGCATAGAGTAAGTGTGTGATGTGAGGTTTTACTCTATTAATTGGTTTGATGTTTCCCCTTAATACTTCCAATTCCATTTGCATGGAGAAGTATTCCATAACAATAGAGAATAAGTAGGGTGACAGAGGGTCACCTTGCCTTATTCCTCTATTGCTGTGTATAAATCCTTTGGGGGATCCATTAACCATTACAGAGTAAGTAACATTACAAATGCATTCTCTAATCAGCTCACAAAATCTGGTATCAAATCCCATTTTCTGCATTAAGTAGATGATAAAATTCCTGTTAATCTTATCAAATGCTTTATGCAGATCTATTTTTATACACATGAGATTTTTCTTTTTCATATTGAAGTTCCTAATCAATTCATGGGCTAATAAAGAATTATCTGATATCAGTCTGCCAGGAATGAAAGCACTCTGATTCTCAGAGATGATGAATTTAAGAAAACCTTTTAGCCTGTTGCAAAGAAGAGTAGATATTATTTTATAAATAAAATTGCAACAGGCTATAGGCCTATATTCATCAAGTCCAATAGGGCTTTCTACTTTTGGAATCAGTGTTAAAAAAGTGTGATTTGTATTTTTTAATAACTTACCAGAATTGAAAAATTCTATTACTGAATCACATAACACAGAGTGAATTTCACCCCAATGTGTCTTATAAAATTTTGCACCAAACCCATCTGGCCCAGGGCTTTTGTCATTACATGCATTGAAAATGATATTCTTAATCTCTTCTTGCCTGATAGGGGCTAATAAAATATCAGAGCTATTACTGTTAGCAACAAATTTGAATTCAATGTCAGGAAACAAAGAAGGATAATTATTGGTGTTAAACAAAGAGGTGAAAAAATTTATAGCCTCTTGCTCTAACTTTGAGGCTTCATTAATTACCAAACCATTTACATCTATTAACTTACCAATATTATTTCTATTTTTCCTGCATGACATCTTAGTGTAAAAAAATTTACTGGCCACATCCCCAGAAGTAAGCCAGTCAACTTTAGCTTTCTGCTTAAGATTTATAGAGCTAATGTGAAGAGCATTGACCAATTTAGATTGAGCATTAAAAAAATTCTCAGCCTTGGTCTTGTCTGAACTATTATTATCAAGAGCATTCTGAAGCTCTTCACATTCATCCCTGATAGCTTTGATGTCATTTTTATTTCTAGCAATATTCCAAGATTTAAGATTAGATTTAACAAGCTGCAAAGTTTTATTGAACTTGTACTGAGCAGTTCCAAATAAAGTATTAGACAAGCTTTTAGACACTGTTTCTCTATAATTTTTTTCATACACCCAACCATTCACAAATCTAAAGGGGGAATTAAAGTTCCCTTTACCTGTGTTGAGTGAAACAAGTATAGGTGTATGATCACTTGTGTTTTGAGGCAATGTACTACACTTCACATTTGAAAAGAGATTGATGAAATATTGATTTAATAAGACCCTATCAAGCTTGCAGTGAATATTTCTGAATTCACCTGATTTCCAAGTGAATCTATTACCATGAATGATAGGCTCTATTAGACCTGATTTCATAACAAATTTAGCTACCTTTTCCAATTTAGAGAAGGGGACAGGATTCCCTCCTCTTTTTTCAGAATTATGAAATATAGTATTGAAATCCCCAATCAACATCCATGGCATGTTAATAGTATAACTGAATTGCTCAATACAATTCCATAGCATAAGTCTGTCATTTTCAAAATTAGAGGCATAAATAAAAGTGATCTTTATAACAAGACCACCCTTATTCTTAAATGTGCAGTGAACATACTGCTGATCAATAAAAAAACTGATGAGATTCCAAATGACAGGATTATATAAAACCATAATCCTACCATTTCCTCCCATCAGATTATTATTGATAATGCTCCAATTTGATAGACTTCTAGCTTGAAGCTCATTAATCCTGATATCACTAAGTTTATGTTCTAGTATCCCTATAATACTGGGTTTATGAACATGTAAGAAATTGGCAAAATCTAATTGCCTTTCAGGGGAATTAAGACCCCTGATATTCCAAGCAATAATATCCATTAATAAAATAAGATAAGGAAAAAGAGTAAAGGATATTACCTCTAAGGTAGACCACTGAGCTTTCTGTTGTCCACTCTAACCTCCTTCTGTTTACCACTTCTTTTGAAAATTGTGAAATCAGAAGTCTTTAACTGTTTGTCCCATTTGGTGTTTTTATTAATGTACTTTTTCCTGAAATCTTGATCTGTAGAATCCTCTGTCTCTTCTACAGTGCTTATTTCAGATAAACTTCTAGTCCTGCCTTTCTTCCTCTTTTTTGTTGGGGATGCAGGTTTTGATGGTTTGGGGGCAACTATTGAGTTCACAGCTTGCTGGATGTTATCATCAGTTATAGCAGATGGCTTTATGGGGGCAAGTTCAGTAGCTAGCAAGCCCAAATCAGTGAAGATAGGATCAGCGGCTAGGAGTTCACTGCAATCTATCTCTTTACCTTTTGAATTATTATTATCAGCTTTTGTAATTAAACTTGGGTTCTCCTTTGGGGGGGAGGACTCAATGACCTTTTCATTTTTGTTCCCCTCTGTGTTTTTGTGTTGATTGCTTGGGTCTGAGATAGTTTCTTGATGAACAGAGGGAGTATTGCTTAATCCTTCCTCTGCTTCATTTTGACTGCAGTCAGTTTGTAAGTTCATATCTGGACTTGCAGCTGCTTTTGCTTGCTGAGTTGAACTATCTGCTTTATACCTTTGCTGAGCTGAGTGCATAGCCATGTAATCCTTATCAGCTATGTGAATCTCAGTAGAGTCAACATTCATATCATCTGAGTTGATGCCATTTGATAGCCTAGCATGCTTAGAAGAGTCATCAGGAGATTCATGTGAATTTGTTCCAATATCATTATGATCAGGATGCGATCCAATATTGGTTGGTTCTTTAGGATCTTTGTTCGAATCTTGATTATAAACACAATTTTCTAATGAGTGCCCAAAGCACTTACATGATTGGCACCTATCTGGAATTAACTCATATGAAATCTGATGTGTTATGACTTCCCCATCTGGCATGAAAACTGTTGCCTCATTGGGGAGGTCAGCATCCGCTCTAATTTCCACAAGAATACGAGCATAACTCAAACGTGTCTCTTTGGCAGTTTGCTCATCCATTTTCAGTGGGGTGCCAACTAAGCTTGCTATTCCGCTAAAAATCTCCTTATCCCATAAACGCAAGTTCAACTCAGGAAGTCGGATCCATACAGGCATCGTGTTCAGAATGTCACGATCCAGTATTGATTCTTTGGTCCATTTCTTTAAAATGATAAGTTTACCATTAATGAAATAAGGTCCACCTTGCAGAAGTTTTGCACAGTCTTCAGCGTTAGTAAAGCGGATAATGAAGAATCCGTTTTCACGCGTGAAGATTTCGAATGTCCCTGTCGGATTCCATGTGCGTACAACGAAGGCCCTAAAATGATGATATGGGGGCGTTTGCCAAACACATAGGCGACAACACTGAGCCTCCATTTGCTCTCGGTTCTGATGCTAGCCTCCTCGGAAACAATAACCCCCTTTTCTCCAATAGATTCAAACGGAGGAATATAACTAAGATCAAAGGAAGAGTCTTGTCCTCCAGTTTTAACCATATCCGCCCATGATGAAGCCTTTAAGCCTGTAGGCAGGAATTGTTTGTGTTGTTGTTGTGGTTCTTGACCATTTCTTGATATGATTCTGGATTGGGTTTCACTTCTTGGTTGAAATCTTTCTCCATTCGAAGCCGGGAACGGTTTTTGCCTTACTTTGACAGGGATTTCAGATGATCCGCCTGCCCCTTGCTTGATGTGTGTGTTTAAACCATTAGTTCCGTGTTGGAGTTGGCCTTGGCCAATAACTTTCTTAGGGTTTATGACAGATTTGGGATTTTTCTTTCGGATAACCCTAGTGAACCCATCCTCATCGACCAGAAAATCCGGGGGAGGACGAGGAGTGCTAGCCGAGGAATTAGGAGGAGGTTGAGGTGATGAAGAAACCCCTTTCTGATTAGGGTTGTTGTCGAAAATGGGATTGAGAAAGGTCTTGGCAGCCATTGCTCTTTTTGTGTGCTTGTGAATTATCAGTTTTTTAAAAGCGTACATTCAACGTCAACTAGTGGGAATGATGATTGGTGGGTTTTTGACTCACTGTGGATGGAATTCGATATTGGAGAGCATATGTAGTGGTGTGCCGATGATTTGTTGGCCTGGGTTTGCCGATCAGTATGTGAATGCATGGTATGTCTGTAAGGAATGGGGAATTGGTTTGGAATTAAATGAAGTGAACAGAGGGGAGGTTAGTAGTATTGTGAAGGAATTGATGGAAGGAAATAACAGAGAGGAGATGATGAGAAATGCTTTGCAGTGGAAAGAAAAAGCCAAGATAACAATCACGCAAGGTGGTAGCTCTTATAAAAACTTTGAAAAATTAGCTGAATACATGAGTTTTACTTGAATGCTTGGGAAAATTTGTGTTCCTTTTATATTATCCAAGGAACAGAAGAATGTGCGCCACCCCTCCCCCCAACCCCCCTTCCCCCTCCCTCTCCCTCTTTTTTTTTTTTTTTTTTTGGATGTCGTTTTGTAACCGGATTTTATTCTCTGTGTTTTCTTAATTTCTTGTTTTGTTGTACCACTTCATAACATACTCTGCCTTGATGGTTTGGAGAAATGCTTATACATACATCCAAGACAGTTGTTTTTGATAAATCTAATAAAGAGGACTAAAGCAATTCATTTATTCATCAACACCATTGCAGTACAAAGCAGATGGCGGCTACAAGATGAGATGAAGTGTTAACCCTAAAGCAACACAAGAGGCCTTTATATATAGGCTAAACATAACACAAAAGACAATATTGCCCTTAAGAGACTATTAATTACGTTAACATCCCCCCTCAAACTCATGATGCGACAACAATGAGCATCGAGAGTTTGTCAGCCAGAAACCGGAAACGTGAAGATGACAAAGATTTAGTGAACAAATCTGCAAGTTGCAAGGAGGAAGAGACAAATGGCAATGTCAAAGTGCCATTCTGAAGGTGATGGCGAGTAATATGGCAGTCAATCTCAATATGCTTGGTCCTTTCGTGAAAGACGGAGTTATGAGCAATTTGAATAGCACTTTTATTATCACAGTACAAAGGAGTTGGTCGTTGTAAGGAAACACCCATATCAGCAAGCAACCATCGTAGCCAAACAATTTCACAAGTAGTAGAAGCCATGGCACGATATTCTGCCTCTGTCGAAGACCGAGATACAACGTCCTGCTTCTTACTTTTCCAAGAAATTAGAGAATCTCCTAGGAAAATACAAAAGCCAGTAGTAGATTTGCGATCAGTAGGATCACTAGCCCAATCTGCATCAGAGTAAGCACATAACTCCAAAGATGAAGTAGAAGAAAGCAAAAGAGTCTGAAACTGAGTGTCACGGAGATATCTCAAAATGCGAATAACAGTAGCCCAATGAACTGTAGTAGGAGAAGTAACAAACTGACTGACTATGTGAACAGCATACGCAATGTCAGGACGAGTGATAGTGAGATAAACCAAACTTCCAACAATCGTTCGATAAAGATTAGGATCTGGCAATGGAGATCCATCAGAAATAGAGTATCGAGCATTGAGCTCAATTGGAGTATCAACAGTCTTATTATCTGAGAGACGAGCGCGCTCGAAGATATCAGAAATATACTTGGATTGAGAAAGAAGATAACCTTTTGGAGAAGAAGCAACTTCAATACCCAAGAAGTAACGAAGGGGACCCAAGTCTTTCATAGCAAAACTTCGAGTCAATTCAGACTTCAACAAGTTATTCCCAACAACATCATCGCCTGTAATAATCATATCATCAACATAAAGAGAAAGCAAAATTCGACCAGACGAGGTACACTTGACAAACAAAGCAGAATCATGGTTACTTGAGTAAAAACCAAGAGAAGTAATCACAGTAGAGAATTTCTCAAACCAAGCACGGGGAGCCTGTTTGAGACCATAAAGAGCTTTCTTAAGTTTGCAGACTTCACCGGGTTGATGATCAACACCAGGAGGAGGAGTCATATAGACTTCTTCATGAAGATCTCCATTCAAAAAGGCATTTTTAACATCCATTTGAGTAATATTCCAGTGACGAACAGAAGCAACTGCAATGAGGGTTCGAACTGTAGTCATTTTTGCAACAGGAGCAAAAGTCTCCTCATAATCCAGACCATATTCTTGAGAATAACCTTTAGCAACTAAACGAGCTTTATACCTTTCAATAGATCCATCAGCTTTAGTTTTAATCTTATAGATCCAACGAGAACCAATAGCACGTTTTCCTGCAGGAAGAGGTACTAAATCCCAAGTATGAGTCTGATGAAGAGCAGTCAGCTCCTCAGCCATAGCACGTTGCCAATGAGGATCACGAACAGCATCTTTGAAAGATGAAGGCTCATAGAGACAATGTATAGAAGTAAGAAATGAAGAAAATGAACTGGAAAGACAAGAGTATTCAAAATCAGGTCGTCTAGTAGAATGACGGTTTCTGATAGGATATCGACGTTCACTAACATCTATTGTTTCAGAAGGTGATTGAGTGGTTGTTGAGTCAATGGAAGTGTCTGGAATTTCAGCAGGAGGTGGCTCATCATCATCAGCAGTAAAAGGATCAATATGAACAAGGTCAGACATAGATATATTGTGAGTACGATCAGGAATTGTAAAATAAGGAATATGTTCAAGAAAAACAACATGGCGAGAAACATATAGCTTGTGACTGACTGGATCAAAACAACGATATCCTTTTTGTCCTGCACCATAACCAAGAAAAACACATATAGCAGACCGTGAAGTTAGTTTACTTCGTTGGACATGAGGAAGAAGAACAAAACATGTGGAACCAAAAACACGAAGAGAGGAATAATCTGGTGGACAACCATACAACTTCTCATAGGGAGACAAGCCAGAATTATGAGAAGTAGGAATTCTATTAATCAAATAAACAGAGGTAAGAGCTGCCTCTCCCCAAAATTCACTTGGAACACTAGCAGACAATAAAAGAGATCTAGCAGTTTCAAGAATATGTCTATGTTTTCTTTCAGCAACCCCATTTTGTTCAGGAGTATCAGTGCAAGAAGTTTGATAAATTGTACCATCTAAAGCAAGAATTTCCTTAAAAGCATGAGAAGTATATTCTCCCCCCAAGTCACATCTAAAACATTTGATAACAGCTCCATGCTGAGTTTTAATAAGAGATCGAAACTCATTATAGATTCCAAAAAATTCTGAGCGACTTTTCATAAGATAAATCCAACAATAACGAGTGCAGTCATCAATAAACGAGACATAATAACGAGAGCCTCCCTTTGTAGAAACAGGAGAGGGTCCCCAAACATCAGAATGAATAAGATCAAAAGGTGCAATAGAAAAATTATTACTTTGAGGAAAAGGCAAAGCAGAAAATTTTGCAAGTTTACAACCACTACAGTCAGAAATGTCATGAGTTTTCAATTCTCCCAAAACTCCAGTAGACGCTAAGAATTGTAATCGAGACTTAGAAACATGACCCAAACGAGAATGCCACAAATAAAACATAGACGATGACGGACTCAAACGAAAGGACGAAACATCCACACCAGGAACAGAAGCTGCAATCTCTGAATTTTTTAACTGATCCAATACATAAAGTCCTCCTTCTCTATGGCCGGTCCCAATCACTTTCTGTGACTTTGGATCCTGAACATAACATGCAGAAGAAGAAAAAGAAACCAAGTAGCCATTATCACAAATTTGACCAACAGAAGCAAGATTTAATGCAAGTTTAGGAATGTAACAGACATTAGATAAAGACAGAGACGGTGTAAAGACTGAACCAACACCTTGCACAGGCATAGATGTACCACTAGCACTCATGACAGGCATAGAAAATTTATGAGCCAAGGAATTGAAAGAAGATAAATTAGGTGACATATGATTTGAAGCGCCTGAATCTAAAATCCAGGCAGAAGAAGAAGATATACTTGATGAATTAGATGACAAACCTTGTTGAGATGTGGTTGACATAGCATGTGGCTGAGATGCAAGAAATTTCTGAAATTGTTCAATCATTGAAGAATCTAAAGTAGGAGCTGTAAGAGCATTGTGGGGGCGAGGAAGAAGAGGAGGTCCATTATGAGGAATTGGTGGTCGAAAAATTTTCAATTGCTGAGGTTGCTGATAGAACTGCTACTGCTTTCTTTTCAGTGGACATTGAGATTTCCAGTGACCTTTTTGTCTACACAAACTGCATTCATCACGAGCAACTGGAACATAAGGTTTGACTTGCGAATTTGAACTTGGTCGTGGAGGCACAACAAAGACTGATGGAGTAGAGACTTCCTTTGCAACAGAAGACTGAAGACGAATTTCTTCTGCCAAAAGTTCACTAACAACAGAATCAACAGAAGGTAGCGGATGACGATGTAGAATAGACCCACGAAGTCCTTCAAACTCGTCACGAAGAGCCATCAAAAACTGTACCAATCTTTGTTCTTCTCTTCGTGCAATATATGGTCCAAAGGCGCGTAATTCAGCAGATTCAGTGAGCGCCAACTGATCCCACAAATCTGTCATAGCATCATAAAACTCCTGAATACTCATGCTTTTCTGCTGCAGAGCACGAATATCAGACTCCAATTGGTACTGTTTTGCAAAATTGGACTGTGTATACAATCTAGCAAGATGATCCCAAACCTCTTTAGCTGTCTCATATTTTGCTAATTGAGTACCTATCGAGTGCTTGACTGAGTTATTAATCCAAGTAATGATTTTAGAATTTGCAATCTCCCATTTGTCAAACAAAGACACATAATTAGCAGCTGTTCTATCCACAGGCTTAGTAATGGCACCCGAAACATAACCCCATTTTTGTTTACCTTTCAAAAAAAATTTCATCACATAACTCCAATAAACATAATTTTTACCATCTAACTGAACACTAACAGCTTGGAGTGAATCATCTCTAACTTCATCCATCTTAATAAATCACAGAATAGCCAAAATACTTTAGAACTGAAAAAACCAAAGCAAGCAAAAGAAAGAAAACAAGTCCAAAATAAAAGAATTCGGGTCTGGGATTCCAACTTTCAACTTCGGGTCTGGGAGACTTCGGGTATAGGAGAAATCGGATCTGGGGAAACCGATTTGGGTTTGGGAAATCGGGTCTGGGTCTTCGGGTCTGGGGTTTCGGGTCTGGGTCTTCGTTTGGGTCTTGGATTTAGGGTCTGGGTCAACGTCGGTTTCGGTTTCGGGTATGGGTTGCTAAACGTCGGTTTCGTGGTGGAGGCTGCTGAACGTCGGTTTCGTGGTGGAGGCTGGTTTTGGATCGGAAATTGCTGGAGATGGTGGAGGCTGAGATCGGTTTCGTGGTGGAGGCTGAGATCGGTTTTGGATCTAAAACCGTTGGCTGAGATTGAGAACGGGATTGAGGCCAAGATTTTTTTGCTCGTGAGGGTTTCTGAAGGTGAACGAGATTGAATGAAGAGGATTTAAGCAAAGATGCAGATTAGATTAGAATTGGCTCTGATACCATGATAAATCTAATAAAGAGGACTAAAGCAATTCATTTATTCATCAACACAATTGCAGTACAAAGCAGATGGCGGCTACAAGATGAGATGAAGTGTTAACCCTAAAGCAACACAAGAGGCCTTTATATATAGGCTAAACATAACACAAAAGACAATATTGCCCTTAAGAGACTATTAATTACGTTAACAGTTTTAATGTGGTTAGGATGGTTCTAGATTCTCCTGTGTGAAGCCCCAACACAACATATATAAAGTGACTTTCATATTCTTCTTGTAAGCAAAGTATATAAAGGGTCGACCCTTGTGCTGGGCTTAATCACTTTTGATGCTTTAAATTTCCTGAAGGAGTTGAGGTTGTAATTATACAACATATTAGTTGATGACAAGTAGGGAAATAACAGGAAAAGTGGGAAGTAGTAAAGAAAGCAAGAAACAAAGAAATAGAAAATGCAGTAGGGGAGAAAAATGCATATCAAAGGGCGGTAAGACACGTTCGAACCTTTGTCAAATAATGTGAACTTACGCAGCTACCAAGCTAAAACATATCTATTCATACTTCATGTAACAGTAATTTAGTATAAAATTTGTTTGGCCATAGTTCACCGACCACTGACTATGGTACACGTGCTAAATAAAAATTTCAATGATACAAATGGACATAATATCATAAGTCCACTATGTTTTATGTTAATGCATGCTTTGTTATATGATTAGAACACCAAAACAGAGATTAAACAATTATAACTCATTTCACAAGTTTAAAATTAAATTTTCATAAATTACTTGCTGAAGTTACAGCCAACGAATATGAATGATGAATCAACACTTCCAACTCTGAACCTAATAAAAGAAGACCGCGGTTGCATAGATTGGTTAAACAAACAGAATGCAGGTTTAGTGATATATGTGAGCAATGAGCAATTGCTTGAGTTTGCATGGGGACTTGCTGACAGCACCATACCATTTCTTTTAGTAGTTAGGCCTGATATTTTAGATGCAGAAAATGCAATGTTGCCTCATGACTTCATTGAGAAGACCAAAAATAGAAGTTACATAACAAGTTGGTGCCCTCAAGGAGAAGTGATTTCACATGTTTCCATTGGTGGGTTTTTGACACACTGTGGATGGAACTCGATATTGGAGAGTATTGTTGGGAAACAATGGCTGAGCCGCGGACTAGGTCGCTTTCTTGAAGACGATTCGGTGATCTGGTCGGTGGTGCAAACCAGTTCGTATTTGTCGCCGCCGCCTCTGAGATAAAACAACCTTCTGAGAAAAATAATTGATTTGCTTGCACAACAAACCAATTCAGATTTGCACTTTCGATTTAAATTTAACTGTTCGTTCTGATTTTGTTTTTGAAGAACTTTTAATGGTGGAGTAAGAAGAAGAGAGATAAGAAAAAAGTTTTTTTTTTTTTTTTTGAGTAGTTCTGCAAAAAATAAACGTGGTAATACTTGTAGAGTAAGTCGGTTCAGATCTAAAAAAATGGATCTCAATTTTTTTACCAAGTCAAATAAAAAAAAATGTTTTTTTTTTCATATAGTCTCATGATGTGGGACTATTCATATATGAGTCACCTCACACTTATTCAATTTTTTAAATAATTCATCTTTATAAAAAATGAATCATTTTTCCAACAACCCCCACTTAAATTTTTTTAAAAATATTTCGAGCAATTTCTAGAAACATAAGATTGTGCATAAACAAATGTGTCATCCGACTTGAACCTTTGCATAGTGAATAAGATTCAGTTTTTATTAGAGTGACACGTAGTCTTGAACTCTATTCCTGACATCAGACCACACACAACCTTTTCTACAGTGCAATCAAATAAGCCCATGCATTAATGGTCATGCACGTCTATCCCAGTTTAGTGAACGCTCTAGGAATACATGCTTCTTAATACAAAAATTTAGCATGTTCATCTACTATCACTACACAACTTGTTTTTACCCATTGAACCTAGTTCTTGGGATCTCCAGTCATTTAGGTCGGGTTACCATCATGTGTGATTCCACAATCTCTGGACAATAGTCTCATTCTTTTAGAATCATTAAGGACTTTCTTTCTGGTCAGTCCTTTCGTCAAAGGATCTGCCAAATTGTCATCACTTCATATGTGATGTTCTCTAACAATATTGTGCATACGACTGTCATTTCTTACCGTTGTAATATCGGTTCTGTCCTTCTTTCAATAGTCGTCAAATTTTCATCACTATATATGTGATATTCTCTTACAGTATTGTACTTACGACGTCGTCTTTTACCGTTATAATAACGGTTCTATACTTTTTGCAATAGCCGCGATACTATCGCAATCGATTACACCACTGGTGCCGGTTTTTTCCTTATGGGGATCTCAAAT